>CABFVX010000068.1:187815-221995 GCA_902151425.1 Timema shepardi
GGGGGGGGGGGGGGGACCCTCTAAAAGATTCCTTTTGGTATCCATGCTAGCCCGTGAGGTAGGGAATGGATAAGGCTAGCCGGCATTAAGACAAGGAAGGTACAATCCAGTTTTGACAAAGAGGGACTAAGAGAAATACAAACATTTATATTTTTTTCTGTTAATATTGATAACATTTTACTCTTTTTCTAGAGTTAATTATATGTATTAATATCTATCAAAGGGGACATCTGCAGATGAGATCATGACCTGACGTATGACTAAGTAAAATATGAACTACAGATAAAGGCCCTTCCTTGGAGATTTTATTTTATTTTAGAGGAAGTATGCACATACTTACTTGGAGGAAAAGTATGTTTATGAAACACCTTCTAATTATAATCTGCCAATATTCAAGGCCCAGTCTACATGTAACCAGGAAACCCGACAAATTTAGACACACGCCCTCAACCGAATGTCTACAGTTGTGGTTGAACATAAGGCTATAAACGTTTTATTTTGGTTCTCATTCAAGTGTATACTGTTTGAGACTTCTTTAATAAAGCGTTGACTCATCCACTCATACGAGTATATTGCTAGAAAATTTTTCACTGTTTTTCTCTTAGATCAAAATACAACGGGTATCCGCTGAAAACTTTTGAAATTGGTTTAAAATAACCAATGATAACTGCGGAATGTATTAGTACATTAATGTACCACAACTATTGCACCTATGAATAGATAAGCATGACAATAACTAGAGGAGCTGCAAAAATATTCACCTGGTGAGAGTACTGGTATTTAATAATTTGAAAGAACACCTCCAGTGCAAATGGCTTTTGGGGTCATGGCATGCAAGCATCAACCAAAATTTTTCGGGTTGCCAGTGATTGAGAGTTTGAGATCAGAGTCCCGACTGAAACAAGTGAGTAGTTTCTATTTCCTCAAATGTATTTTTCACTTTCTTTCCATGCAAATATTTACAGCTTCCTCTTTGTTAGATTCTCCTTATCCTTTACCTTTTTGTAAATATGAGGATATCCTGGATGGATGGCTAGACGCGAGGCAAGGATAATATTCTTAGGGCCATCCCATGCTGTGCCACCAGTACATCACCCACACCCTTGCACTGACAGAGGCGCGCCGACAAACCACTATAAAGTAGCATCAAGCATCCTGCTACCATCTGTCTAGTGCGCTAACACACAAAACTGTAGCATCATTACTATTCTATATAATAATCCTCCAGATATACTGGTCTTCTTTCCTTCTTAGACGTAACACAAAACCTACTCCACCGGTGGCCATAAAAAGTGAATATGGGCCACAACAGATTATGCGACATCACGTTCATGTCCTCCACTATGACAGATTACTCTGTTATACTGAATTATTTCACCAAGCTAGGGGTGCACAGTGAATCTAGGAGGATTTGGAATTTTCCGTCAGTGAGGAAAGCAAGAAGATGGTTAGAACTCTTAGATCATAGTTCGTGGGTTGAGTCTTACCGATGGTAAGAATGTATTTTATAGATCAGTAACAGCTCCTTGAAGATTCAATCCCAATAATATATTCAATTAGTGCGGATAATTTAAATAATTTATTTGTTATTTATTGTTGCGAAAAAAAAGATTCTGTAAAACAAACATGAGTAAGGACCATTAAAAATCGAACTCTTTTATAAACGAAAATAAATAGCTGAATGAGCTAGAACGTAAAAAGAGTTAATAATTTAGAATATTATAAGGACTACCAAGAAAATATTTTTTGATATGGAAAACAAATTAGATGGCCTATTCTCCCTTTCTTTCAGCACCAAATCTTACTTCCAGTTTGTATTACACGCATATGTACTTATTATGCTAGTGTGTTTGGGATGAGGTAGTTTAAATCTAGAGGAAATGCACCAGCATATGCGTGGAAAGATAGAGATTGGAGAGAGTAGCCAGTATTAACTGTATTAATGGGCACGTGGACTAGATGTCCGGATCATGTACACTTATTTGGGGGGGGGGGTTGGAAGGCAAAGCTCAAAATCCCAGACAGAGTATTAAAAAAATATATTTTGCAATCTCCCTTCATACAAATGTGAATACATTTCCCTTAGCATGCTACCTTACACATCCACTAACGTACAGTTTAATTAGATTCGTAAACTTTGGCTGGTAATATATTAAGATATATATCTTAAAATTATTATCAGCCAGAGTTTACGATTCTAATTAAACTGTACGGTAAGGGATGTGTAAGGTAGCATGCTATCTTAATATTATATATATTTTATATATATACCGGTATATATAATAAGATTAAGTACATTTATTAGATAAAGAATATATAAGTATATAATATTAAAATAATGTATATATTCTATAGCTGTAATTTCCATCTATAAATAGTAATATTCAATTATCAAGTCAGGTAGTAATTTAAAAATAAGTTTAAATAAAACAATATTTAACAATTCGGAATCACGTGAACGTCTATTTCAACGATCGAATGTACAGGTTTCACATCTACTATTATTATAATAAGGTTCATTTTTGTTTTGTTTTTAGAAGTTTTAAGTTGAATGGGGGGATGAAGTCATACATTTGTAGCAGAGTAGGTCTGGCCCATTTGTTATCTTAACTATATTTAAAGTTAATCAAATATTTGCACGTTATTAAATATCACTCGTGTGCTTAGATTATTTAATAGGGCGAAAAATTTGAAGGAATAGATGGCCTTTTATTAAAATGTACTATGTTATATGATATACTAGCTGAAAGATAAGTATGTAAAAGTAAACAATGGTTCATCTTTCTAGGCTTCTTGGTTGTGGAGCAACCCATACTGGTAGACAAGTGGTCTAAGATGAAAGGCTTAAAATATATTGGATAAAAGTAAAAAATCACACCTAAAATGTGAGGTGCCCCTAAATAAATACGTATGCTTAGTTTCAGCTTTTTAGGTTTCTTGGTTTAGTCTTGACGTTAAAGCGCGCGCACACACACACACAAACACATATACATATGTTTTTAATTTATTTAATGATATTTCATCGTAAAAACAAGGAATGAATATCAATAAATACACCTGTATTGTAAATGTCTATTTCTATTTCTCAAATTAACTTGCTTACAAAAATGATTTAAGTAGGGGTATGGAATTAATATGATGAATTTATTTTTAACTAATAGCTTGTAATAATTTTAAGTGATGAATCTGTACAAATTTTGAAACATGGTTAAATAGGAATTTATCAAGTTATGTCTTTCATTGTAGCTAATATTTTCTTTAATACAACCCGCCTCGATGGCATAGTTGGCTAACGCGCTAGTAGTGTTGAGCTCGACTGGTGAGGACGGGGATATCAAGGTTCGAATCTCGGTGAATTAACTGGGGAGGGGGGTGTTCCTAAATGGTTTTCCACTCTCCCTCCACGCAAATGCGGGCTCACTTCCTCTAATTCAACCTTCCCAATTCCTAATCCATTAGCGTAATTAGTACTTAAAAGTGTAAAACCCGAACGGGTAGTAAGACGCAGTGATAAATATTATTATTATATTATTCTTTAATACACAACATTTTAAATGCAGCGATTGAAAGTAATTTGAGAAATAAATAATTCTACTGGAAGACTTATCCACAAAAAAAATAATCAAATATATTTAAATTACAATTAAACCTAAAGTAAAAACTTTATTTTATTTATAGGTTTAAAACAATTCTGATAATAAATTCGCGTTTCGCAAAAGATACATAGGTCTTCCTTTTGCTCTAATTTTCAACCCTAAAATCGACACCCCTGCATAGGAAGAACTCGTTATGGGAGCAGGACATGTGGCAGGACCTGTGTTAAGTCCTGCAAGTCCTTTATTAAACATGAGCCAGGATTACGAGGACAACACTGGAACGAAAGGCTTCCACATGCGTTGCGCCTTTGAACCTTTTGTCAGGATGAAAGGCTAGGGAAATTATGATGGATAACTTTTCATTAAAACTCTTGGGGTAGGAGGGAAGGGAATGGTTAGGAAGGGTGTTTCTAAGTTCACTAAAAACTGTAATTACCTTCCATTGTATTACTTTTTTTTATTATTATTTAGTATTCGTAGAAGCATCAAGCAAAGAATTAAAAACGTTGCGTCATCATTTTATGTAAGGTGTTTCTCTGAGAATGAAAGGAAAGTACTTTCTATTCATACTAGGATACAGATTGTGGGAAAATATTTGGAATTATCAAAAGAAGCCTTTAAAAACCTCTATATTTAAAAAAATTAAAATAAGTTTAAACTTAAATAAAGTTGTTTGTTATATTATGCATAAATATTTTAGAGCTAGTTCACATAACTACTAGGCCTAGTTCATCCAAAAGTTTGAAAATGTTATAACCTTTCTGATATAAATATTTGTTTCATCTTGGGAAGATGGCACCAAAAATATTATATATCGACTTGTTTAATTAAAGATTCAATTGAAGAATAAAATTATAAATAGAAAAATTTTAAACTATTTATATTTGTGTTTATATATACAGCTGTATTATATTCAACTACAGCTCAAATTTGAGTTCTTTAACTATTTTCAAAATATTCTTAAGACAGTAAAGTTCTGGAATAGCTAAAAAGTATCAACTTATTTCTTAGACAAAAGTCTTAAAACACAAAGATTGTACAACTAGTTGGTCGAATTTAGACATTAGACATGTTTTACATTCCAAATTTATGTTTTCAATTCATGCCTTTGGATCTTGTTTTTTTAAAATGCCATAAACACCAATATGGTTAACAAAATGTTTGTGTCCATTTTATTGATGCGTTGTGTCACAAAATATGGCAAACTATTTCTTAGATAATTCGATTCGAGGCACAGTGAAACATTTGGATTTCCCCACTTAAAGTTTTGATTTAAGTAACTATATACCAACCTGCATAGGTGGTTGAATGATTTAACATCATTTTAGAAAACATTCTAAAGTTTAGAGTAAGGAGCGATATTTATTAAAAGATACAAAACTTTAAAAATTTTGTAAAATATATGGGTTCAAGATAAAATATTGATACAATTTTGATCATTTGTGTCAATGTTGTAACTTGAACCAAAATATTTTACAAAAATTTCAACGTCTTACACCATATAATGTATGATTTAAGTCAGTGATATCGTGATTGACCGGCCTCTTGATCTAGCTGTCAGCACCCATGGTTGCTGATCTAGAGGTTTGGAGTTCGATTCCAGAAAGGATAAGTGTTCCTTTGGTCACCATATATACATGTAAAGCTGGTATGTTAAAATACTTCAATATTATCAAAAGTAGGCCTTTACAAATAAGAAATAACCATAAGTTTGGAGAGAGTATGGGAATACTAGAACAATAAATAAGTTGTAAAAATCACCTTCAGTTCAATGAGCCAAGATTCGAGCCTTTGCCTCCCAATCAACAGCTATTGGGTGCAACGCACCATTCCACCACTGGTGCGGCCAATCTGATTTTAAAACACTTCAAGACACTAAAAATATTTTCAATGTTACCGAATCGTCTCGTCACTTTCTACTTGCCCCCCCCCCTCCTCGCCCCTAAAATTATGTCATGGAAGGAAGTGGATGTTACGTGGGTTTGCTTGCGTCATCATAGGTTAAAAGGTGGAACGATAGTGTGGTCGGGTAACTTCTCAGTTGTCTGTATATATGGTGGAATTCACCATACACATTTCTCAATTTATTAATTAGATGCACTCCTACTTTTTTAAATAGACATTATTTGTTGTAATATTTTTCGAGGAGCAGAAATGTACCAAGTGTCTTTGACAGAGACATCTTCTCTAATGAACTAGAATGCTAATTACGCACGCACTCGCCAGTTTGGCCACCCAGTCGCTTGCGCGCTCGCTCGCACGCTTGTCAGTCTGGCCAAGCCCTAAGATTACCACTGGCTCCACAACTTCATAATCACCATCGTCACATCACATCATCTCAATGAGGCTACGACGTGTAGACTAACTCCAAGGTATACCCTGGGTAACAATCTGTTCCCACAGTGTAGCAAATGTCTACACACATGGCGAACGAATTATATACTGCATCTCAGTAAAACATGTCATACAAAAAAAAGTTATAGAATGGATTGTTGGTTACAAGGATATTAGAGTACGAATCCTCCTGGTTTCTTAGCGAGGCTAATTTTTCCTAAATAGTTTCCCATTCTCTCCCCAAGGCATGATGGCATATTCCCTCTAAGGTATACCTTCATCATACCTATCACATTAGTGGAAGTATTCGGGTAGCCTGGATGGGTAGTAAGACACGTAGAAGAAAATAACATACTGTTTTAAAGGAAAGATGTGTTTGTTTTTTATAGTGGTACTGTACGTAACAATATTCCAAACATCTCTTTGTAATAAATGTTCCTCATTTTACCATAATTAACCAACCAGAGGAATTTAAATCCAAAATGTGTCTAAAAACGGTTCATTGAGATAAAAAAAAATTCAGCTATTCTCATCTAACATAATCATTACCTGCAAGCTTTCTAGTATGAATACACAGGTTGTAATACGCTGCTAGAAGCAACATATGGATATAATCTATTCCTGAAACGATATACTCTCTGAGTCAGCTGACAAGGAAATCATCTGGTTCGTTAGTTTACTCATTAAGTTCAATACGATAACAATAATCTACGCTTGGGTTTTAAAATACTCTAATATTTCAGAAGTTTTTTTTATTTATGTGGAGGTGTTAAACGTGAAATTACACACTCCTGACAAAATGTTTCAGCTTATTTCAAAAGGAACTGTGTTCTATTCTCTCTAAACCATTTAGATCGATTTAAAAACTAATTCAAAGTTCAACTCCAAAAATGGCTTTTGCAGCTCATATAAGTTTGTTGAAATAGAAGACTAAGATACTAAATACCATTTTGCCTACATTGGACTTCATATTGAAGTAAAAGACTTGTAAAAAAAATGTTTGCTAGGTCTGTCCATTAGTATGTACACTGTATACTACACGTCACTAACTTTAATAAATACAATTCAATATTTTTGTAGGAGCTTCTTATATTATTCCAATTGAGTAACCTAAAATTTGATCTTTTATCAAAAATGTGGTAGGTTTACTAGACAAAATTTTTTAAAAAAAAAGTGCTATGGTCTTTTGGTTTTTCCGAGTATTTCCTAAGCTACTGATTGAATCAACATAAATAAATAATTTTTGCTATAGACGTGTAGTCTTAGTTCAACAAAATGGTAATTAACAACTTATTAAATAGATAAAACAAGTCTTCGTACACCTCAACATATTTGATACCCAATATTTTCGTCGATACAAAATTCTGTAATATAAGTCAAACGCTCTGATCCCCTTGAACACCCCTGTGGGAACACATAGCAATGTGGTAACAAAAGAAAAGTATAGACACTATACTCAATAAAAGATTCAAAATTAAAACACATATACTGTACTAGTATCGAAAGAAAAGTATCAATAACAGTAAGTATCAGTATCGACATTTTAATCTGGATGTTTTTATCTAATAATAATAATAATAATAATAATAATTTAAAATTTTGCATCATAAATGTATCTTCATATTTATTTAAACACTTAAAATTAGTGGGTTTTAAAACCCTTTTTTTAGCTATCCACCTTCTTAAAAATTGCTTCCATAATTCACTTCTGGAAGGTATCATTTTTTTAAAACTATATTCGTTGTAGCATGAGTTTATATAGCAAAAAGTTATTTCTTTCGATACCAATCCGATACCGGAGTATGAATACCAATATTAGTAAAAGTATCGAGTAAAAATATAATAGTATCGAAAGGAAAATATCAGTATTATTAAAGTATCGATACTTTTTTCACATACCTTACAAACTTACAAGTAGTTAACTCAATGCTAGTATTGTATAGCTCTCGCTTGACTTTTTACTAATCGGATAGTAATCCTTCTACATTTCTTATTTTTAGCTATCAAACTCTCATCCGGGATAGAAGCAAGCTCTCAAATAATTGTTATCAACAACTTCATAACAATACTGGTAAAACATGTTTATATTTTGTATGTAGATTTGCATGTTTTTAATACAAATAAAAGTTTGATTTATGTATGTATCAAAACACTTGAGCAAAACATCACATTCTAATCTATGAATAACTGTTTAATAATTTATTGTTTGAGAGTGTATTAAATCGATTAAATTACTAATCGGCTAAATACAAGCGTAACATATAAATACATTAGTCGAATAGATAAAACCCTTAGATGTATCACTTTACCTTAACTTTAACACCGGTGAAATTCCTCTAGAATTACCATCCCTATCCCTCGCCCTTGGATTAAGACGTTAATAACCAAGTTATTAGACGCAACATTACAATATACTAGCTCTGTCAATAGTGTGTTTGTATATTGAGTTAAGGGTATGGTTTCGATTTACGTCATAGCAGAAAAAATATATCAATATCTCTCCCCATTTCCTTGTGCTAGATCGACAGCCGTGAGGGAGGATTGTGTGCTGAGTCTGTTATATAGTTTAATGTGAATCAACTGGTTAGTAAATTCCACGTTAAACACCCCAAGTTAAATAAACAGATTATAATAAATAAGTTAGAAAAACAAATAAATAGAAAGTAAACTAATGCACACACCCCTCTGGACAAAAGCACAGTTCCTCTCTCCCTCGTATGTTGCACAAATATAGGACTACTTGACAGACCACTCCAAGGAGATCTAGTTCTTATGATTGTGCAGGTGAGAGAAAGAAGGAGGGCCACTCCTTCATACGTACACACCTCGAATTCACGCCATCAACTGGCGTCTAAACAAGTAGAACCTTTAGGCGATAATATTGTTGGGTGTGGGTAGTTCTTACCTTTACTTCAAGCCTAGCTCTTTCTCTCTTTCTCTCTCTCTATATATAAACATATATGCTGAACCTAAGAGCTGTACTTGTTCCGGAGGGAAATACGTATTGATTTCAACAGCTCTTTTGTCTGGCCAGAGTGTGACGATAAATCAAATACGAGCTTACAGTAATGACGTTCATATATACAGCGTTAAGAGGGGCCTCAGTTTTTTTTTATATATATGAACAAAAATACAAATTTAATTAAGATCTTATAATTTTTGTTAGTGTATTTTTACTAATTTCTTGATCTCAAAAAAATTATATCAAATGCATCTTTTGATACACTTAATCAACTATAGTATAAATAAACATATTCCTCTGTTAAATATATATATATATATAAACATATTCCTCTGTTAAATATATATATATATACTTAACAGAGGAATATGTTTATTTATACTATAGTTGATTAAGTGTATCAAAAGATGCATTTGATATAATTTTTTTGAGATCAAGAAATTAGTAAAAATACACTAACAAAAATTATAAGAGCGTAATTAAATTTGTATTGTTGTTTAACAGTGCCTCACCACTCACAGTAGCTACATGCACATAAATTAATTACACTAGTGTAATGAAACTCAGGAAGGTAGAATTGAATAGTAGTGTTCTCACATTTGCATTGAGGGAGATTGGGAAACTATTTTAAGATAAAAAAATACCCTAATGGTGATTTTTAGCACTGATATTCCCGCCATTAGTATTTTAAGATAAAAAATATCCTAATGGTGATTTTTAGCACTGATATTTCCGCCATTAGTATTTCAGTCCGTTGCGAAATTGATGCCTTATAGTGGGTGAATTTATAGTTAAACTAGGCCGAAATATGCTTGAGCCTTTAACGTTACCTGATTTTATCTAATCTATTTGGATTGTATTAACGTAAAGTGTGTTAATATAGGACTAGAGATTAACATACGAATTAGAGACTTCCCTCTTTGTGGTAGGAAGGGATATCTGAAAGGCCTTTATCCAAGTCAAAATTCTACTTTATTAAGTAAGATTTTAATAGGAGAAAGAATCTTCTAAATGTTTCTTTCTACCATAGATAGGGTAGATATTAAAAGTGACGTACTTATACACTCAAACAAAGGTTCAGGCTTATAGTTATTTAATAAATTAACATAGTAAAAATATGATTTTCCTAACTGGCACGTCCGCTATTGTATCAAAACGAATCACAGAATTGAAAATACCTTAAGATAAGTATGTTGAGTGTAAATAATAAGGTGTAGACCTTATTATTTACACTCAACACACAAACATTGTCCTCAACTACTATATACTCTAATATATTTTAAAAACGTATATAGTTACATTTCAATTTCAATTTCAATTGTTTAAAAATGCATTTCTCACCATTTACTTTGTTTTAATTACCATGACATTTCACGGTAAAAGCTAAAAATTAAAAATAAATAGTTTTAGCTTTAATTAACTTAATTTTGAACTATAATAAGCTACTTAAATTGTACGATTTTTAACAATTTAGGTGCCATTAATAAAATCTTAAATCCCACTTTGGAATGATTAATGTTTAAAAATAACAAACTATATATTAAATAATAAGGATTATCTAAACGTCTGCAAGGCGTTCCAGTGCTTAGTTAGGTGGGTGGCTCCCTTAATGTATAAACAAACTTCACCTAGAAAAGAACAAAAACGTTTTTCTCCCAGGAAGGTTTTACTTAACAATTTCCATAACACAGGCAGAAGTACAGAAATATCTCGAGGAAAGTTTGTTAACAAAGCAAGAAATTGAATGTGAGAGCATTTAGTGGCGTCTAGGGTGCTGAGAAGTAAAATCAGTTAGGTGGAAGTGAATGTATATAGTACAAAGTCTGGTTAAAGATTTAAACAAGTGAAACAACAGAGTACACCCACATACACACATTTGCCTTTAGGGTGTGCGGCAAACTAGGAAAGACTTTCCAAACATTTTCTTAAGTGTAAATTGATGTAAGAGAAAATGGCGAGATTATAAGTTGAAGAAATCTGAGTTGCTAAGAGAGAATTAAAACTTTAAGAAGCCTCATGTTACTTTCCACATGTTTTACTTTAATCTCAACCTTTCTATTTAAAATTAACTATAAATTAGTAAAAATAAGTCAATTAAATGCATGTGTATTTAAATGTATAAATATTATAATAATTTTAATTTTCAAAGCTTTGTGCCCATTAAGTACAGAACGTATCGTGCAAGGAGAGAAATGGCAGCATTTATATTTGCATAAACCAACGGGAAAGAGGAAAGTTGCTTATAAGTTTCTTAAAATAAAATTGGCATCATTAAAATAATCCATAGTATCTAAGAAAAATGTTCTAGGTGTTCTGTCTTACGACAAGTCCATTACTTTTCTTACAATAAACATATATTGTAGCAATGAAGTAACTAGATATTTTTGCTTTCTGAATTTAATAATATGTATTTTCACAGTTATTCAGTGATAGATAATCTGTATTTATCAAGGTCATTTGTCACGCTCTGAGAAAACGCTTTGGTGTTAATTTAAGCGTTTGCGTTTCTATAAAGTAAAAAATAAGTATTAAATAGTTTATAAAATTAGATATTTTACAGTTCTAATTTTTGGAATATTTAAAAAATGAGAACCACCAGTATTTTTCTTAGCTTAACCCTGCTATTTTAATACTTAAATTATGATCGGAGTAGCTCAGTCACTCTTAAAAAGTCTTCGCGACACAACTGCATACTTATTGTAGTATTTTAACTTGTACGATTCTCACCGTATCCTTGCTAGGGTCAAAGAAAATTTCAAGTGAGTGTTTTATTAATGATTAGTTAGTATCTTCCGACATCTTTGATCCCTCGGTAGCGTATATATCTACTGAGCTAAGGATCCGGGTTTCAAACACTGGCATGGTCAATACATTTATTATTGATTTAATATGAGTTTCACCTTTTCACAGTGATGAGCTACGACTGGGGGCTGGTTGTTGTGTCTATTCTTGATTTAAGTTAGTCTATAACCTGTGTGATGATACAACCAGTCAGTTTAGGACGTATAAAGTAATTACCTAAAATACATGAAAATAAAATTAGTAAGTAGTACCACGCTTACAGTGTATAATAAAATATGCCTTTTATCTTCACAAGTATAGGGTCTAAAAATATATTCATATACAAAGCAAAGATAAAATATTTATCTTAGATGAATGCAAAGAAATGTTTTCTAAGTCCGGTTAGAAGGTGTGAAAAGGTAAGTATGCTTGCGATTGTTATAGCAAAACATTTTTGCTCCAGTACAAACATATAGTTTAATTTTCTTCACACGGTGATATCAACATTTGTTGAATATCTGTCGAGGATTTCCTGGAATTTAACGACATTTTTTTATTATTAATTTGGAAAGTTTCTCATCTAATGCCGCTATGCTCATGTCAGATATTGAACAACTTTTGATATCAATTTGTGAAGAAAATTTAAATCTATGTTTGTACAAGAGCAATATTTGATTTATTTTGGTAAGAAAAAAGTTGATTTAAAAACTGTAAAAACTGCCATTTTCTCACGTCCCATACCATCCCACCGTAGCCGTATAACCGATCCTATATTATCTCCCTTGAATACAATAGCAAAGAAGATAAAGGGGGGGGGGGGAGGCAAAGAGTTTCACACCCCCAACNGGGGAGGCAAAGAGTGTCACACCCCCAACATATAAAGGTGGTTCTAGAAGGTTGGAACAAAAATATTTAATTGTTTATAAATCAAAAAGCATCAACAATAAGGCGTGTTTATATTCTGCCATATATCAAGCATATGTGCCTCGGGTATGCTTTTTGGATTCCCGCCTCCTTCCTAACAAGAAAAGGAGAAGAATTTAAGACACCTTAAAAACCATTCTTTTCTCGAAATTAATTCCCCCGTGGTGGCTGTATTTTCACGTAGGAGGTTTGTATCTTCACACCGGGAGACCACCTTCAAAAATACAGTCTGACTAAACAAAAATATCCCCTTCTACTAAACATATTTTGTAAAGCCAAGGTTCATTTTTGATTTGAAAACTTGTTAGTATTGTGTAGTTTTAAATAAATGTAAGTGCCGATTTATGGAAACTTTAAAAAAATTATACTATCTAAAGTTAAGGACACCATCAACTTTAATTAAAGTGTTTCTTATGGGAATGACAATTATTAAGCTTCAAAACCACTCAAATAGTCCTCAATTTATCATTTAAAAAAAAAATCTGTTGTGAGTCTGTTGAAACTAATTTATCATTTTAAAAAATCTGTTGTGAGTCTGTTGAAACTTATTTGTTTGAGGGAAAAAAAGTTTTAAGGCCTATTTGTTTATCCATTTACATGTCTCAAAGCTACGTCATTGATTTTATATTTTATATAAAACCCTTTAAATGTAATAATTTGAATCTTTTAAGGGATGTCTCCATTTTGGTGTGGACCATATTTTAAAATATACCACTTCTTTAATAAGGCAATTTATTTCTATAATCACAAGACGCCTCAGTGCTCCGGTATGTGACCCCTTTAATATGTGTGTCAGAAACATCTCATTACTTTAAAACACACACATAATAGCTTTAAAAGCCCGTCTTATCTGAACTATATATTATAACAAACTACCGTCGCTCTTAGATTTTGGCAATGCCCGAGAAAGCGGGGATATTCTTTTTTCTTTGAGTCTTACTACCCATCTAGGCTAACAAAATTTTACTACACTATTATAAAAATTATAAAGACATAAATTAGAGGAAATTAATCCGCATTAATTTTTAAGAAGATTGTGAAGCAATTTAGGGGGGGGAAAACACCTCTCATCCCATTGGTGTATATATGGGGATGGACTAGAATGTGACAAAAAAGTCAGTAATAAAAATAATATATATATTTTTTGCTACCAACACTGCTTATATTTTACTCTCGTGTTGGCTAGTGTTAAATATATATTTGTATTATCTTTCAAAAGTGACATCTGCAGAAGACATGAATATGATTAAATGCCAGAATATATTAAATAAGCCAAAGTTTGTATAACTTTTGTAGCTGTCGAACACATTTTTCTTCTCACACTAATAAATCAAGAAGTCAAATTTTCATTATATAAAGGGCCTTTTAAAAAAATTTGTTAACATTAAGGTATATTGCTAGTTCGTAAATTTGAGAAATGACAGTTAAACATGGGAACTAAGCCTGGGACCTATGTCCAGGTGTTATCTATCCTATTTATCCCACAAATATGATAATTGATGAGGCCACATTACTAACTAAAGGATGTTCTCTATCTTCTAATTCGCTAAGCGTGTATCATTAGTTTGAACAAGTGCGTATAACCCGAACGGGTAAGACATGGTGCTAATTATAATAATAATAATAAGTGTTAGCTTTCACCTTATTTTAATACTGTTATTTTATCGGTATATATATATATAAAGTGACATGTGCAGATCCCATGACTTGACGTATGAATACGTGAAAGTATATTTAGTAACTTTTATAGGTCTCACCTAAGTTAATTCCTTTGACAAATGGAAAATAGTAATAAACAAGAACCAGGGAACATTGGACGCTCACTACGACACATGGTTCTCAATACCCTCCTAAATGGTTTCGTCCGTCGCTTCAAGTTTCCCCCTTGTCGCACGGGGTGTACCCTCCTAGCAGGAGGTTGGGAGAGGAGTCAGGTGGCCGGCTCTGGACCACGCAGCCCCTTAGCCCCCTACCTAGCCCCCCTCCTCTTTCCATCGTACCAGAAAACCCATCCCTTCTTAAAGTGACAGGTCGCGCTAACTTATGGTTATTACAGCCCGTGTTAGAATGTTGGAGGTGGGAGGGCTCAAGTAAGATTAGACATGGGAGAGGGTGGGGAAGGTGGGGAGACGGGTTGGGTGGTAGGTAGGATGGGATATTATACCCTGATAGACTCTTACCCAAGGTGTGTGAATAAAACAAATAAAAATACTGTAGGAAAAAGAACAAAAAAAAATGAGTTTCTTTACATAGTTTGTCTTATTTAGTTGGTTATAATAATAAAATTTATCACCATATCCTACCACCCATCCAGGTTATACGCTTAAGTACTAATTACGTTAATGGTCTAGAAATTAGGAAGGTTAAATATAGAGGAAGTGAATCCATATTCGCGTATAGGAAGAGTGGAAAACAATTTATGAAAAAACACCCCCAGTAGACCCAAATCAGATTCGAACCTTGATCTCCCCGTCCTCAGCAGTCTAACTCCACATGAAACTAGAACGTTAGCTAACTACGCCCCAGAAGTGGGTTGGTTGCTCTAAAATTAACTTTATAAAGATAATATGGATGTACTGGGACTCAAATTAAAACTAACACAAACTAAAAAAAATTGATAAATTTTCACAAAACTTTCAAACTTACTTAAGCTTAATAAATGTTACCTAAGTACTTTTAACCCAATTTTCATAGGAAGAACTTAGCGATACAGTTAGAAACGTTACAAATTTTGTTCAACATATTCATGTGTCAAGTCGTGTTAACTGCAGCTGTCACTTTTGATATGGATATTATTAATATTTACAAGATAACAATGATATATTTAATTATTATTTAGTTTGATTTTTCTTAAGTTTGTATTTACTAAAGAATGCTTTCTACAAAAATCTTACCATTCAAGCTAAAGTGTCCCAATCCAAACATTTTTTGGCTTATACCACCACATGACTTAAAAAATAAACATGTTTGTTTTTATATCAGCCCACCCGCATAAGAGGGCTAGTTAATTAATTAACTGAGCTCATATACCCTAGTTTGCCATTGAAGATGATGGTTTGACAGGGTTCTAATCCCTGCCAGATATAATGAGGGTGGTGTTTTTTATACATATATTATCGGTCTCCCTTCATGAAAATTAGTGTACACTTTCCTAAAATATTAACCTACTTATTCCTTAACATTTAGTGTAATTCAATTAGGATAGCCTGTACCAGTGAGTTGTGGCGGAGCAGAATTTTTATGAAAAATCTAATTTTCATGGAAAGGGCATTTTAGAAAACACTAACACTTTTTTTTACTGGTAAAATCGATAATATTTTACTGACCGAGTGACTTGAGCTTTTTTAACTCTACCATTTGGTATCTGGTGTGTCTGTTCTACAATTACTGCCGAACACATGCACCGATTTTAATTAAATTTATCAATGATATTCTTTGAATCTATCCAAAACAAAGTATTACATTATTTTGTCATCTGGTTATCCATTTAAAAATGACGTCTGCTTGGTAAGTGTTTGTTTAATAGCTCTTCTCAAATTATTTGCATTTTAAATTTAAAATAATCTGAGATTCTCATCAGGATTTTTTAAAATTTTGATATCCATTGCGAGAATGACTTCTTAAATCATTTGAACTGTGGTTTTATCCATGGATATAATGTACTAATATTGGATGCATTATGGCAGGGTTCGAGGTTTACTGTTCACAGAATTACTATCATAGGTCTTAATATCTATATTAATAAAAGTCTAATTTTGTGTGTATATGTTTATATAGTACTTCTCATGAGCCAGAAAGCATAAATTTGATGAACTTTAAGAAAATCCACTCAAGAGGTGCGATAGACCCACTAACTTCAAAACCGATAAAAATAAAGAATAAAAAGAATAATAACATGATTTATTTAATCATTTTAATTCGTCGACTTGCTAATTATTGCACTTCAAAAGCAAGGAATTATAGTATAAACTCCAATGTAAAATCCAAAGAGAAGTCACATAGTATAAAACAGTTCATTGTTTTCATAATTGTATTTGTTGGTTCGTATTCATATAAATAAAATATATTTTTGCTATACAATATGCTTATTTAATTTAAGCTTACATTTACATACTAAATGTATTCAGACAAATCAAAGAAGAATATAACTAAAAGGCATCTTTAAAATGAAATTGTGGAAAAATAAATTCTCAGAAAAAATGTTTTAGTGAAGATACCATATCTTATCACGCAGATCATTGCTTTCATTATGTATTTGGTTTGTCGTACCTGAGTACCTTTTTATAAAAGTGTTTCTTTAATAGAAGATATTACCCAAAACATTTTATTTATTTTTTCTCTATTTATAATTCCCGATTATGATCAAATTGATTTTACTAAATTATAGATTAATTAGTAAAAAAAATAATTCTAAGCACTATATTTAAAATGTTTTAGGTGCCTACAACATATATCGTAACAGGATTACTACTAGTATTTAACACTTTTACTTTAATATATACACAAGTTCTATCTTTAAAATGTGGTTTTTATAAGAGCCAAGTCTTGTTGTTTTGAGAAAATCAATTAATGATACTAGGGCATAAAGCGGTCAGTATGTAAAAATAAAGAGAAGCTAAAGCTTAAGCATTAGCAGGTTGGATATTTTATCAAAAGTAATATAAGTTTATGAAGCACTCACGCAAATAAAGATTAATCGTTGGTGTTTGTATGAAATATACCGTTGAATTAAAAGTAGTATTTAAATTTGAACTATTACTCATTTCTCTTAAGAGGTTAAAGAGAAAATAACAAACTTTTCCAGAGACTTACTTATATTTAATTACTCTATGGCATTACAGAGTTATTAAAGAGTTTCTTTTTACAACTAAAATTCACAAAATTGTATCAATATGTTTGCCAATATCTCAGAAACTGTTGGTTTTATAAAAATATATTTCATATAAAAGTTTTTTATTATTAATAGTACAACAATTTTGCAATGATAAGCTACCTAGTATTTCAAATAGCTGAGGAAATACGGAAATTTTCACTTCTGTAGAGTAAGTAACCTAAAAGTCATTTTTATAGGAAAATGAAAATAGCAGGATTATTTGTCATCTTAATCAACGCATGGATACGAAATTTAATCAAAATTGTTATAGCCCATTTTGAGAAAATCGATTTTTTTCTCTTTTCGCTATTTAATAAACTACTCTTTATTTTGGGGTTAAAAGGACACACAGACTATATTGCAAAACATCTTGACGAGGGTAGATTTTAATTATTCGTGCCAGAATTAATTTGAAGATACAATGCTAAACCATAATATATAAATACATTATTAAAATTGCACCTGACTATAATTGAGTCTCAAACCATAGCCAATCATGTTCTTTTGGCATTTTCTTGGCAAACTTTAGAGTAGCTCCAATTTGAGTTAAAGCTACTAACCACATATTAATTCCATGAACTTATTTTCACCTATACCAATAGAATCTTCAATTAGGCTTTCCAATTTCCTATATAACACTGAAACAGAACCTTTCAAGGCTGGTATTTGGAAAGTCAGGTGAATAATATCCCTAGAGTGTTTTTTTATTTGGCCTTCATCCTCTACCATAGATCTGATATAATGTATTGGAAAAAGGTTTAAGTGTCATGTCGAAAAGGATGGGTCTAATATAGTACTAAGAGGGGGAAGGGAGAATGAAAGCATTAGGGATGAAGTAAAGAACCAACCGTGGGCGGGTCAACCAAACCAAAATGACCAACCTTTACTGTCAGGCGGAACGAATCGACCAAGCTAACGAGCTGGTGTTAAGTTTTGGTATGGTAGGGGGAGAGGAAGGAAGATAAAAAAATATATTTTAGCCATTCGAAACGAGAATAGTTTCTTAAGGAAAAAAATTAGTTACAAAAAAATAAGGACTTTTAGTGGGCGTTTGAGGATCAGACGGATAAAAGGTCAAGAAGGATTGGTGAACCAACGAGTGATTATCGAGAGATTCATTAAGATGAGTTTAGCAAGAAATTAAACATGATGACAGTACCGTATCTTCTATACTCTTTATTTTCTTTAATCAAAACACAGTTTTTATGTGTCACACCCAGTGATCAAATGATTTAAGGCATAAATACCGCAATTGATTGGAGTGTCAAGGATCAAAATCATGGCATTGTTCAATTAGTGTGGTTTTCCACGCATGATATTATCATCACTGAGGTTTTACAATCACTTTTTCATGATTAAGCGGGTTAATTTTACATAAGTGATCTTTACAATCCCACCCCTTGGAATGATTAAGTTGTAAATAAAGTAGGTATAGTCCAATTTTAATATTAGGGATATTTTAGAAAATACAACATTTTTTGCGGCCAAAATTGATTAGATTTTACTATATTATTAGTTTTACTATATCGTTAATATCTATCACAAGTATCAATTGAAGATCACATGATCTGACATATAAATACGTAAAAGTATTTCTAAAATTTTAGCTGCCTTGTAATAAAAATACACATTTTAAATAAACCTTCAGATTTAATTTTACATAATAATAAACAATAAACTATTAAAGTATGGCAGTATAAATCCAAAGTAAAATTTTCTGAATATTTAAACATAAACTAAACTTTTACACTAATGAAACTTCACTTACTATAGATAAGTTTAATTGGTAGTGGTACTGTATAATGATCTGGGAATCCAGATTTTTACTTTGTCAGATTGAAAATTTGAAGACATGAGATTGTAAAAAGTTATAAGGACAATGGAAAGGTATTTAGAACTCATAACTCTAATCTTTTTTTTTAATGATAAAAACTCCTATGAAATCCACCTGTTCCATTTATTTACTCTCCAAGCTCACCTTCTAGCTGATACAAGTCATTCGTCATTTTCCGCTATCATACCTGACCTACATGGCATGCTAGACACATAAAAAGGAGGAAAGAATTCGAGGTTTAAGGTAAAAAAAATTGTCTGCTCCACAAACTTCATTGCGTTTTTTTTTCTGGTCTGGAAATGTCTAAAGCTGTTGTTCTTTCAATACATCCCTTTTCTTAGGTTTTCTATTGGTTTTCAAAAAAGTTTAAATTCTGAGTTTTTTTACCCTCTCTCCACATGGACATTTATTATCATTTTCGTGATCTAAGTAAGTTTAGTAGTAACAGAAACATAAATAAAAATAACTTTTCATGGAAATCCTCCATCACTTACCATTTTTAAACAATAAAAGGTAAAGTTCAATTCGATATACGTATTATGTAAATAGTCTATCTATTTTCGATATATGTTACTATAGAAACAATAATTCATAAAAAAAAGTATGTATAATATTGGTAAAGGTGCTTTTTTGGTTATGGCTTCGAGGCAAAAATCAATAGAGTAACATGGAATGAATAAGAGAATGTTGAGTGAATAGTATTTTAGACAAACTGTAAATAAAGTTTTTTCCAATAAGCTAGTCTTCAAAAACTTCATTACATTTTTTTGCTAATATATTGTGAAGCTAATATAGTGAGTGATATTACTGCACTTTAAAACCCTATGCTAACATCAGAACATTCTACCATAGGCCTTTTATAATGATAAAACCTATGCTATATTATTCATGTAACTAATCCTTGATTTTTATAGGAAAACCACTTTTGACTCTTAATATTGATTCAAAGTCACTAAAATTTAGCGTTCTAAAACAATTACTATTTAATTTATTAATTATAAAGTGATTTAAAACGTTATCAAATGCTTTAAATAACACCTCCTAATATATAACTGTGTAGTTTATCTCTACATTATTAAAACAGTGCTATATTCTAGTTCAAATATAATGTTTTTTGCGACATGGATTCCCAGTTTTCCATTAATGGGCTTATGATGAAAATTAGACTCTATTTTACGTTGGTAAATGATATAGAGCAATATATTTTGCTTTTCTGATGTGTATTTCGTCCTCTTTTTTAAAGATAGTTCATGTACAGAAAAAAATATTGTGTAATATTCTGGGTACATCACCAATAGGTCCAGGGCTATAGTCCAATTTGAATATGAATAATCTTTACAAGCACCTAAACCAAAGTTGTAAATATCACTAATATTATACAGTATAGAAACTTGTATTATTTTATGAAATATCTTTTAATTTTTTTATCGCTGCATTTTACTACCTGTTTAGGTTACAAGCACACATGATAAATATTCTATTTGGGCAGGGATGAGGAAGAAAGTAGTTTAAAAGTAATCTACCCGCATTTGCGTTAAAAGAGAATGGTAAATCACTTGAGAAATACTACATTCAGTAGGCCCAACCAGGATTAGACCCTCTATCTCTCCACCATTAGCATGCCAGCCTAATACGAGAATGATCCCTTAGAATTATTCATTTAATTGAAACAATGATTATTAAAAGCTTATAGTAACACTTATTTTATGAATTATTATATAATTTATTTTTACATTACTAATTAAACCTACTTTTTTATACATCCATTACTGTTTCCAGCCCATGATCTGGGTCAGCTTTTTATTCAAGTCATATATTTTCCTCTACTGGTTTGCTAGGCCTGTTGTAGATTCATATTCCTTATAATATAATTTAATACTAGGACAGGCATAACATATAGTCACCAGTCTTTAATTTATCAATGTGAAAGGTTAAACTCATATTTTCATCAATGATAAAGTTTTGTTCATGCCGGAAATCAAAACAGGGACTGCTAGCTAAGTATAGTCAGACACACTACCGACTGACTGAAGGTGTCGGACAGTTAAAACTACTAAAACAAAAATACAATTATTATTATTAAAATATTTTATTTTCATGGCTGTAGCAACATTAGATAAAATTCAAACAATATATGATTTTAATTTTTTTATCCTCAATGGCAGGATAGTATTGCATTCAATTGATGATTTGTCAATGAAGTGCTCCCCTAATATTTCTTACATTATTCACATTATTCAGACATAACATTCATGAAATGGTCAATGAGTATAGACATCCAGTTCTACGTTTACCTCCCTAACACCACCGTTATAGTCCTATATAAAGGTGTGGACAGAATGCAGATAATTTATAGCAAACATTCAGGCGGTGATAGAAATGTTGATGCCAAAACCATAAACACCACCTAAGAGGTAAGAGGAAGACCTTATTCAAGCTACTCTTGGAAGTTTATATATATATATATATAAGTACACAAAGTGCTTTTGTTTATACCAGTTGGAGGAGGTATCTCTGTGTTAATGACACGTGTTGAAAGTGCTGCATATGTGTCATGGATGGTTTGTGTTGGTTCATCTTTTGTATAAAACTGTTGCCATTAGCTTACAATGGTAATCCTTATAAACCCCTACCCCTCCTACACATGATTGATTACCCTAAGAGTGTGACATCCTAGTGGGGAGCCCCTCTTGATGATATCTTAAGCGCCTTGCATGGATACAAAGTATCCACACTCACTAATACAAGTTTACGTGAATACTAAACTATCTTTCAGTTGGAGTAAGAATGTGGGAAACTACGAGAAACTGATTTAAGAAGCTTGGGTCCACGATGTGAGGTTTAATGCGAATTACACCCACCCACCCACTTTTAGTGATGATTATAATTACGATGAGTATAAAGACGTAAAAGAAGTCATGGTGACAGCTCATTTGTATTATTCCTTGACCAAGTGTCTACGCATCAAAACACACACTGCATGATTCTTTTCTCATACAAATATAATAAAGCTGATAACTATTTAATACCCGCTTCAGTCTAAGGGTTTGGCCAGACTGACGAGCGTGTGTGAGCGAGTGAACGAGTGACTGAGTGACTGGGTAGCCAAACTGGAGAGAGAGCGAGCGCGTAATTAACATTATAGTTCATTAGAGAAGATGTGTCTATCAAAGACACTGGGTACATCTCTGATCCTCGAAAACTCTTACAACAAATATTGTATATTTATAAAAAAGAAAAAACTTGGCATCCACTTCCTTCCATGACGTAGTATCAGGGGGCGGGCTGGGAGGTAAATGTTCAAATATTGGCTCAGTAAACTGAGGGTGGTTTTAACAACTGATTTATTGTTGTGGTTTTTCCATCCTCTTTCCAAGATAATTGGGATTCCTATTTGTAAAGGCCTACTTTGATTATTATATTGATGTATTTTAATATATTGGGTTTACATATATACATTAATTAGGCCATTAGTAGTAAGTGTGTTAAACCTATTAATAATAGAAAAAGTCAAATATCATGTAAAATTGAGAAGACTTCCTAGCACTTAATGAACCAACATACAATGATATTGCCTAGCGCCTGTAAGCTAGACTATACTGGCTCGAGAGTGTTTAGTCACTCGCTCGCTCCTGTTGGGCCACCGCTCATTACAACCAATGTGTTTTATTATATATTTTAGTCGCTCGCCAAAAGCGAGCGCCGGAGTGCGCGCGATTGAAAGTTAGAACTGGTTCTATTTTTCAAGCGCACGCGCTCGTCCCGGTACATTCTAGTTTACAGGCGCTGGGCAATATTATTGTATGTTGGTGTATTGAGTACTAGGGAAACTTCTCATTTTTACATTTTTATTACTATTGATAGTATTTGCACACTTTTTACTAACGGCCTAATTTAATTGGTAAGTTCATAAACTATACCTATATGTACATATATGTATATATACATATGTATAAAATTGAGATGTTAAAATACGCGCGCGCTTGCACTTGCTCGCACGCTAGTCAGTATGGCCGAACCCTAAGGTTTCACTCTCGTGTTACGATAGCCTGCTGGTGACAAGAGAGATTGGGGTTCCAATACCAGTCGGGTCTAACGAAGATGTTTTTCGTGTAAGGTTTCCCACTCTCCTTCCACACAAATGTAATTATATCACCTCAAAATTCCTTACATCCTCATTCTTACCCCACTAGAGTAATTATCATATAAGTGTATAAATCTAAAAGATAGTAGGATTTAATTAGAAAAAACTTTTTCATTTACATTTTTTTTAATGCTTTCCAACAGTCCAAAGCCATAAAACAGATAAGTAATCTTTGAATTAATACTGTAGGCTCTACATTAAATTAACAATAACAAAAAAACTTACCAATATAAAAAATAGTATATTTATATTATTTGTATTTTTGTAAATTAAAATAAATAGAATAATCTAAAAAAATATGTTTGTTTTGCAAATTTAAGCTTGATGTCCAAAGTGACAGCTGTTTAACCTATGAAACTGCAGATTAATATGGTTTATCGTGTCACCGCGCTAAAGAATATTCGCCAATTCAGTGGTGGTACCTGACAGCTAGCAGAAGATTTTTAATGTAAACATTTTGTTGAGAGTAAACAGAAATATGATGGAAAAAAGAGCATCACAGCTGTTTGCCATGAATTAATAATATGCTCGATTTAAAAAAATCAAATAATAAGCATCAGCATTATGGTTTTCCAAAGAGCATCAAGGTTCACCGATCTATGCTGGCGAAATTGGATTATTTTAAATTTCATGTCATTGCTAGTTAGGAGCTACTTCATCGCTCTATTTTAAACTTTTTTATTGCAACGAGCATAAGTCTCCTTTAAGTTAAACATTAGGTTTCTTTATTCATTTAGTTTTAGATTTTCTACTGTCTGGTTGTACAAAAATTCATGCTTTCTAACATATATAGTATTTATGAATTTTATAAGGAACTTACTTGGTATAACGACAGTTGATTATTGATTGATACACCTCTAAGTCAATATAAACATTTGTTGATTGATTGATTGATTGATATACTTCTAACTTAGCATATAGCTTTTTATGTTTAAACAATTTTCCTTTTATCAAACCATCCCTTTTTTCATTGATGGAAAAAAGTTTATCTACCCAACGTAAATGTGAGCGAAACCGTGGGAAAACTCCAATAAAATATCATAATTATAAAAAACATGAATGGTTGATTAATTTATTTAATAAAATTAATAAACAAGTATACACAGTAAGGCAGATAAAAAATACTTTGGAACTGGGAAAAGTTCAATATTCAAAATAATACAAAATTATCAACATAGAGTGGTCACATTTATATTCTAATCAGTCAAAATGGATAGGGGTACACAATTTTTTCTTTATTGTAAAAACCGTTACAAAAAAATAATTCAAAGCCTTAGCAATGAAAAATTTCCAAAATTCAAAATAATACAAAATTATATAAATGGAGTGGCCACATTTATATGCTAATTACTCAAAAAAGGATACGGTTATAAACTTTTTATTGGTGGTACAAAATTCTAAAACAAAATAAAAATTTTGGTATTGAAAAAGAGTTCAAAATTTAGAAAAATAATTTTTAATTGACTGGCCATATTTATATAATGATACCCAAAAAGGATACGGGTACAAAATATTTTATTTCTGGTACAAAACTGTACAAAAATTAGATCAAAACTTTGGCATTGCAAAAAGTTCAACATACAAAAAGGGTACTACAGGTTAATGGACGTGCAGCTATACCTTAACAGTAGTAAATTGAGAGAAAACAAATGTATTTTGAAACGTTAGTATACACTATTTAACTAAACATTACACGCCATGCCATCTAGTAGCATCACTACAAATTATAGCGAATGTTCCCGAAGACAACATAAACACACAATACATAAATTGCCTGAAAAATTATTTTACAAAACTTAATTTAGCCTTAAGTCTTTTGGCCTAAAGTCATATGGCCTAAAAATTAACTCCACAAAAGTCATTTGGCCTACACTTTAGGCCAAATGACTTTAGAACAAATGGCGGTTACAAACTTTGACATCAAATTAGCCTGGCACAGTAGACTCATTATCAAACACAGAGCCCTGGCTAAATCTCAGTATTTGTGTGGTCTCAAAAACTAATTAAAGCTTTTTTTAGCACCACATATTATTATACGTTCGGATTGTACGCTTAGGCCTATGTTCTAACTGCCTAATTTTTTAGGGATGAGGAAGACTATATTTAGAGGAAGTATAACCACATTTGCGTGGAAGAAGAGTGAAAAACTATTTTGGAAAACCCACCCAAATACACCCGACCGATATTAGAAACTTGATCTGCCAGTCATTTACGTCTAGTATATTGTGAGAGTGACGCCTTTTAGATCATGCGTCTCTTAAAGTGGGGTTTACTTAAGTTAAGTGATGTCTTAACTAATATGAAATTAAAGCTTAACCTTTCTTGTAGTTAAATGGTCTAAGGCAGGGATGTGCAATAGGTCCATCGGTAGACCTAACAGCAATCTTTAATCAACCGCGTGAGATTTTTTTTTTTTTAGCACCACGTCTTACTACCCGTACATCATCATTAAAGATTGATCTTTGAGCCTTCCAAAATTTCAAATATTTCAACAGTTTCTAAATAATATTTTTTAAATGTTATCAAAATAAACTTGATCTGTCATAACCGGTATCGTTTACAAAAGTTAAATAGTTTTGTATGAAAATGTTCAATTTATTTATTCTATTTATTTTTATTTATAAAGAT
The DNA here is from genome assembly GCA_902151425.1 of Timema shepardi. Lineage (NCBI taxonomy): Eukaryota > Metazoa > Arthropoda > Insecta > Phasmatodea > Timematidae > Timema > Timema shepardi. The sequence goes on from CABFVX010000068.1 coordinate 213,892, forward strand.
GGATGCATGATTAATTTTTTCATAGAAAGGTTGATTCTAAGATGTATAAACAAAAAAAAAATAAAAATTATAGTGGTGAAAGGATTGGTGATTTTAAGTCGATAAAGGCCCAAAAAGGTTGCCGACTACTGATCAAAGGCGTCACTTTCGTCATACACTATATTGCCGATGACAGGAATATTGGGGTTAGAACGTCGGTCAGGTGGACTGGTGGTGCTATTTCCTAATTTATTTTCCACTCTCCCTCTCCACAAATGGGTGTAAACTTACTTGAAATACAACTTTCCTCATTCCTAGTGCGTTAGAATAGTTTGTTCAGATGATCATGACCATGATACAGCTGCTTATGATGCTGATTATCATGCTTATAATCATGATTATGATGGTGATATATGATTATGGTGATTATGATTATGATCATTATGATTATGGTGATTATGATACTAAGGATAATAATAATGGCGTGTCTGGCTACATCAATCTATAGCTCAGTTTTTGTAAAGATTATCCAGTACTTAGGTACCGTTTCCCAAGTGATACCTGAATGAACCAGTCATACATCCTTTTCCAGGAGGCACTTTCCATATTCCGATGAGATGAGGGGATGATGGTAGTGAATATGATTAGGTAAAGCCAAATAAGACTTTAACCTTAACTAAGCCTAATTAACCAAACCCTGAAGATCATGGGAATTATTCGCCTTTAGAGATCAATTCCTTAGTGCCATCCATGCATTGAACTAAGTACCTCTAGATCAGAAGCCAGGCGTTCTTACCACTATACAAAGAGACCTGGTAATTTTTAGATGTGTATAGCCCTTATGGAATGGGAATAGAAAATAATATAATTACTCAAAGCTTAATTATTTTATACATATATTTTAATACAGCGATATAAATATGTAGGGTGCTACCTTACTAAGTTTATTTAGAACAATAATATGTCAACTCATAGAGCAAAGATCATTTTACCAAACCAATTTTTTTAATAATGCAAAACAATTTTTAGCACCCTCAACCGAATACTACTCACCCTTGATTTGTCTTTTGGACAGAGTACAAGCGGTCAAATATTGACCTCCCCTAAAGCTGTCGCAAATCAACAGACGTGCATGCAAAGACGGTGTGCCGTGCAAAGATTACGATTAATTGATAATCGGCGATTCGAGCCGGTGCTAAACGATTAACCTTCGTCACGCGAACATTCTCCCTGGGGTCCGCTTTTGTTTAATCAGTGAGATAGCAAGCAGGCAGGCAACATGAAGACAAATAACAGCCAGAGAGAGAGGGTGAGGTGGTTATGTGAGCTCTCTGTGAATGATTGCCTCGTTGGGCCAGAAATATCGTGGGTTTAAAATCAGGGTGAGAAAACAATCACCAATTTGCCTTAAATTCTCAAAGTTTTATATAAATTTGATAAAACCATTATACTGGATTTTTGCTCCATCATATAGTTAGAAGTGACCCACATTGGTTGTCAAGCAGTACAATAGGTCAGTATAGGTATAGACTGGTTCATTGGCATTGTAAATATCAACTATATTATCTTGGAGGCATGTACTGGGCGTGGTTTAAGATATTTTAAATCTATAACCGTAGTTTTCCCGCCCCTTCTATATGCTTATTCTGGTACAACCCTCTTAAAAATAACTTATTCACCCAATCCCCTTAAATTAATCCGTTTATAACCAAGAGGTCTAAAATTAAAATTAAAACTGAATAAAGTTGAGGATGATGATGATGATGAAACTATTGGGATACTATACCAAATTTTTGAAGTAAAAGAAAATAAATATTATGTTTAAACTCTATTTAATAATGCCACGCCCTTTTTTTAATCTGAATTATCAAATATGCTTTCTAGTTCTTTTTCACCTCAGGCAACTATGTTATTGGGCTGTACGCATTTAAATAAATACGCTCATTAGTTTTAGGTGAGGAAAATTGAATATAGATGAAGTGCAACTCCATTTTCTTGGAGAAAGTGAAAGAATATTTAGTAAAAGACACCCTGACAACAACAGAATAGGATCAAAACGCCGATCTCCCCGCAATTGGCAATCAAGTCCAACACAATATTGACGTGCTAGATCACGTGATCACCGATGCAGGTATTATAAAGTGCTAGTGTTTATATTAACTTTCAAAGGTTTACATCAAATTAACACACTCGAAATTTGTTTGGAGTAAATTTCAATAAAAACTTTTATTTTTGTTTCTTAAGCTACGAAACTAGAAAAAAAAGTTTATAAAACTAATATATATACGCTTATCTTTGATGTTTGTAAATGGCTACAAACCCTATTAAAAAACCTGAGCACATATATAAATACATTTTGGTGGTTTTAATTTATTTAAAAAAAATACTGTACTTGTGAAAGGTTATTATGTAAATCTGCATTGAAAAATGTGTTTTATTATTTTACTTTTCCTTGGGTTTTGTAAAATTCTAAAACATATGTCTGAATTTTATGATTTATCTTTAGGTTAGCGAGTTTTATAACGTGACCCAGTTTTTATCAATTTTCCAAACCGCTAAACAGACAATGAAAATAATCAGCTAACGTACACAGATAAAAAAAAAGTTTAAATGACAAAATATGCATCGAAGCAAAGAAATAAAGTTAACTTAATTAGCTGGAAAAATTCACAAAAACATATGAAAATTGAACAACTGTGACGTTGCTGGAATATAAATAGGGGTATATTTCATGATGCTACACATTTTAAGTTGCTAGGTCAGCTAAATTGTAATTCACACTAATTTTATTAAATTGGAGTGTTAAATTCTTAATCTCAGTATCTCCTGTTCTTTGAGAATCTAGATCGATTTTCAAAATGGTCACAAAATTATTTGATTTTTACATTGTGTCTTTCTTTTTAATTAGATATGAATTAGTGATCAGGTGTTGGATGCCTGTAAGTTATAGAATGCACGTCCTCTGCTTACATATGGTTTGAACAGTGTGTGTGCGCTTTAATTGCTCAATAATAATAAAAAGAAGACACCAAATAAGTAAATTAAATTTAAATAAATACAAAGGCCTTCACCTTGAGATATAATGTGAAAACAACTCTTTGCACACTGGTATCTGGTATTAAAACCAAATTCCCTGGTCAAAACTAGCCATTCTGGTCAAACACGCAACCCCTAAGCTAATTTAAGAGAATTGTAGCAATATTGTTCTTCCAATGATTTAAATTATTACTAGAATATGTTGGACCAGCTATTTTAAATATAGGGGAGTTATATAGAGAGTTATCTCTTCAGTGGATTGAGGTGTAGTATTGCTAGAGCAAGAAGAGCTTATTAAATCTACACTTGTGATGATTTATGTGCTCAACCACCCTGTACCCATTTGACCAATAATATGCAGGCTTTAACATTTGTCAAAATTTAATTTGACAGTGTTAAAATAGGACCATATATACATATCTAACATCTTTCTCGGGGTGTAGAAGTTCCTGCAGTGCAACATTTAATAATAATAATAATAATAATAATAATAATGTTAATAATAAAATAGTATAATCCACTTTATAAACTTTAGAAAGTTTAATATAAATTTTTCCTTAGAATTGCATCTAACTGTATATTCAGGCTAAACACATATGTACTAATTACGCTAATATGTAAGGGATGAGGAAGGTTGGATTCAAAAAGGAAGTGTACACACATTTGTGTAGAAGAATAGTAGGAAACCATTTTGGATAACCACCTATACCCGACTTGAATTTGAGCCTCAATCTCACCGTAATCGGCAGTGTAATCTATTGTGAGAGTGGAGACGTAGATCATGCGGCCACCAAAGCTGGTGAATATACTTTTAATGTCTTTACACTGAAAGACATGAAAAATATAGTTATACCCTAACCATAAAAAAAATATTTTTTTTAAAGCAGAGGAATTGGGTCGTAGTAGGAAAAACTATTTACTACCAGAATACTTTAAAATAACATATAATTTTTGTAATTATAAATAATACAAGCAACATGTTCATCAGCTGTCACTCGTTTAATATATACATATATAGGGAAGTTTTGAAATCATTAACCATCCCAAAGCTTATTTTTACTTTTTCACATATCGCGGGTAGGGAAAATATTATGATTGTCATAAAGATCGAGCTTGAGACCCCCTCAACCCAAAAGGGTATATATATATATATATATTTTTTTTTTTATATACATATATTTTTTAAATTCCGTCCGTCTGTTACTGGAAATAAAGCCAAAACCCATTTTAACGATTGGGTTAAAACTGGGCGTATAAGGCTTATACAAGGTTCCTCACAGGGGTTTTAAGGAATTAGCCATCGAAGACTAAAATAAAGGGTTATATACTCAAGGAGGAAAACTGAAAAAATCAATTTTCTCAAAATTGGATTCTTAATGTCTCGCTATCTTACAAGTAGAGAAAGTATTGTGATCGTCAAAAAATTTAACTCGATATTTTGATGAATCTTGACGTTTCATGACCCCCAGAAACTGAAACAGTGGTTTTTCAACTACCGTCTGTCTGTCTGTCTGACTCTGTACCTCCGACTAAGCCTAAATTATTTTATTGATCGGGCTAAAACTTGGTATTTAGGGTTTTCATAGGGTTGGCCTGAGGGTTTTTTGAAATGGGATATTTACCCTAAAATTAAGGGTGGATAATTACTGAAGGGAAAAAAAGAAAAAGTCACATTTTTTCAAAATCGGCTTTAACAATTTTTATTAAGTTTCATTTCATAATCATTTATGAATATTTTAAACAAAATGGCTACTCTCAACTTTTCGTCAAAATGACTTTAAGGGTTCCAGTTTGATGCGTTATCATAATTTTTAATTTTATCTCGGTAGCTCTTTGAAATATGAAATTACTTATCATTTCATACATGTAAATCTATTTATAATAAACATATTTACTCGAAATATATTTCTATAAAACCAAAAGTTTTTAAGCTATACACAAATATATATTTATTTTAACTTTGCTAACACTTTAAGGTAAAGTATTACAACCGGCAAAAAAAAAATAGCCCAAAATGTTGATGGATGTCGACGTTTCATTTCCCCCTAACCCTAAAAAGTTGTTTTTACAACGCCGTCTGTCTAACCCTAAAATTAATAGCAGTTTATTAAGGAGTGAAAATAGAACAACTCCATTTTCTCAAAATCGGCTATAACGAGTTTATCTTTTTCATTTTAGATTCAATAGTCAATAATTACCTATTTAACTGGTCAACATTTATTAAAGAGAAATTTAATAGCAGTGCAATAACCATAAAATATCCCCTAGTAAAATGACGAAAATTTTAACCGGAAGTCAAAATTTTAATACAAAGTATTGATCCTTGGGGAACCCTTATCGATATTTGTAATGATTTAAATATGCAAATAAATAGGTTAAATCTTTAAAAATAAAATTATGAAATTTAAAACCACAAATGAAAAATGTTTTACGTATGTCTAGCGCAATTTTATTTAGTGTTTGCTAGTTTATATTATATTAGGAGTTTTGATTAAATATATCCACTTCTAAATAATAAAGCGAGAAATTTCGTGGGGAGTTCTGTACCATTTATTATTAAAGTAAATATCGAAGGGTTGTGTAGTATGACCAATAATATAGTACACTTTTTCTTGGGGTAAAAACTCGTTTCAAGGAAGTTTATTGTTGAATGATTTTTCAAAAACTTGAAAAACTTAGAAAAAATGTTCAAACTATTTGGTTCCAAATGAGTGTCTTTAAAGTGTTTTACATGACCAATAATATTGTATAATTGATTTTGGGGTGAACATTTGTTTCTGAATAGTTTTCTAATTACTGATCTTTCAAAAGCTTGATTTTTTTAATAAAATGGCTCTAATGATTGTTTTTAAAAGGGTGTCTTGTGTGTGTTTGACTTGATAAATAGCAATGTTCAATAGTTTTTGGGGTGAAAACTCGTTTATGGGTGGTATACTTATGACTTTGTTTTCAAAAATATTAAATATTTTAAAATCACTCTATGATTTTGTTTCGAATGGTGATTGTGGGAGTATTTAACATGACAACACTTTATACTCGTCTTTAGGGTAATAACTCCTACATGGTTAGTTAATTGTTAACTCATTTTAAAAATATTTTAAATATTTTAAAAACTGATAAGCCAATCTGGTTACAAACGGGTATCCTGGGAGTGTTATACATGACAAATTGCAGTGTATACTAGTAATTTAAAAATGAATGAATTTTTAAAATTTAGAAATGTACAAAAATAGCCAATTAGTTTAATTTTAAAATTATTTAATTAGATCTGCTTCCCGACCTATAGATATGACGAATCCGTCAATTACCCAAGTGGCCAACTATTATTATCGAAGGGTTGTCGGAGGACCCATCGATTGGTATATTCACAGTGATTGGTTCGTGGTGACCCCTGACCTGATTATTCCCACACAGTCTCCTCCATCAAGCGATGTGGATCTAAATATAGACCCCTCAAAGCCCACTTCCCATCCCTATCTCCCTATACTAATTGGAGAGGCCTACACGCTATTAGTATTCACTATGGTACGCAAGCCAGCGTACCTACTACGTCGCGTCCTCACTCCCAGTTCTTCCGAGTCGTAGAGAAATGTGAGAGAGATAAAAAAAACATAATACATTCTCTATTTATGAAGCTTTGCAAACTTTCTGAAAAGCTTTTTATTTTCTAGGGGTTTAAGGGGAAGTCGGGGAAAAGATTATGTATACAAACTAGAAGATTAAAAATTCTGCTTTGATCATGTGTGTTATCACAAAGGGTCACCTTTCTTGTGAGTGTTTTGTTTTGTGACTTCTTAGGAGTTTGTTTAATATATATTAATGGTTCAGGTAAAAACACGTATGGTCACGTTAAGTATTTCTTTCAAAGAAGATCAAAGACCAGCTAAAAAAAAGGGTTTTTGAAAAGGACGTTTTTTAACGATAATATTTGTTTCGACTGTGTCTCACCTGTTTGGATAATGTTCATGTATTTTAATTACGATGATGTGGTAGGCAAGAGTAGGATAGTATTTATAGGGAGTGTACCCGCATTTGATAGATGGGACGGTCATAAACAATTTGAGGAATATATCCTCACTACACTCATCAAGGATTCTAACCTCAAAGATACAGGTAAATATAACTTTAATAGTGAATGCATAATATCCACGAATAAAGGTTGACATTAGAAATAGATTTAAATTCAAGTTAAATTAATATGAAAATTTGTGAGGGTGTGGGGTTATTCACTACGCATCTTTCAATCCATTCTGGTTATTCTCAGGGCTTAAGAAACTTGAATCTAAAGGAAGTATACCTATAATTGCGGGATGAGAGGGGGAGAAATACTTATCAAAACTAGCTAATTACACCCAAAATATATTTAAACAAAGACTTCATCGTCATCAGAAAACACAAGAAAATCTTGACAAAATTTACCACGTGCCAATTGCTGTGGGATTGATGCAAAAAGCCTCTTGAATGTGACATCTAAAGTTATATAACTATCAATGGCTTTCTATGTGAAATTTTAGAGAGAAAAAAACATAGTGCTTAAAGAAACAAACAATCAGACTTAAAAAAGATTCTTACTTTCCACCCTGAATCAATCAAGCAGAGTACGATGGGTGAAGACAGCACCGTTTCGGAGGTTTAAAGCGATTCAGTAAAGGAAAAAAATAATCCAGAAACTTCAAGTCCAACTTGTCAGTTGAATTGGTGTGCAGGCCTTTAGGAAGCAAGGTTGACTTGAGCGAGTGTTTGCATAGTTGCTCCACAAACGAGAGGTAACAATGTGACATTATACCATCAAGTTCTCTTCCTCTTTCCCTATTCATTCATCCACCTCCTCTTTGACTCCTCCCTAAGGTTTCAACACTTGTGTAGGGTGTGTGTCTAGTTTGTGTAGCTGGCTGCTTCGTTGTATTGTCCGACAACTTCGGAACCACGAACAACAGGCGACAAGAAGTTAGTGTTGTCAGAAGAGGGCGGAGTTTCCTTGATTTTCAAATCGATCCCCAAACACAATCCAGGCCAAAGGAGTGGAATACAGTAAATCAGAATTTTGAGGTCATAAGACGTGAAATTGGGGGGGGGGGGGGAAAAAAAA
>CABFVX010000068.1:222031-270879 GCA_902151425.1 Timema shepardi
GGGGGGGGGGGGGGGAATAACAACAACAAAGAAACAATTTTGTTTATTGTTTTAGTTACTAAGAGTGCACTTTCTAATCAAATATTTTTCTACATTCACTTAGTTATTGTTTTTTTAGCACCACGTTCGGGTTATACGCTTATATATTAATTACACCCAGGTGCTAAGGATTAATATGGATTTTTTTTATAATTGTAACCGTATTTGAATGGAAGGAGGGTGGAAAACTATTTAGGTAAAAACCACCCTCAGTGTATCCTACTGGGTTTGAACCTCGATCCCCCATCCTCGGTAGTCTAGTCTATTACAAGAGTAATGCCTTGGACCGTGCAGTCACTGAAGTGGGTTATTTTATTAAATCCTACAGCCCTCAAAACTTGGGAAAATTTCGTTAGATAGTAAATATTGCATGAGAAGCAGTCAATAAATCTTGGAATTCTCTTACCTGAGTAAATTATTATTTGTTGAGTGAGATAGGCTCTTAAGATGTTTCTGATACATTATTAACTAAGATCAATATACCTTTTAGTATAAATCCCAACATACCCATTGCTTAAATTGGTATTATATTAGTTTAATAGATAGATACCATTCTTTACCTAGTTTATGTTACTAGGCTGTTCTAAATTTCTGAAATGTTTTTATAATATACTAACGCTTTTGACTATAGATATAATGCTAAGTAGCTAAGGCTGCACCTAACCCATTTGAATGCTTTTTATCATTTTACTTTTTGTAGTAAAAATATTGTACTTTCTGAAATGTACAGCTCATATTGTCGTAGAAAAACATTGCTTATGACCTTTCACAATTTTATTGTTACATAAAAAAGTTCAATATGTTTATATACATTTTTGGTATTTCCAGAAAGACTTGATTAAAAGTGTTATAGCGGTTCATATTATCATTAAAATGGAGTTACAGGATTTCAATAATACTTATTCTAGAACTATAAATCGGACGTTCCATAAAACATTTATTTCCACATAAGACATAATTAATGTGCAGGCCTTAAAATTTATATTAAAATTGGTAAACATAGCCTTAAAACAGTTTTGTAAGTCATATTTAGTGTTATTAAGATAGTATAGTCCCAAAATTTATATTTATAACTCAATTGAGGAATCAACTATAGCGCAAAATTAATTCTAGCTTTACGGTGTACAAATAAGATTTTCGTTATTGGTAAAATATTATGTTAAAACACAGTTAAATATTTGATGGAAGCTTGGTCATCAAAGATTATTCACTGCTTGGCTGCTTTTTTTAAGTTTTGAAGACGTCATTTTCATCCGACATTTTTTTTCCAACATTTGTTGAAAGTGATTTGATAAAATATTTTACTGTTTGAAAGGGGGCTTAAAAACCAGTATTAATCATTGACAACTTAAAATAATTGTTTGACTTATAAGAAAATATTAAAGGGACGAATAAAAAATAAATTATTCAAAGTAATCCTGGAATTTATAATAGTGTAAAGACCCTGTGTTGATGGCCTCATTGTCCTAATTTCACTCTCGTAATATACGAAACTACCGTAGATGTGGTAGTCGGGGTTTGAATCCCGATCAAGTGTAATGAAGGGGGTATCTACAAAATAGTTTTATTTCTACCTCAACGCAAATATGGGTACACTTCTTAATAAATCAACCTTAATCATCCTCAACCCACTAGTGTAATTAATACATTGGCGTAGAACCCAAACGGGGGGTTATATAAAAATAATTAGAAACCACTGCCAAAGCAATAGCTCAGGGTTGGCCATCTAGATTAGTCACCATGTATGAGGTTAGACCCGCTGGTTTATGGGCAAGATAATATGGGGTATTTAAAAAAAAAATAGTATCCTATCATGTTTTTAATCTCATGGTGTTTGTGTGTTTGTTTGAATTTCCTGACGTATATTACAAGTCTCTAATGTTTTCTTGTTTGTCTGCATACTGTACACTATCCCTAGAGTAACACTGTGTATACGATCGCCTAATGGTGGCGTTCATCAACAGAGGAGTATATGGCCAGCTAAACGTATGTTTGATACAGGCTAGACAAATATTCGCGTTATAACGTCAATATTTTCTAGCCCTACCAATTTAACGCAAATAATATCACCGCAAACAAGACTGCTTCTATATACAATTGAAGAGTAGGATACAAGCGGGGAAAACGACGTGTATATCCGAACAAAATTTCAATAAGGTTTTGAATCATTTAAAGTTTATATTTTGTTGTTGTATAAAGATGCGACCACAAAATAAAATACTCCTAGCTTCGCTTTTAACTACTTGTTTGGAATATTAGCATATGTATACTGATGAAATAAGGATGAGGAAGGTAGAATTCAGAGAAGATACACCCTGATTTGTGAAGAGGAAGTTTGGTAAACACTTTAGTTAAAATAATCTCAACACAACCAACTGCGATTCGAAGCACGAACTGAACGTCACCGGCAAACTGGACAAGACGAGATTGATGCCTTTGACCCCCTAGCCCACCAGCCCGAAAGAAACCTATGTTCCAAGTGTACATTTCAAATCTTTATTTAGTACTATATTTATTACATAGAGTAAGGGCTAAAAGGGGGGGGGGTGTAGTTTAGATTAATTAGATTGACACACTCCTTGATGGAGGCTAGAAACGCAAGGAAAGCACGGCTCGGTGTTTGCTGAATTCAGTCTTCACGGACGGGTGATGGAATGTTCTTCTCACCACAACCCGCCTCCCTCCCTCCCTTTCACCACCCACAAAAGTACCTCGAGCCATCTAACCCGAAACAAATATCGAACAGCTGAGTGCTCTTCATTGCATTGTTTCTGTCAACACATCACACAGCGCTAACAAACTATTTAACTAGGACAAAACCTCGCAATTGTTGTTAAGAATAATCACCCGTTTGGGGCGAAGAAATGACTTGCCCAATGTCATGAGAAGTTAGGGGGGGGGGGGCGGGGTGATTAGTGCTACTATACAGGTTGACAAAATTACAAAAGTTCAACTTCTTAGCTAAGTTGGTATTATGTCTGTCTACTGAGTTAAGGGTTTTTGGTTTGATTCTTGGAATGGTCGAAAAAAATATATAATATATAATAAAATAATATAGTATAAATATAATAAATATACAATTGAGGAGATGTGGTTGTAGCCTTTCATATTGATAAATTAACAAATGAAAGCAGGATGTTGTTTGTGTATGTTCTAAATTTATGTTAGTTTACCTTTTGTTTTCTGTTATAAGCAGTCGGTTCAGAAAGTGCACGATAAATATCTTGAATGAATTAAAAATAAATTAATTTAAAAGGCAATAGGTGGTTTCAAAATTGTTACTGACATATATTTTCCATTAAATTTACGAAAAACACCTTAGATCTTATAAAGACTTTGGCTGCTCAGTATGTCATATTAATTAGATTCCATAATTATTATGATGGGTTTTAGTAGTACTGGGGAAGTACAAATAAGATGGTTTGTAAGTAGGACCTATGTATAGGCCAGTATGTATATGTATATACATATATTAAATGTTTTCTTTCCAAACATTACGTAAATTTTGAGTGCTTCCTTAGTCAAATCATTCTATCTTAAAACTTTAGTGCACTTCTCTTAACCTTCTGAGCAAGGCGAAGTGATAAACTAATAAAGAGATAATGAGGATATCAACAATTAAAAAAGTGAGAAAACACTTAATTGATCACATTATTCTAGATTTTTGCTTTTTTTTTACGAAAGTTGTTTTTCGAAAGATTACATAAAATATTCTGTTAAATATGTGTTCTGAAAATAGAACCATAATTAATATTTAAACTAGATCTGAATGTCCATCCAGAATGCCATACATTTAATGCTATAAAATTATCTAAATTTTATGATGCGTACCTAACATATGATGTTGATTAAGTATTAAATCATTAACAATATTTAAGCATAATTAAATACACCAGAAAAAGTGTAGGACAGTTTTAAGAAATATATTATTGGAAAGAATATGTAATAGGATGATCTGAATCCTGCGGTAAATGACTATAAATACGCGTTACACCAAGGAAAAGACGTCAGTCTCATCTTGTTTTATTTGTTGGTCATGGGGGTAAGTCAGGGTTCTAATTACATTAGAGTATACTCAGTTGATTTTTATTAAGTTATTGTTTCCCACTTATCCTATAAAGGTATATACACTTTATCACACTTCCCCCGTTAGTGTATGTATGGATAGCTTGAATGGGTAGTAAGACGTAGTACATGGAATAAACGATATAACCTCTTATTCTTGAATTAAGCCCGTGAAAAAAAAAATCTTAAAAAAATTATACCATTTACATCAGCCATAATTACAATAATGGGGTAGGAACTAAGTAGGAAGGTGCAATTATTTAAAGTAAGTGTATTAATATTTCCCTGGTGGGAGAGTTGGAAACTACTTCTGAAAAATAACACAATACACCCAACATAACTCCGACATACCCGTCACTAGCAAACTTGAAAATACTCCTCCATATTATAGTTTATACTAACTTTCCATCTCAAAGCTTTGATTTCTAAATGAATTATATATTTAATCTAATAAACAAGAATATAATTGATCTAAAGCTATTTCTAAACTTAAACAAGTAGATGAAAGGAAACAATGTGCGTTATATCCTTTGTAGCTAGCATTATTTGAGTGAGCTGATGCCGTTATTTGAACAATAACTAGTTTGTTTATTTCAATTTAGAAAACCATTAGATGACATGTTAATTAGAGGAATGTTGCCAGTATGTTCACCATTATGTTAAGGCGTGTAATAAATTTTCTGAGGCGTTCTTCAAACATGATGGTTGAAATACTGATAGAATTTCTTAAAAAGAAAGAAGAAGAAATAAATCATTAAATTAAACCACACAAACTCCTGGAAATTATGACGTCCAGCCTTTAGAGTTCTGTTTAGTCAGATATAACAATAAACATATTTCTTATTGGGATATAATTTGGATATATTTTTTAACATTTTATTAAATACGTTCTGTCAATACATAAAAAGGTTTGTTTGACCACCGTTGTGGTATAGTGGCTAGAGTTCCTGGATACAAATCCACAAGTCCCGGGTTCGATTTTCAGTGCTTTCAAAATTTACCTATGAAGCAATTGGTCTGTAATGGTGTCAAACTCAAACTCATGAGGACCAATGAGGAGCTACTTGAATTAAGAAGTACCAGTTCCAGGCTAGAGAACTGAGATTAACGTCCAAAAGGGTTTCTTGTGCTGATCACATGACACCCTATCTCAGCAAATGTTGACACTATCATTCCTAATGGTGGTGGAAGCCTCTCGGTCAGTATAAGTTGCCTGCGTGATCACACAATCGATTTTTTTTTAAATTAGAGGTAAGGAAATTTATATAATTTAGTTTTGTACTTTTGAAACATATCAATAAACAACGAAGAGGTCGGGATTTGAATCCCTGCTGAGCACACTAGAGGTATTTTATCCCTAATTATTTCACACTCTCCAAACAAATGCAGGTACATTTGTTATAAATGATTATTTTTTCATCTCTTACCTTATAATAATAATAATTATTATATTAATAATTATAATAATAATAATTATTATTATTATTATTTTCATAACCCAGTAAGGTAGTAAGTTGCGTTGCCGAAAATAACACTTATATATCCGCTTCGGTGGCGTAGTCGGCTAACGCGCTAGTCGTTTGGAGTTCAACTGCTGAGGACGGGGAGATCAAGGTTCGAATCTCGGTCGGGTGAACTGGGGGTGGTTTTTCCTAAATGGTTTTCCACTCTACCTCCACGCAAATGCGGGCTCACTTCCTCTAATTCAACCTTCCCAATTCCTAATCCATTAACGTAATTAGTACTTAAAGCGTATAACCCGAACGGGTAGTAAGACGCGGTGCTAAATATTATTAACACATATGTTGAATTACCATTCCTTACCTTTAAACGTTCAAAATTAAGATCCTCTACTTATAGACAGATGATAGGAAAACAGCCCTGGGCTTATGAATACATAAAAGTAGAAATAATAGCTCTTTAGTTTCAGCTAAGTAACAACAAGTGGTTGGCTGACTATAGGAAGCGGTCATTTTTGACGTCATCGGTTCTAGTGTTTTGTTAGTTGTCTCTTTCTAATCTTGAATCTTCTACAGGATAACTCAAATAACAGACCGATATTTCTTATACGAGCTAAAGTTACACGAGAGTTGAATAAAAAAAACCAATAAAAGTGATAAAGAGTTCCAGAATAGTCGAATTTATAGGAAATATAGCTGAGAGTAAAAACTAAACAGTACTGTTTAAAGTATATATCTAGTGAGACCATTATTTGTTATATTAACGAGTATTTCTGAGTGTAACTTATATTTACAGTCCATATCAATAGTTTTATGAAACAAGTTTTAGATTGTTTCCAACTAAAAGTAGGTTAACCATTTTCTTTGTTCTGTAATCTAACATTTCATGTTTATCTGCTCATATCTCTCCATGAATTTTTTCATCCAACCACCTGATTATATATATGTAACTGTTAAAATAATAAACTAGTTAAAATGTATAATGACCTGTTATTTTCCAAAGTCACTTGTTTTAGTTGTTAATGTGATTAAATACATGAAATTTATTATTTTAACCTGTTATTTTACATAACAACATAACCTGTTTATCTGAAGTGATAGATTATAATATTCCGAAGGTTAGGTTAAGTTAGGTTAGGTTAAACGAACAGATTCCACATAAAGATAACACCACGCGTTTGCACTCAATAAAAGAAGGACCCCAATTGATACGCCCAGCAGACGCCATGTATGACTCATGCGCAAACGTAAGATTTATCACTATAACTAGAGGATGCTGGTTATTATAGGTAATAACATGTTAATGTGAAGAATTTTAAAACAACATGAAAAATTTATCACTTTCACCAGAACTATTAGATGCTATACATAAAATCCATTGATTATGTATATTAACCTGATTTATCGAATTAACAGTAATATATATAAAAAATCTCCTTATCCAGCCATCAAACCATCTGAACATATCTCTTTCCATCCATCCACTCATTCAACCATCTGGACGTTTATTTTCCTTCATTTTTATATACCTTTATTCTACCATTTTCTCATCCATCCCCTCAACCACCACTATACCCATAATAATTATTCTAGCCCTTTGATCAAACAACCATTTTCCCACTATCTCTATTCATCTATTTTTCACCTTATCTAACAATCCGAACATTTTATATCCACTTGTTCAACCGCATATATCCACAATCATTGCTATCATCCAACCAACTACCCATATCTCTAACAAAATATTTACACTAATGTTAAGGTAGTTTTTATAAAAAAAATTGCCCAAATTGGCTTGGAGGAAGAGTGGAGAATCATTTATTAAAAATCACTTCATAGGCCCTGGTCGGGTAACTAACTATCCATACCAAACGAGAGTTTGCATGTTCACCAATGTGGGAAAAGTACATTTCCTAGCACTGAGATTGGGTTTAAATAAGTTGATGCTGCCTGTTGATAGAGCCTTATAAAAATAACATAATTTTATTATTATTTATTTATCTATTTATATATAATAAACCTCAATAAGATTTATATTTTCATACAAATGCAGTTATGGTATCAAATATTGTCCAGGTTACAAATGGGCTTGTTAGGAAAAAAGGCCGCCATTTGGCTTGTGAATAAATCTTATATATCTATGTAGATTAATCATAGGGCTGTAGGTCCATTTGTTGTAATTAGTTCTAAAACAACGAACTTTAATATGTTATCAAAATAATTTCCACTATTAGGTAAAAAAAAATAACTGGGATAAGTTCGAAATACTATTATGCCGTATTGCCAAATAATGATAATATTTTAAATTACTTACACTATTTTGATTAATTTTTATTTCAACTTACAGAAAATCTATTGTAAAAACTATTCGTATCATCCATGCCAAATATTCAAGTCATCCTTTTTAGTGAATTGTAAATTCTCGAAATATTTGGAATACCAAAACTGGAACGTCCATTCCTCGGTATTTTCCCCCAACCATTTCTAGCATTCCATCTGTTCTTGTTCACAGACATATTCACTGGCGAATACGGAATATTGTCCAGTGTGAGGCACGTGTTTATTTTTATCCATCATTTTGTTTTATTCTCTCTATCCGGCGAGCATGTGCACTGTGCAGTGAAGGGCTCGCACATACCAACTTTGACGCAACTTCGGAGCTCCCTTATAGTCTCCAATTCTCTCACTGTATGATCAAAGACTAAATGAGAGAATTTATATGTCAGTCACGAAATGTTTTCTTACACTCTCTCTATCATTGAGTGAACTCGTAAGACCTCGATCAGTTACGTAGTTACGAAGGCGCGCGGGTGTAGAGGGTAGAGGAGGTTTAGTGCCACCCTAAGCGGCCCCGTGGTACATCTGTCTACACAGACCCGACCTGCACCTTACCGAGTTTTATAGCAAGTGGTTACACGAGCCGCACCGCACTTTATTAAACCAAGCTTAAGATTATTGTAACTTAAAAAAAACATTTTTATATTATGTATAGACTGAGTTCTATTACAAAATAAGTTTGTATTTATATTTTTACTTGAAGAGGTTTTCACCTATTTTCATAAAATTAAGTTAGATATTAATTATGAAGAATAAAGTTTTAAGCTAGCTAATAATTAAGAAGAATGTTTTTTGTTCAATAAGTTGTTGTAATAATATTGTTTATTTTGTACTTAATGTTGGAAACAATGATTACAGCGCCACTCGTGCAGCGGCTGTGAAAGAGGTGCCTAGTTTTTACAAGTGCTGACACAGTGCTTAGGCTAAGGCCACACGAGCGATTTTCCCCGCCCAGACCTAAGCTACAAATGTCGCGGCTGCAAAAGTCGAACAGGGGATGCTAGACGGAGCGATAAAAGCAGCTTAGTCTCAGCTGCAAAATTTATTTTTATAAAAAGAGAGAGAGGCTATACAGAGCGACAAAAACCGCTTGTCACACCTCTTCAGTATTTTCTACATCTCAGTCTTGCAAACATCGTTCTTATTAATAATAGGCCTACCAGGTAAAATGAATTGCCAAACCAAGCTGTGTGATGTATGTGTAGCTGCAACAGCATTGATTAAATTGTAACGCTCACTCATGTTGTATATATAATATAGCTCACAATAAAAAATATAGCAGTTTTCTTTAAGGAAAAGAAGTATAAAAATTATCAAAACGTTTGTAACTGCACTTTAATGACAGAAGAACGTGGAGGCACAACCCTTGTGGAANCATCAATACATGGAAAGAGCCTCCAGGCCCCTCATCAATACATGGAAAGAGCCTCCATGCACTTCATCAATACATGGAAAGAGCCTCCAGGCCCCTCATCAATACATGGAAAGAGCCTCCATGCACTTCATCAATACATGGAAAGAGCCTCCAGGCCCCTCATCAATACATGGAAAGAGCCTCCATGCACTTCATCAATACATGGAAAGAGCCTCCAGGCCCCTCATCAATACATGGAAAGAGCCTCCATGCACTTCATCAATACATGGAAAGAGCCTCCAGGCCCCTCATCAATACATGGAAAGAGCCTCCATGCACTTCATCAATACATGGAAAGAGCCTCCAGGCCCCTCATCAATACATGGAAAGAGCCTCCATGCACTTCATCAATACATGGAAAGAGCCTCCAGGCCCCTCATCAATACATGGAAAGAGCCTCCATGCACTTCATCAATACATGGAAAGAGCCTCCAGGCCCCTCATCAATACATGGAAAGAGCCTCCATGCACTTCATCAATACATGGAAAGAGCCTCCAGGCCCCTCATCAATACATGGAAAGAGCCTCCATGCACTTCATCAATACATGGAAAGAGCCTCCAGGCCCCTCATCAATACATGGAAAGAGCCTCCATGCACTTCATCAATACATGGAAAGAGCCTCCAGGCCCCTCATCAATACATGGAAAGAGCCTCCATGCACTTCATCAATACATGGAAAGAGCCTCCAGGCCCCTCATCAATACATGGAAAGAGCCTCCATGCACTTCATCAATACATGGAAAGAGCCTCCAGGCCCCTCATCAATACATGGAAAGAGCCTCCATGCACTTCATCAATACATGGAAAGAGCCTCCAGGCCCCTCATCAATACATGGAAAGAGCCTCCATGCACTTCATCAATACATGGAAAGAGCCTCCAGGCCCCTCATCAATACATGGAAAGAGCCTCCATGCACTTCATCAATACATGGAAAGAGCCTCCAGGCCCCTCATCAATACATGGAAAGAGCCTCCATGCACTTCATCAATACATGGAAAGAGCCTCCAGGCCCCTCATCAATACATGGAAAGAGCCTCCATGCACTTCATCAATACATGGAAAGAGCCTCCAGGCCCCTCATCAATACATGGAAAGAGCCTCCATGCACTTCATCAATACATGGAAAGAGCCTCCAGGCCCCTCATCAATACATGGAAAGAGCCTCCATGCACTTCATCAATACATGGAAAGAGCCTCCAGGCCCCTCATCAATACATGGAAAGAGCCTCCATGCACTTCATCAATACATGGAAAGAGCCTCCAGGCCCCTCATCAATACATGGAAAGAGCCTCCATGCACTTCATCAATACATGGAAAGAGCCTCCAGGCCCCTCATCAATACATGGAAAGAGCCTCCATGCACTTCATCAATACATGGAAAGAGCCTCCAGGCCCCTCATCAATACATGGAAAGAGCCTCCATGCACTTCATCAATACATGGAAAGAGCCTCCAGGCCCCTCATCAATACATGGAAAGAGCCTCCATGCACTTCATCAATACATGGAAAGAGCCTCCAGGCCCCTCATCAATACATGGAAAGAGCCTCCATGCACTTCATCAATACATGGAAAGAGCCTCCAGGCCCCTCATCAATACATGGAAAGAGCCTCCATGCACTTCATCAATACATGGAAAGAGCCTCCAGGCCCCTCATCAATACATGGAAAGAGCCTCCATGCACTTCATCAATACATGGAAAGAGCCTCCAGGCCCCTCATCAATACATGGAAAGAGCCTCCATGCACTTCATCAATACATGGAAAGAGCCTCCAGGCCCCTCATCAATACATGGAAAGAGCCTCCATGCACTTCATCAATACATGGAAAGAGCCTCCAGGCCCCTCATCAATACATGGAAAGAGCCTCCATGCACTTCATCAATACATGGAAAGAGCCTCCAGGCCCCTCATCAATACATGGAAAGAGCCTCCATGCACTTCATCAATACATGGAAAGAGCCTCCAGGCCCCTCATCAATACATGGAAAGAGCCTCCATGCACTTCATCAATACATGGAAAGAGCCTCCAGGCCCCTCATCAATACATGGAAAGAGCCTCCATGCACTTCATCAATACATGGAAAGAGCCTCCAGGCCCCTCATCAATACATGGAAAGAGCCTCCATGCACTTCATCAATACATGGAAAGAGCCTCCAGGCCCCTCATCAATACATGGAAAGAGCCTCCATGCACTTCATCAATACATGGAAAGAGCCTCCAGGCCCCTCATCAATACATGGAAAGAGCCTCCATGCACTTCATCAATACATGGAAAGAGCCTCCAGGCCCCTCATCAATACATGGAAAGAGCCTCCATGCACTTCATCAATACATGGAAAGAGCCTCCAGGCCCCTCATCAATACATGGAAAGAGCCTCCATGCACTTCATCAATACATGGAAAGAGCCTCCAGGCCCCTCATCAATACATGGAAAGAGCCTCCATGCACTTCATCAATACATGGAAAGAGCCTCCAGGCCCCTCATCAATACATGGAAAGAGCCTCCATGCACTTCATCAATACATGGAAAGAGCCTCCAGGCCCCTCATCAATACATGGAAAGAGCCTCCATGCACTTCATCAATACATGGAAAGAGCCTCCAGGCCCCTCATCAATACATGGAAAGAGCCTCCATGCACTTCATCAATACATGGAAAGAGCCTCCAGGCCCCTCATCAATACATGGAAAGAGCCTCCATGCACTTCATCAATACATGGAAAGAGCCTCCAGGCCCCTCATCAATACATGGAAAGAGCCTCCATGCACTTCATCAATACATGGAAAGAGCCTCCAGGCCCCTCATCAATACATGGAAAGAGCCTCCATGCACTTCATCAATACATGGAAAGAGCCTCCAGGCCCCTCATCAATACATGGAAAGAGCCTCCATGCACTTCATCAATACATGGAAAGAGCCTCCAGGCCCCTCATCAATACATGGAAAGAGCCTCCATGCACTTCATCAATACATGGAAAGAGCCTCCAGGCCCCTCATCAATACATGGAAAGAGCCTCCATGCACTTCATCAATACATGGAAAGAGCCTCCAGGCCCCTCATCAATACATGGAAAGAGCCTCCATGCACTTCATCAATACATGGAAAGAGCCTCCAGGCCCCTCATCAATACATGGAAAGAGCCTCCATGCACTTCATCAATACATGGAAAGAGCCTCCAGGCCCCTCATCAATACATGGAAAGAGCCTCCATGCACTTCATCAATACATGGAAAGAGCCTCCAGGCCCCTCATCAATACATGGAAAGAGCCTCCATGCACTTCATCAATACATGGAAAGAGCCTCCAGGCCCCTCATCAATACATGGAAAGAGCCTCCATGCACTTCATCAATACATGGAAAGAGCCTCCAGGCCCCTCATCAATACATGGAAAGAGCCTCCATGCACTTCATCAATACATGGAAAGAGCCTCCAGGCCCCTCATCAATACATGGAAAGAGCCTCCATGCACTTCATCAATACATGGAAAGAGCCTCCAGGCCCCTCATCAATACATGGAAAGAGCCTCCATGCACTTCATCAATACATGGAAAGAGCCTCCAGGCCCCTCATCAATACATGGAAAGAGCCTCCATGCACTTCATCAATACATGGAAAGAGCCTCCAGGCCCCTCATCAATACATGGAAAGAGCCTCCATGCACTTCATCAATACATGGAAAGAGCCTCCAGGCCCCTCATCAATACATGGAAAGAGCCTCCATGCACTTCATCAATACATGGAAAGAGCCTCCAGGCCCCTCATCAATACATGGAAAGAGCCTCCATGCACTTCATCAATACATGGAAAGAGCCTCCAGGCCCCTCATCAATACATGGAAAGAGCCTCCATGCACTTCATCAATACATGGAAAGAGCCTCCAGGCCCCTCATCAATACATGGAAAGAGCCTCCATGCACTTCATCAATACATGGAAAGAGCCTCCAGGCCCCTCATCAATACATGGAAAGAGCCTCCATGCACTTCATCAATACATGGAAAGAGCCTCCAGGCCCCTCATCAATACATGGAAAGAGCCTCCATGCACTTCATCAATACATGGAAAGAGCCTCCAGGCCCCTCATCAATACATGGAAAGAGCCTCCATGCACTTCATCAATACATGGAAAGAGCCTCCAGGCCCCTCATCAATACATGGAAAGAGCCTCCATGCACTTCATCAATACATGGAAAGAGCCTCCAGGCCCCTCATCAATACATGGAAAGAGCCTCCATGCACTTCATCAATACATGGAAAGAGCCTCCAGGCCCCTCATCAATACATGGAAAGAGCCTCCATGCACTTCATCAATACATGGAAAGAGCCTCCAGGCCCCTCATCAATACATGGAAAGAGCCTCCATGCACTTCATCAATACATGGAAAGAGCCTCCAGGCCCCTCATCAATACATGGAAAGAGCCTCCATGCACTTCATCAATACATGGAAAGAGCCTCCAGGCCCCTCATCAATACATGGAAAGAGCCTCCATGCACTTCATCAATACATGGAAAGAGCCTCCAGGCCCCTCATCAATACATGGAAAGAGCCTCCATGCACTTCATCAATACATGGAAAGAGCCTCCAGGCCCCTCATCAATACATGGAAAGAGCCTCCATGCACTTCATCAATACATGGAAAGAGCCTCCAGGCCCCTCATCAATACATGGAAAGAGCCTCCATGCACTTCATCAATACATGGAAAGAGCCTCCAGGCCCCTCATCAATACATGGAAAGAGCCTCCATGCACTTCATCAATACATGGAAAGAGCCTCCAGGCCCCTCATCAATACATGGAAAGAGCCTCCATGCACTTCATCAATACATGGAAAGAGCCTCCAGGCCCCTCATCAATACATGGAAAGAGCCTCCATGCACTTCATCAATACATGGAAAGAGCCTCCAGGCCCCTCATCAATACATGGAAAGAGCCTCCATGCACTTCATCAATACATGGAAAGAGCCTCCAGGCCCCTCATCAATACATGGAAAGAGCCTCCATGCACTTCATCAATACATGGAAAGAGCCTCCAGGCCCCTCATCAATACATGGAAAGAGCCTCCATGCACTTCATCAATACATGGAAAGAGCCTCCAGGCCCCTCATCAATACATGGAAAGAGCCTCCATGCACTTCATCAATACATGGAAAGAGCCTCCAGGCCCCTCATCAATACATGGAAAGAACCTCCAGGCACCTCATCAATACATGGAAAGAGCCTCCAGGCCCCTCATCAATACATGGAAAGAGCCTCCAGGCCCCTCATCAATACATATAAAGAGCCTCCAGGCACCTCATCAATACATGGAAAGAGCTGCCAGGCCCCTCATCAATACATGGAAAGAGCCTCCAGGCACCTCATCAATACATAAAAAGAGCTTCCAGTAAAGGGATGCAGGCCTACGATTAGTATTATCGGACGTCCCCTGGGTTAAATTAGTACTGACTAACCTTTCCGAAAACTGATATATAGTCTTATGTAGCCCTGACACGCCACTATTACGAACAGTTAACTGAGAGATGAAGAAAATAAAGCCCCATCGCACAGCCCGTTAGGGTTGTACGCATAATAAAGGTATTACGCTAAGTAGGTAGGGATGAGTAAGGGGACATCTTAAATAAAGATTACAATCACTTGATATGAGGGAGAGTGGGAAACCACCTAGGATATACCATGACATCCTCTTCATGGGCGTAACAGACTAAATGAGCTTGGTATTTATACCTTGTGCCGTCTGATGTAGGTATGATAAAGTTTATTTTTAGAGGACGTGCACCCACATTAGCACGAAATATGTCTAGGAATATATTTTTAGTGATAAATTGCATGTGCTAAAATACCCCCAAAGTGACCATTCGAGACTCTATAAACTCCTGGCTCACCGTCAGCCATGACATTGTATAATGGCCAGTTGTACACGTACCGAGGAAATCGATTTGGCTTCATGTACCGCCTGGCCATAAGACTACATGAAATTTCGGTACCACCGATTTTATCGCTACGTGTACAACCGCCCTAAGAGTACAACACTTTATACTTCTTGATCCCCATCAGTGATTTAAACTAGTTCGCTGTCTATTACCAAGCCTCAGTAACTCTTCAGGTTATATGCATAAATTATGATTACTTTAAATTGGTAGGGATGAGGACTGAACTGTTGTAAGGGAATCTACAAACATTTGCGAGAAATAAGAGTGGAAAATCATTTAGGAAAAATTAATCTCAGTAGAACCGACTGGGATTTGAATCTTGATCTCCCTGTCTTTGGCATGCCAGTCCACACGAGAGTTACACCTAAAACCATTTGGGTATAGAAGTGGGTGACATAATCTAGTCTGTGGAAATATAATTAGTGATTTTTAAGGAACAATTTCATGACTATACAAAAAAAACACACTGGGGAATAAAATATTCCAAGTGACGCTCTTATCTCAAGCCATTTACTTGAATGAATATATTTTGCGTTGGTTCAGATTGATGAATGACACCACTGACCTCATTTTATGTACTCTAAAATATTAATTGTTTTTGCTAAAAAAAAATTTTTCTTTTAATCCTAAACAAAGAAATACTCTGTATGTACAAATACAAGAACGAAAAAAAAGGATAATTCAAATATAGCGTTCAGCGACGGGAATGAGTCAAAGAAAGAAATTGCTCCACAGTTAATAGAGCAATTTAGTCTGAAGAGGCTTGAATTAGGGGTGACCAAAATCTATTCTAAACTAAAAGACCACGTGATATAAAGGCAAATGGTAAATCTAAGTAAATGTAACAAGTTTTGTTTTTGTTTTTTTAACATTTACCGCTATAGAAATAAACCATTGCTGCTAATATATTTTCTTTGAGTTTTAGTTTACTTGTATTTAACTCAGTGTAAATATGCAGATCCTGGATGGATGGTTAATACATTGTGCGTAGTATAAAATGTACTAAATTTGAGCTAACTGATAGTTAAAAACTATTTTGGAAATTCAACTCCCAGTACATCCAGCTAAGATTCAAGCTCCAACCTCCCCAAAGTGACAAACTAGACTAGACCAGCTTGACGTGTAGTCCGTGTGCCCCCCGTTACAGGATATTACTCATGAATAATTACGAAAAAGTAGAGGAAAACCGACAAGTAAAATGTATTTATGAAAATCCATCTTTAAATTGGTAGAAACATGTTTTAATTTAAATGATTGTTTTTTGTATAGGGTTGATTATTTTGTTCACCCTGAAAATATGTATTAATATATAATTACACATTAATAAATTTAATTAATTATTATACTTTGCTATTCCTTATTCTCTTGCTAAGAGATTTTAGTTTTTACAGTCAAAAACACAAATAGTTGATATATTAATTACTGGGATCATATACAATTTTGTAGAATTTTTTAGAATTATTTAAGTCATTTTCTATGTTTCAAATGTTAGTTATAAAACTGTAAAACATCTCTATTTAAATTAGACAGAACTTTTAGCAAATAAAAGAATAACATTTTAGAGATTTATAATAAAAGGTATACCTTACAAAACACATAAACAGAATTATTGTGGAATAAAAGTCAAAACATTAGAAATGTTGTGCTGTTGAGAAGTTTCTCTATTTGACTTTATGACCTTTACTGAGCGTAAAGAGTTTAAGTTTTGAATGAGGTCATCCAGATAATGTGGGGTAACTGTATTTTTGCGTGTGAAATATTTGTTATGTTTATCCACGCACTTAAAAACATGCAAAATGAATAATATATATGCATATAAGAACGTAAGTTTTTTGTAGGTAATTTAATGGTGCTACCAAATACTGACGAGGAAAAGTAAAGAATTAATCTGTAAGCTAAGAGGTAAAGTCTTTTACTATAGGCCCTTGAGAAATATCAATTAGCCAAGAGTAATTAATAATACATTTTACCGTACAGGAAAACTCGTTAGCTAATCATAAACTTATTAGAATGAAGGCCTATATGCCAAGTTAATTTGGTGTGGTTGTTTGGAGAGCGGAAGGTTGGGGTTGGAATCCCGCCTGGTTGTTCCGAGGGTAGTTTTTTATAAATTACTTCACCCTCTCCTCCACGCAAATGAGGCTTAATTTTCACTTAAGTTTTACCTTACTCATCTCTACCACATAGTGAAACTACTATAATGTATGCTTATAGCCAGCCCTAACAGCCATTAAGGAGTGGTGATACGATTGATAAAACTAAAAATTAACTAACCTTATTTAACTTTACCTAATAGAAGTTCATTAAACCCAGGTGAACTCAAAATAAATGATTATTTTCAAGACCCTATTAAATGGTCACGTGGTATATG
The DNA here is from genome assembly GCA_902151425.1 of Timema shepardi. NCBI lineage: Eukaryota > Metazoa > Arthropoda > Insecta > Phasmatodea > Timematidae > Timema > Timema shepardi. Next base: position 239,659 of record CABFVX010000068.1, read on the forward strand.
TCATCACTATAGTGATTGAATGGATCGTCAGAGGCCAGGAGAATGGGGTTAATTTCCCGGTCATTGTGTACTTAAAGGGTTTTTTCCCAAACTCCTTCTACGCAAATGCAATTTATTTCCTCTATATTTTATTTTATTCACCACCAGCCCACTTATATGGTAAATATGCTGATTTCCCAAACGGGTTGTAAAACAGATAGATATTACTATTATTTTCTTAGCTATATTCATTTTAGTTATAGTAAGAAGAAATATGAATGTATAATATAAGGAATGTACTTGGATGGAAAAGTTAATTAGATAAATTGGTACAAAATCTTTTGTCAACCAAACAATATAAATATTAGACATCACAGGAGGATAATTTATTCAATGAGAATTTAATATATCAAGAAATTAAGTCAAATAAAACAAGTACAATAACATTTCTAAGAATCACCATTATGATTATTAAGTAGTAAAGCTCTGAAATTAATTAGCATAAAACAAGGATTAATATAAATCTGTGCAAGTACAATATTTAAGTAGTATCCGATTATAGGTATAGCTGATAAGCAAAATGAAAAGTGGAAATTGACAAATTTACTATATTATAGTTGTTTGTACGACTATATTAACTCACAGAAACAACGAAATTTTGAGTACTAGAGAAAAGATTATAGGTTTTATGAAGTTTATAACAACAAAAATACTAGGTTAACTATAGTAAGATTTTGGTAGGAAGAACAATAGAAGTTAGTTACTAAAGTTACTAGAACAATTTTAATATATCCATACATCAAGCCATGTGATCTGTAGCTGTCATTTTTGATATATATATTATCAATTACTATAAAATAACACAAATAATAAAATGAAATGTTATCAATGTTGGCTGCAAATAAACATATTAGAATTTTCTCTACTGTTCTTCCAACCAAAATCAGGGTATAGTATGCCAACAATAGTGAAATTATTAGTTGAATAATTAAATAAACCAGAAATAGCTTGAAGATATGTTGACAAGAAAGAAATGTTCTGTAAAGTTTATCAGTTTAAACAGTGACAATGGGAAAATAATTAGTAAAAAGGTTAGAATAGTCGACTAGGTTGTTAATTTATGTACTGTACACATGTAAATAAATGGAACGGAACTCCGCATGAACTTTCTCGCTCTATTTTTTTAGAAATGGAGATATCAACTCAAAATTCGTAATATGTGATATAATATAATATACAGTATAAAACCCGAGAACAAATTGCGCCAGGCATACGTAGAACATTTTTTAGCCATGATTTTAAATTTCATAATTTTTTAAAAAGAATTAACTCTATTTGTATAGTTGTATCAATACAAAATATGAATTTTGGTTCTCCAAAGGTCAACACTTCGTACTAAAATTTTGACTTCCGTTTAAAATTTTCGTCATTTTACTAGGGAATATCTTATGGTTATTGCATTGCTATTACATTTCTCTTTTATAAATGTTGACTAATTAAATAGGTAATTATTGACTATTGAATCTAAAATGAAAGAGATAGAATCGTTACAGCCGATTTTGAAACAAATAGAATTTTTCACTTTTCACTCTTTGGTAAATTGTTATTTATTAATTTTAGGGTTAGGGGGGTCATGAAACGTCGACATCCATCAACATCTCGGGCTAGATTTTTTTTTTACGTTCGTAATACTTTAACTTACAGTGTTGGCAAAGTTAAAAGAAAAATACATAGATGTGCTTTAATTCCTCTCTTTATATAATTTGTTGCTACTCTTGACATTTCGTCACCCAGCCAAGAGTAGCAAAAAATAATATATGGAGTGGAATTATAACAACGCAGATAAGGAACGTTGCTTTTTTCAAACGTATCCCCCCCCCCCCTTTTTTTGGTTATACTTCTTTGATAACATTCAATTACTTATTTATATGATTTTGTCTTTGTAATATATCATAGCTGAGTAAAGCATAACTTGGATGACACATCTGTTGATTTCCAATAATCTTGTCTTGATAGTTAACACAAGCAGATTTTTAGCAACCATTTGACTCGAATAACAAGCTTTTAACAATAAATCCTTTTCAACACTTGATAATTTAGTGAAATAAGTTACTTGTAATGTCTTAACATTAATTTTTATATGTGGTTAATGTTGATTTTATACTGTTAATTGTTTTTTACATGTGAAAGGTACATAAATTAACAACCTAGTCAACTACTCTAACCTTTTTATTAATCATATTTCCACTGTCACTGTTTAAACTCTCAAACATTACAGAACTTATCGTTCTTGTCAACATATTTTCAAACTGTTTCCAGTATATTTAATTAATCAACTAACCAGTTCAATATTGTTGGTATACTAATTAACCTAGTTTTTTTTTGTCATAAGCTTCATAAAACCTATAATCTTTTCTCAAGTACTCAAAATTTCGTAGAGTTTGTAAGTTATTATACTAATAACTCTAATATAGTCATTTTGTAAATTTCCACTTTTCATTTTTCTTATCAACTATACCTGTAATCTGCTACCCCTTGAATATTGTATTTGCTTAGATTTATATTAATTCCAGTTTTATTCTAATTAATTTCATAACTCTAATACTTAACAGACCTAATTATGGTCTTTAGAAATGTTACCTATTTGTTTTGACTTAAATTCTTGATATATTAGTTTCTCATTGAATAAATTATCTTCATGCTATGTTTCATATTTATATTGTTAAACGACCAAAAAAGTTGTACCAAATTATCTAATCAGCTCTTCCATCCAATTAAGTTCCGTATATTATAAATGAACATTAAGATTATATATTACATTTCCAATTAAATGGATAAATATAGGCTATGAATTTGATGGTTTACCCTAAATTATTATTATTAGCACCACGTCTTACTACCCGTTCGGGTTATACGCACTTACGCTAATATGTAATGGTAAGGTGATTGTGAGATTAAATGGAGGACCTACAGTTTAACGTGGGATCCGAACCACGGTGGAGGCCTTGCATTCCCCACATTCACAAGATGTCTTGTCAGAGGTGAAGGAAGGGTTTGGTAATCAGATAAATGTATGCCGGGACCGGGTTTATCCTAAATGAAGTTAGTTTGTAAGTCATGTTTGTATATGGCATTACTTTTATACTAGACACGTTACATATCTGTTATAAAAAGAAGGCTAAGATACTAAGCCAAAATTCCACTAATTTGAAATTACTCCAGGAAAAAACAAACATTTTCCACCAAAGTTTTTAACGACTTTATCCAAAAGGTAGTAGAGTTAGTAGATTAGAGGAAGTTCACAGGCATTAGCATGAAAAGAGGATGTAAAACCCCCAATAATACCCAAACTTTAAGAAAACCACCCACCCAGTTGATATTAAATTTTCATCCCCATCTCTGACAGACCAGTAAAACATCTTTGAACACGTGACCACCCATGTGAACTATAACAAATAAAGGGATTTCACATAAAATGGTTTATGTGATAAAATGCTTAATAGTTTCTGTGAAGTTGTATCTAATCTAGTTCTTGATTTGTTAGAATTATTGAAATAACTTAACAACAGAATATATTGAGAAAATTAAAGGTTTGAACATTGAATATATCTAAAATAATACTGTGAAAAAAGTTTTATGAATTATCTAAAACATTTTCTATTCAAAAAAAACATAGCGATGAAAAGTATTTCCAACCAAATTCTACTCGTCAAACAGAATATATATTGGACTTTAAAGACTTGAGAGACAACTTAATAAAACTAGACCATTACATATCCTTCATTCACATGAATATTAACCTGTAAAAATTAATGACCCATGTCAAAACGGTTACGAACAATACAAACCAAGCCGATATAAAAAAAATAATAGAAAAAACATTAACGTAGAAGTTAAAGTACAGTAATTTAGGAGCAGTAAATCAGCCTTGATAACAGCTTGTATAAGTCCTATCAACAAATGCTATCTCCAGGTTTTAAGTCAGATCCTATCCCGAAGCTATAATTTAACCAAGAGTTAGAAGAAGGGGGGGAAGCAGGAGACAGAAGTTACCAGGAAGGGAGGGCAAAGGGAATAATAGGCTTATTTAATATTGATTAAGAACGTGAATTATGTTCATGTAACGGTGTACGTAACAATAGGGCTCCGAAATGCCGTGCCAAGCGGAGAAATAACATGAAATGGTTGCCCTGTATGAAGGAACGACAGACGCTATTAATAGTGAAGGGTACGGAAGGTGGGGGTGTATGGGGGGGGAGGGAAAAGGCGGGAGGGAGTTCCAAAATGGGTGTTGTGTGCTTTGCCTTGCTTTCAACTGGGAAAGGAAGTTCAATTGTCTACCCCCGCCTCCCTTCCCTCAACCCCAAATCCAACGTCCAGTCAACCAAGGCACCGGGTGACCTTTAGTTCGACTGCTTTTGGCCCGGGCAATGCATACCAACTCTAACATTAGTTGATCAAATCCCTCCTAGGTTATTTTGTTTGGGCCTCCACACAGGAACTAAATTCTTGGGGCGATATCAGTTGCTTATTGTCGCACGAGCCCCAAATTGTGGATAGAAAGAAATGGTCAAGCTTAGTATTTATTTTTTTACCCCACCATACCTTACTAACCGTTAGGGCTATACGTATTTTAATCGCGCTAGTTGGGACAAGTAGTGTATAATTTAGGGGTTATATATCCCCGGGAAAAGTTGAAACTATTTGTAAAAAAATCTCCTCAATAAATCAAGCTGGGATTTTTAAATCCCTACCTCATTTTTGTTGGTAATTCAAACTAGATTAGCCAGTGGGCTCCCCAAATTAATGTTGTTTTTATTTTATTGGTAAACTTATTGAGAGGTTATGTTTTAGATTCAATTTAATGAGTAGGAATAAGTAAGGTAGTTTATATGAAGTGCACAAACATTAGATTAAATAATCTTGTGAATGTGGGGAATGCCAGGCCTCCACCGTGGTTCGGATCCCACGTTAAACTGTAGGTCCTTCATTTCATCTCACAATCACCCTACCATTACACATTAGCGTAAGTGCGTTCAACCCGAACAGGTAGTAAGACGCGGTGCTAATAATAATAATATTAATAATTAGATTAAATAGAAAAGAGCAAATCGATAGATCATTTAATTGAAACAATTAATAATGCACTCGCCCAAAATTTGAATTTTATAATCGGCCATTTTTAACCTGGCGCCTTGGACCAGGTTACAACTGAGTACAAACTCCATATTAAGCGTTATTAATTAATCGACAGAAGTTTTTATCTTTTGAATAAGACAAGGGATGTCTATTCAGTCTTATGACGAAATGATAAGAGTATTAAATGGGAATAACAACACATATTAGAGCACGTGGCTGTTACTCTACACTAGACATGTCAAACTAGTTTGATTGAAGGGAAATCGAAAATACCCTTTAATCTTAAATTGAAGGTAAAATAATTTCAATAAACATTTTAATGCAAGTTCCACATTCCTTAGGGCGACACAATGTCATAAAACGAAAGCGTATGGAAAGATGTTCCCAAGAACAAGACGTTATTAAACGTACTAGACGAGAATGTTAAACTCGTAACTTTGTATCCTTCTATGTGAGATTACAATTTATGCATAGGCTAATATAATTTGTGCAGAATTCTTTGTAAGATAAAACGAAGAAACAACGACCATGGGTGACATAAAATAGAGAAAAAATATTGAGAGCTCGATTATAAAGAACTAAACCAGTAGAGATCAAAATTGTTCTGTGAACAATTTAATTTTATTTGTATGAAGAATAATCTGATCAAAGACATTGTTTGATATGCTTAAGTGGTTCATAATATAGTTTTGAATTAACATACAGTAGCCCGTGTAATGTTAGGCAGGCTGACTAGTCTAGTTTGCCTGTTAAAAGAGAGAGGGAGTTCAAATCCCGGCCAGATGTATTGAAGATATTATTTTTCCTGAATAGCTTCCCACTTTTCCTTCATGAGAATGTGAGTCAATTTGTTCTAAGCTCTATCTTCCTCATCCTTACAAAATGAGTAAGGTTAATATACGAACAACGTGGACAGTTATTAGGACAAAATAAGTAAAAAAAAAGTCCGTATTGGTTTTTGTGGATATTTACTATCAAGTTACATGATTATTGCTATAGGAGTCATTAATTAATAAAAATAATAATACATTCGTAATTTATAAATGGTTAGTTGGTCAAAAGTGTAATTAATGATATTTTATAAGGTTTTTTTTATAAAGCATTAATAATACTCATAACTAGAAACCACACGATAATTTACTTTATAAAATAATTAAATAACCGGTAGTATCAACCAGTGAAAAAAAAAGCTTGTTAAAATAAAATGGTTTTTACTATATTATTATTATTATTATTATTATTATTATTATTATTATTATTATTATTATTAGCACTGCGTTTTACTACCCGTTCGGGTTATACGCACATACGCTAATGTGTAATGGTAGGGTGACTGTGAGATGAAATGAAGGACCTACAATTTAACGTGGAATCCGAACCACGGTGGAGGCCTGGCATTCTTCACATTCACAAGATGTCTTATCAGAGGTGAAGGAAGAGTTTGGTAATCAGATAAATCTTTGCCAGGACCGAGGATTGAACCCCGTTTTTACTATAAGTAGTAATGTCAGTAAGAAAGCAGATATTTGAGGTGGGGGCTTGTTTAATAGGTACGTTAATTTGGTCATGGCAATGGGTTTTCAAAAGTATAAATGGTATCCTATCCTTTATTGAGACGAATGCTTTTGTATTGCATTACAATTTGAATTAGCTCTATTCCCTGAGATGGGGTACTTAAAATTGCACTTATTAAGGACTCAGAAGAACCAGGTTCAATCACTATCAGGTACAATGGAGTTTATTTTTATTAAATTATTATTTATTATTAGCCCTCTATAATAATGTTAATGCATTTCCTAAATCTACACCTCTTCATCCTAAGGCTTATATTAATCTATGGATAGCCTTAAATTTAAATAATAAACACTAAAAAAAGTTAGGTTTGATTACTGATAGGATATCTTGCAGTAGGGTATACAAGAGTACCGACAAATTGTTTTGTAACCACGCCACTCATAAAATTGCATTTCGACCTAGCGTAAGTATTTTCCTCTTGGTGAGTACTTTACTACATTCATTCTTAACCGTTTTCATTCACTTAATTATAACACAATTTGCAAAACTAACAAAATACACAACATCCAGTCCTATGGAAGAGAATTCAATTCCATCAATTAAGAAATCCCAAACACGCTAACAATAAATGTTTCAACCAAGACAAGACTCAAGCCGGGGACCTTAAGCTCACCAATCAGATCTTAGATGATGTTCTTAAGGTGTATCAGAAGGGAGCGTGAGTATTTTTACAGTTTTTATAGCACTTAACTATTTTGGCCAAAATAACTCAAATATTTCTCCAATAGCATCATAGAATTAATTTTTCTGCAAATTCTAATAGCAAAAATTCTTGAATATCTTTCAAGTGTGTCCTGGAATTTGGTCAATAAGATTTTTAAAACGAGAAAAAGTTTTGACATAATTCCAGGATAGCCTTAAAAAATATTCAATATATGTTGATATTAGCATGTGCAGAAAACTGATGCTATGTTGCTATTGGAGAATTTTTTTACTAATTTTGGGCCAAAAAAATTCAATTATATAAAAACTGTAAAAATCCCTGCGCCCCCTTCGGCCACACCTTAAGCAAAAATTATACAAGCTTAATAACTCAAAGTACAATAATTCCTCAAAACACTCACAAACCAAAGAGGAAAAAACCAAAAAAGAAGCTAGCACGGTCGAACTAGCCCCACCTTATAGCAGAAGTAATGTGAGGTCAAATGGCGCGAACTGCTTAATGGTCCTGGAACTGTTCCAGTGGTAGCAAGTTGATTCTATCAGTTCGTCGGTAGAGGAAGGCGGGAGAGGGGTAGGGGTGTCCTTCAGAGTTCACAAAGCAGGGTCAACCAATAAATCGTGGCACTGCAGCTTGTCCCAGAACAATGGCTTTCAACTCTATTGTGAACACAAGATTGAAAATCTAGGGAGCCAGACGCGCGTGCACACACAGACACACACTCAGAAAAAATATAATTATTTGATTGAAAAAAAAATCCAGCAAACAAGTTATAAATGAGGTAAAGGGAACTTTTTTGTTTCTATATACACGGAACAATTCAAGAGAGTGAGATTCATTTCATGTTTTAATCTTAGTTTGCTAAAAACAAATGTGTTTCTTACTGTTTTCTTGCTATCATACATGTAGATAAAGTATTGTGATCGTAAAAAAAAACCTCAAGATTTTGATTAATCTCGACGTTTCATGACTCCCCGAATTCGAAATAAAGTTTTTTTCAATTTCCGTCTGTCTGTCTATACCTCCGACTAGAGCCTAGCAAATTTTACAGATCCGGCTAAAACTTTGTGTCTAGGGTTTTCATAGGGTTACTCCGAGAGATTTTGGAATTGGATATCTAACCTTAAAATTAAGAGTAATTTGACAAAGGGCAAAAAAAGAAAAAGTCGATTTTAACAAAATCGGCTCAAACGATTGTGATTAAATCTTATTTAAAAACATTTATAAATATCCAAACAAAATGAATACTCTCAATATTTCGGCAAAATGACTTTAAGGGCTCCGCTCTAATGCGTATATTATCACTTTTTATCATAGCTCCGAAACTATTTGAGATATGAAATTACTTTTCGTTGCAAATATATGATCTGTTTATATTTATGTTATTTATGTTTTATTTATTCGAAACATATTTTTATCAATCCAATAACTTTCAAAATATACACAAATATATATATTTTTTAACTTTTCAAACACTTAAGGTGAAGTACTGCGACCGTAAAAAAAATCTAACCAGAAATGTTGATGGATGTCAACGTCTCATGACCCCCCAAACCCTAAAAAGTGGTTTTCGCAATGCCATCAGTTTGTCAGTCCGTACCTCGGGCTACAACCTAAACTATTTTACAGATTGTGTTAAACTTGATATATAAGGTTTTCATAGGTTTATACCGAGAAATATTTGAAATTGGATATCCAACCCTAAAATTATGGGTATTTTCCTTAAGGGTGGATAGGGAAATTATCGTTTAATCGAAATTTGCTTTAACGATTTTAATTAGATTTAATTTCTAAGCTTTCAATAATATTACAAACCAAATGGCTACTCTCAACTTTTCGGCAAAATGATTTTAAGGGATTCGGTCTGCTGCGTAAATTCTAATTTTTAATTTTACCTCCGTAAGTCTTTGAGATATGAAATTACTTATCACTGCATACATGTGGATCTATTTATAATAATCATCTTTTACTTGAAATATATTTTTATAAAACCAAAAGTTTTCAAGCTATACACAAATTTATTTTTCTTTTAACTTTGCCAACACTTTAAGGTAAAGTATTACGACTGTCAAAAAAATCTAGCTCGAAATGTTGATGGATATTGTCATTTCATGACCCGCTATCCTAAAAAGTGGTTTTTGCAATGCCATCTGTCTGTGTGTCTGTCTAACCCTAAAATTAATAGCAGTCTACTAGAGGATGAAAAGAGAAAAACTCCATTTTCTCAAAATCACCTACAAAGATTCTTTCTCTCTCATTTTAGACTCAATATCCAATAATTGATTATTTTATTAGTCAAAATTTATAAAATAGAAATTTAATAGCAATGCGACATAAGATGTTCATCCTATAGTAAAATGACAATAATTTTAACAGGAAGTTTGGCCCTCGGGGATCCAATATCGATATATTTTATTGGTCTAAATATACAAATGAAGACGTCAATTCTTTAAAAATAAAATTATGAAATTTAAAACCATGAGTCAAAAAGTGTGCTACGTATATCTAGTGCAATTTGTTCTCGGGTTTGCAAGTGTATGTTACATTATTAATTTTGAGTAAATATTTCCATTTCTAAACCATAGAGCGAGAAGTTCATGCGGAGTTCCGCACCATTTATTTGTCTATGTTTTGAGTTGTTAAATATCACATTGATACACTTTATTATTCCTTTAGATGACCATCATTCTGACAGTATTCTTACTACTTTATTCCGTTTAAGCTGATTTAATCATAATTATTTTTGGTGTGTAGCCAAAATCAGAATTGTTATCTTTTCTGTTATTTGTCCATAGGAATAGTATTGATAAAGTAAAAATTAATATTCATTGGATTTTGACCCAGTTTCGTCAACAGTGTGAAGGGAATAATTTACTTTTTCAATGCCCCTTTTGAGAGATGAAGGGCCAGTTCTGGTAAAGAAAGGAGATAACAGTTTGAACATAATTCAAAACCTTCTTAGTTTCTTGTTTGTGTATTTAGTTTGCAGTTTCTAACCACCTACAGTCCAAATTTCACTAAAAAAAGAGCGTCTTATCTGACAGCTATAAAAGTTACAAGAGTTACTTTGACGTATTCATAATCAGGTAATGGGGTTTATAAGTTGTCACTTTTGATGGATATTACCAAAACTTATAGCTAACATCAGAAATATAATAAAATGCAGTATTAATTGACAGAAAACAAAATGTGTGTGTGCAATTTCTATAAGGTTCTTTATAAGAAAATTTGACTTTAGATTAGATCAGAAGATGATTTACAATTTAAATTAACTTATAACACTATTTTAAAAGCTCAAAGCTAATCCTACCATCTTGATAGAGTTGACTAAATTAATAGTAGGATGAACCCGTAAACAAATCAAACTAATATATAAAAAGTAATTGTTCATCATCGGTATTTTCCCCATCACGTCTAAACTATTTTACCAATTGTACCGAAATTTCGTATGGATATAGCTACTAAAACGTCTGGCTTAACACATAAGATCTATTCTTTTCTTAAGATCCAATAAAATTAATGTTTTTTTAAAAAATATTCGGTCTTAAGTCACGTGATCAATGGTGTATTCTTCTTTTGACTGTAGAATTCATATTTATGTCTGTTTCGTATTTAAATTAGTATTTACATCGTGTTACTTTGTAAAATAAAAGTTAAACACAGGCAGCATTCCACATATTTATTTTATTCAATCTTATATTTATATGGGTACAAATTGAGACCAATTGATTATTTTTTTCCATTAAATGGCAGCTTAAAATCTAACGTATCCAAGGAAGTAATCAAATAAATAAAGTCTCATGTATATTTGTATGATAACAATTTAAATTCAAGACCAATAAACTTGACAAAGGAACTTAGGAATACTTGAATATGTGAAACCACAGGTATATTTTTGTAACCTATTGAGTATCTAAATGCCTTGTGCCGCCACAACGGATTACTTGAACATCAACAAATTTGATTTCTTACATTCCTTTCATAGAAAACATATGAGTGTGAAATCGAGTTTTTTTTTTATGATAAGCTTTTATACTTTTTGGTGAGCCTGATACAACCGACGACTTTACTACTTCAGCTAACTTAAAAACTAATAGAAAAAGTACTACATTTTGAATAAATGTTATTGCCTGAGTAAATATTGGCGCGTGGATGTCGTAATTAATATATTTACCCTTAAATCATATTGTGAGTGTCTTATGGCACGCTGGTTTAGCAAATGGATGTGTGAATTGATGCATAAGACTAAATAAATCTGCTACAATTCTTAAATGGCAATAATTGTTAAACTAAATCTCTTATAAATACCGACCACACGTTTTATAGTAACACACATTACTACTCTTTAAGGCTATACGTTTATATACTTGCTACTAATGTGTTAGGGATGAGTAAGGTTGAATATAGAGGAAGTGTACTCACATTTGCGTGAAGGGAGAGTGGAAAATAATTTATGATAAGCCTCCCTCAATACATGTGAAAGTGATTTTAGCCCCGATTTTCCCGTCATCAGCAGTTTAGTCTACTGCAAGAGTGATGCCCTAGACAATGAATCCAATGAAGTGGGTAGTGTTAGTTTAATTCTTAAAATTTTCAAATCTAGCGCATACAAATTAAAACAAGGTAAATACTATAAAATTTAGCTGTTAAAAATAGTAAAAAATAATAGATATACAAATTTAATAATATGTTTAAGATTGCTTATTTTGTCAAAATATCCAATTTTTAAATATTTTTTTCAATTGATGCCTATATTTTATGTAAGTAAATTATACAAATGATTATTAAAACTGAGTTCGTGTAATCAAGTTGAATTGCGTTTATTTCTGCAGTAAACTAAATAAATATAGGATAAAAGGTTATAGTTTATTATTTAATTCAGGCCAACTCACGTTTATCAACGTTTAACTGCAACACCCAAATTATTTCCGTGAACCCTGGATGGCACCCACAGTTTAATAACCCGGAGTCTAAAGGATGTTTAATTGGTTAGAGTATTTCAAGTATTTTCCCTAGCTACTTTCATAGAGAAATATTATCCAATATAGTCTTAAAATGGCTTTATTGGGTATATTTGTTTGTTTTTTAATTAGTATAGCGAAATAGAGAATATTATGTGGAGTTTTAGTGGAAAATGATCATCATTTGTGTGTAGGAAGAGTGAGAAACAATTTAGGTAAAACCATGATCAGTAAACACAAATAGGATTCGAACTCATATCTTGAGATCTTGATCTTCCCAACACCGATGATCAATTCAAACACGAGATTTACGAGTTGTAAAACAAATGAGTGTTTTTTTTTATATAATTTTATGTCGTGAATTGGTTATAGGCCTAAATGTTACTTACTCTAGTGAAGGACTAAATGTAAAATTCATGATGTAAATGGATAGATTTGAGTTCGAATCCCAGATAGCTGTACTGGGAGTGGACTATCCTAAATGGTTTCCCCATTTTATTTCATAAAAATGCTAGTATATTTCCTCTAAATTCTACCTTTATAGTTCCTCAATTAGTATAAATATTATCCTATATTCCTAAAGGGTGGAAAGATGCGGATCAAAAAACAAACGTTTTATTAGTTTCTCTCTTTTAGTACCAAGTTTTACCACCCGTTCAGGTTATACGTATATGTACTAATTAAGATAATAAGTTAGTGATAAGACAGGCTTGACGTAGATTAAGTATACCCACATTTGCATGGAGGGATAGAGAGAGAGAGAGAAACCCTTTGTAAAACCAACTGGGATCTGAACCTCGATCTGCCTGTAATCGTCAGTCTACTCTATTGCGAGAATGAATCAAACCATTCAGCCAAATTGGTAGGTTTTATTAATTACTGTATTGACTAAGTGTAACCGATTTCCACACATCAAACAAATTGTAAAAGTAGAGTGTACTGTTTTTTCTTCTTTCTAAAGTTAGCTGCTAACAACAAAATGTACATTACATAGAAAAAACATATACAAGTATATTTACAGAATATGTTGCATGATAGATTCTGACAGATATTGATGGAACGTCATGCTTCCCACAACTCACAAAGTTTATTTCTATAGAACATAATTTCCGGTTTGTGTTTAAACTTCCCTTACATCAATCAATAAAAAATAAAAACAATTTGATCATAAAAATTGCCAGTTTCAGATATGGTTATCTCTATCAATATTTATTTACTAAGTTTTTTTTAAACTATGAGTATACAGAAGATTGGTAGCAATACTAGCTGATTTATTTACTGCGGTGGAAGCTTAAAACACCCTCAAAGCATTGTTTATCCCAATAAAATAATAAATCTACAAACTACACGCGTAATGATGCTACGAGCAGGCCCCGGAGATAAAGTCAGTATTTCACTAATTCAATCCCTACTCTAGTTACTGAATTCCTGTTATGATTCGGAGATAATTATTCAAATTTAAAAAAAATAATATCAAATTCATTAATTTTTACCGTCCAAATTATTTCATGAGAACCTCTTTCGGGCTCAGAAACGGTTAAAATCGACCAAGCTTCGGGGAAAAAGCACCTAAATAAGCCATATTTAGAACATATTTCACTTTTGAATAGCCTACTGACAAGATCAAAACTGTAGTATTCATCAAGTGGACATGGAAATTTTATTTCTGAGCTACCTGCCATGGAAATTTTAGGTGATATGGTAGTGATAGTGTTAAATTGTATCATATTCTGATTAACACCGCGTCTTACTAACCGTTCGGGTTATACGCACTTTCGCTAATGTGTAATGGTAGGGTGATTGTGAGATTAAATGGAGGACCTACAGTTTAACGTGGGATCCGAACTATGGTGGACGCCTGTCAGTCCACACATTCACAAGTTTTGATTAATACACGTCTTGTCAGAGGCGAAGGAAGGGTTTGGCAATCAGATAAATCTGTGCCGGATATAATATTAATAAAAACTTTATTTCAATTGAAAAAAGTAAGGTTTGTAAAATGTATTTTTGGCATTTCTGATGCGATCGGATTGTTTCATTGATATATCTTTAATTGATGGTAAATAAAATTAATGCTTTGATCATGAATAAAAAAAATATTTCATTTAAAAAAGTTATATTCATAAAAGGGTGGGACAATTTTTTTTTAGTATTTGATAGTCTATTTATAAATGTTAAATATAAATATTTTCTTTTGAAGTGCGGGACTAAATTTATAAAAAATAATACTTCACATAAATGCATTAATGATTAAATATATATCATAATTATATTTTATATATTATGAAAAGGTTTGTGCAAAAATTTTGGCACAGCTTTTTATTAGTTAATTCTAATATTTCCAGTGCTCACAAAAAAAAGTCAATTACGTAGGTTTCCGACACCTTATCTAAGGTTGTTATCATGTCTTTCTACCGAGTTAAGGGTCCCAAGCTAGATTCCTGGCATGACTGAAAAATCTATCATTGGTGTAGTGAGGGCTTCCCCCCCTCTAACAGTGATAAATTAACTTATGGGGGCTGGATGTTGTCTATTTTATAACTCTAAGTTTATTTATAAGTAGTCTACCTATATAATAAGTAGGTTCAAAAAATGCACATTAACTACCTCAAGTAAATGAATAATTAGATACATTATCAAAAGATGTATAGATTAAACCAAATTAGAAAATCACACAAAAAACTAGACTGTCAATCCAAACACCAAGAATCTAAAGTGGTATATTTTTTTATCTTAGTCGTTGATGGATAAATCGAAGTTCAAGTTCCAGCTAGTTATATTGGAAGTGGTTTTCAAAATGTGATTTTTACTGTGATTTTGCCATTTTCCCTTCACGTCAGCGTTGGTGGATTTCCTCTAAGATACTCAATTCATCACTGTCTCCTAGAGTCATTATTAAGTTTTGGATTACTTGCACTGGTGCCGCACAGTATAATGTGTTAGACTTGCATTGTACACGGGAATGGGAAAGCTATTGCTATAAACTACTCTCCCCATCCCAATTATTTTTATGAATTTGGTCAACGTTATAATATAGAAAGAATATATTCAAATATTGTTTAAAAATGACAACTAAACATGGAAATCAAACCTTAAATCTTCTGGATATCTTTATGGAAGAACATTGTCACTCGGTCAGGGTTCCTTGGTTAGATTCTTGGGTACAGTTGGTAATAAAAAGGAATCTGGACACAACTCTTGAGAATGGTAATATATTCGTTTCCAATGTTAGTCTCAACGAATTGGAAAAAATGATAATGTTAACCCTATAATAAAACACAAATACTAAATAAAGTTGTATGTGTGTGGAGATACAAAACCATGAAGAAGTTGTCCAAAATTTAAGGCATCTCCTTTGATCAAACAGGAGTATCTTAAACCAAATACCTAACTCTACTCTAAAGCCAAAAGATACTTGTACTAAAAAGTGTCTAACACTCCCCGTTATAATACCTTATTTAATATACAAGAAAAGCAATGAATTGATTATGGATTGATTACTTTGACATTAATGAGTAAAATCATCAAATCTCAAGACAAATAATGTATTCTCCCAGAATACCATATTGTCTGTCCCCATATCAAAATGACCGTCTCTTTATCTATTCCTGGGGCTAGAGCTGAAATAATAATAAAAAAAAGTGTTTTTGTTCATGCTTGATATAAAATGTTATACCTCAAGGTCAAATTTTGATTTTGGATTTAGTATAAAGAATATTTTAAAAATTTTAAAGGTCTATATTGTTGAAAATGTTCATAAAGATTATGTACAAGTGGTATATCTGGAAAGTGGTGATCTGGTGGTCTAGGGGTAAAGTGTTTGACTTCTGTGTTGGGGGTCCGGAGTTCAATCCTCGGTCCCGCCACAGATTTATCTGATTGCCAAATCCTTCCTTCCCCTCTGAAAATACGTGTATTAATAACAAATTGTTAATGTGTGGAATTCCAGGCCTCCACCGTGGTTCGAATCCCACATTAAACTGTAGGCCCTCCATTTCCTGAGGAGTGATTCAGATTATAGATATCAATGTATTCTTGTTTGTGTGTGTATGATTTAAGGTAGGATTAGGTCATACCATTTTTTTCTATTAGTGAATAAAAGAAAAATATAGCTTTACGTGAGTTCCTTAATCCAAACAAAGCAAAACAATAGAGCAGAAGTTTTGAATACTTTTCATATCGAGAGAAAAATGACGTATGTGAAGTTATTCAATATATCATAAATAGTATGGAATGCAACACAGTATATCTGGCGAAACAAACAACAACCGTTATAGTTCAGAAGCAATCTAAGAAGTCCATATTTTATTTGTTCGTATATTTAGAGCTAAAGGAACAGACAGAGAGAGAAAGATGTATCTGGATCACAATACAGGCAGAGCTGACATACGAGATGTCGTGTGGAATTACATTATGTAAAGTGAGACGGGACAGTTCTCTAAGCGTGGTACCAGACTACCAGTCCTCCCCTCAAGGTGTTCCAAGGTTATTCGAGGGCATTGCAAAACTTTGGAAGTATGGCATTCGATTACATAAATAGATAAACGAAGTGTATATAGAAATTCATGAGATTTTTCCCATTAAACTTATGACTATTTGATCGATTTTTTTGTCAACAATTGGCTTATCTTTAAATTTGTACTTCTGAGAATATTATTATTACTATTATTTAGCACCACGTTTTACTACTTCTGAGATTAAAGCAAGAAATCTAGATATATCCTTCTTTTATCAAATATAGTAAATCTTTTATTATTATTATTATTATTATTATTATTATTATTATTATTAGCACAGTGTCTTACTACCCGTTCGGATTATACGCAAAATCTAATATAATCTAATATAAGTATTAGGATCACAGCTGAAAATTTTTATGAAAATGTGGAATTGTTTTATAGGCCTTTATGTAGGCTATCACAATTTTTATTAAATATTTTAAACTAAAAATTTAAACTTTTTAACCGGTCAGAATTTTCGTCAACATTTTTCTGAAAACAATATAAACAAATATATCAAACCACTTGGTAAATAATACGGTATTTCTAAACCTATTCCACCTAAGTGTTCTCCCTTTAAAGTTTTCTAAAAGTAGTAGTGTAGAGGACGTGATAAAGGGGGAGTGTTTTTGCAGTTTTTGTATCAAAATATGTTTTTTGATCAAAATAAATGCAATATTTCTCCAGTAGAAACATAAACTTTAATTTTCTTCACATGGTGATATAAACTGTGGTAGTTGAATATCTGTCAAGGATTTCCGGTAATTTAATAACCAATTTTATATCTTCATTTAAAAATGTTGTAATTTAATGTCGCAAGGTTCATGACTCATGAGGAATGACAAATATTTCAACAACTGTTGATATTACCATTTAAAGAAGACTTTTTTTTTGTGCTAAAGCAATATTTTATCTATTACGACTAAAACAATATTTTCCTCTAAAAACTACAAGATTACTGACCTTTTCTAGCGTTATCCTACTCTCCCATCATCTTAAGGTTTTACATCAATGAGGACTCTTTGAGAACTAGTAACGAACGCTTGAGTGGCTGAATAATCGAAGGCGTTGCTCTCGCAACAAAACTTGACGGCCTATGACAGGGAGATCGGGGCTTAAATCCTGGTCGGGTGTATTGAGGCTGTGTCCCTAAATAATTTACCCCTCTCGCTCCACAAACATGTAGGTACACTTCTCATAAATTCAACCTTTCTCAGATATAACACCTTAGCGTAATTACATCAACAAATCATATGACTATGCGTACAGAAAGAGCGGATAATAAGACAAGCTTACAAAAATAAACTAAAATATATAGTAGTATCTAGTGAAGATTTATTGGTAGTGAATTTAACACAGGTGGAAAGCACTTCACTTTTCTTATAATCAATCACAACAAAAGGACCATTTCAAAAATTCTAATACATTATTTATTAAAACACAAACACTTTTTAGTAGATAAATAAGAGTGATGAATCACTTTACAGGTACTATAATCTATATTACTCACAACTCCTAGCTGAAGATAGAATAATTTAGGTGAGAGCAATGTTGTTTACACAAACAACTTTGTTTATAAAAAAGGTTCTTTCATTTATTGATCTAAGGAATTAACTAATTAAAATATAGCCTATTTAGTTTTCTAATTAAACTTCTTCATTAAAGTATATAATTACTCATAAAAATTTAGAATTTAAAAAAATCATGTTATTTTCATATTATTCCTAGCTAAATAGAAAACTTTAAAATATCGTTTTGTATAACAAATGGATCTATGTTTAATCTAAAGATTAATCTTTAAATAGAAGGCGCATTCTTTGGCCGGGGCAAATAATATTGATTTATAGGCCTACGTTGACATTTTAAGTTCACATTTCGATAAAAAAATATATGATAAACTCACAGTTCTAATTTGATTTTTTTTTTAATTATGTTTTCACTTTTAGGTCCAACACTTTACCCCAAATTCAATTTTCCTCATCCCTAGCACATTAGAGTATTAAGTACATAGTTGTAGAACTCGGACGGGTAGTAAGACCCGGTGCTTAAAAAAATCTGCGTTGTAGCGATATATAAATTATATGGATAACGTATTAATTTCAAACATTTACACAAATGAAAGAAAGTTATATAGGGAAAAACCATACAGATATTGACAAATCGTTTAGATTCACCCTTAAAATGAGCGTAGACGATTTATATATTATTTGAAAGATAGTTATAGAAAGTTTCAAAATAGCTAATTACAAGTAAAAACTAGAGAAATAAAAGTATTTTTTTAAACTGCCACCTCTTTGCTCCCAATCTCAAATTAAAGAGAGAAAATGTAAACAAAACCAAGAAAAACTTTTTTTCCCTAGGAATCTGTCAGAGAAAGTTTTTATGAATCCAATATGGACGGTACCATCAAAGAATTTTTTTTACGCCATGTATTCAAGGGAGTCGTGAAAAATCACGGCGTGACTAATGAGTGTAAACATTTCTTCGCCCCATTCTGCTTTAGAGGATTTTTTTATTTCTACTTTTACTAGTGCTATTCAGTAATTCCGCTCAACACACAAATGAAGTCCATGGCAACCTCAAGAGGAGGGGTCTAGAGGGGGTATAGCCACTAAAAATAGCGTGGACGCTCTGCGTCTCGTAGTAGCGTCATTTTTGTGGAGTGTTGGTACATAATATAAATAGAAATACATGCAAGATTTTTTTAAGTGTCATTTCTTCCATCAGAGCTATTCTTTAAATTACACTAATGGGGAAGAGATGAAAAGGGAAGAGACGGGAGGAAATGTACCAGACTTTTCATAGAGGGATATTTGAAAACCATTTTTAAAAATAATAAAATTTACACCAGGCCAAGATTCAAATATCAGCCTTCCTGCCATCAGTAAACGAACCTAGATAAGCTTGAAGTTCTGTCAGCGTGACCACAGATTTGAATGAAGGAAGGAATAAATTTAATGTTCCATTTCTGCATGGATGGAGATGAGGAAGCCACTTATAAAACCAACCCTTCATTGCACACATACAGGGCTTAAACCATAATCTTGTTATTATTAATATTTCCGCGAATTACTAACCGTTCGGGTCATATGCACTTACGCTAATGTGTAATGGTAGGGTGATTGTGAGATGAAATGGAGGACCTACAGTTTATCATGGGATACGAACCACGGTGGAGGCCTGGCATTCCCCACTTTCACAAGTTGTGATTAATACACGTCTTGTCAAAGGTGAAGGAAGGGTTTGGTAATCAGATAAATCTGTGCCGGGACCGAGGATTGAACCCCGGGCCTTCAGCACAGGAATCCGACACCTTACCCCTAGACCACCAGGTCACCTCCTAGCCTTGTTAATCAGTGACGTTTAACATATATGATTAGATTATTACTTTGTTAATATGTTATTGATAAAATGAAATAAGTAAAATAATATGTGATCAAAAGAGATATAGATAGTATCTAGTTCAGTTACATGTGTGTGTGGACTTTTAGCCGCTCTGTTGTGACAGAACGTTGGCCAGGGTACACCTATTGAGGTTGTCTATATTGTTGTCTTAATTTAATGATGTGATGATAGAGATTATGAAGGTGTGGAGGTGGAATGATCTAACTTAAGCCTAATTAACTTAACCATGGTGGCCTATGGGGTAATTCCCCTTTCAGTAAAAATTCCTAAGGTACTATCCGGGAACCTGACATGGGACAATTAGGTTCGTAGCCAGGTGCTCTGATTACTATACCAAGGAGTCTGACATTTTTATATTTCGTCATGTTCAGATGAGAAGTAGAACCTATAAATAATGTGGCATTAATAATTATCTCATTCGACTGTGAAAATCTTTGAAAAATATAATGTTCTAATCATACTATACTATTAAAAATATAGCACTCGAGAGATTTTAAAATTTGGCACTTGAATGAATTAACGTAGATTAGACTGCATATTTAAATAATGAATAAAAAATATTACCAAAGTCACTTTGACAAATGACCAAGAGTTATTTTGTGAGTGTTCCAAAAACGTGATCAATGGCCTCACATTTAAAAATAAGTGTTCTCCTGACGGGATGCATGACAATTATTACTAAGCTTTCTGAAACATCCCTTTCCTTCTTTTTCATCCTGTGCATGTGTTAATTATTTTTGTTGAGTTTTCCATGGAAAGTTCGGTACTACTCGAAAACTCAGTGGGTGTAGCACGTGGGCTGAATTAAAGATTGTGGTTTAGAATGCGACCTTCGAAAATACATCACAGTGGAGACTGAACTTTAACTAAGTAGCAAGAAGTTTAACCTACACAAAAACAGACAACAGTATATGAGGGGAGAAAAAAGGGGGGAAGAGAAGAAGAAGAAGAAGAAGAAGCGTCTCGACGACACTTACATAAAAAAAAGAGTTCATGAACAACGGAGGAAGAAAACCTACCGGTTAGTTGCTGGGCGTTCAAAAAGGGAGTCGTAAGTTCCAATTCCCTCCGCCACGTGTGCACAAACTTCCGTTTTCTATTTCTCTGGTCCTTCTTCCTTTCCCTTTTCATTTCTTTTACGAACATCAAGTCTTATAGACCTACTTTCTTGCGAATCGTGTAGGCCTGCTTACCTCTTTGTCGTCGTGGAAGCAGTTTTTTTTTTCTTATTTGCAGTAAGGAAAAAAACTTCTTTCGTTTCCTAGAGTTTGAAGATGGATCAAACACACTATTTATATCATCACCCCAGCAATAAACAAAAGAACTTTCGGAATTCTTTCTTTGACATTTGTTCCATTTGTATGTTTACATTGAGAAACATATTAACAGGACACTTTACCATTTTAACTAACTGGTTCTTCCAAAACGTTTTGTATACGCGCAACATGAATAATGTTTGATACGCACATAAAGCTAGATGCATATTTATTTCACAAATTCATTTGGAAGGACTTAATAGATTCGTAAATTAAATGAACCTTTATTTGATATAAAAATCTATGATATATGTTTAAAAATATAGGTCTATATACATTGTAGTTCACATAAAAATAAGAAGCAGAATTCTCCTTTAATGAAGAGAGATGTATATGTACACAGAGCTAACTTTCCAAACTCGCTTGTTGTTAACGAGGGGAAGGCTCATAATAAGTTTAAACTTAGTTGTACTTTTACTACTTTTTTTGCACCACTACTTTCCATTTGGGTTGTAAGTATTATTTAATAATTACCCGCCCCAGTGGCGTAGTTAGCTAATGGGCTAGTTTATTTGAGTTAAACTGCCAAGGACGGGGAGATCGAGGTTCGAATCTAGCTCGGGTGAACTAGGGATGGTTTTTCCTAAAGGGTTAGCCTCTCTCCCTCCATATAAATGTGGTTTCACTTTCTCTATATTCAACCTTCCCAATTCCTAACCCTTTAACGTAATTAGTACTTAAGCGTATAACCCGAATGGGTAGTAAGAATCGGTGTTAAGTGTTATTATTTACTAATTACGTTTATGTGTTGGGGATGAAGAAGGCTAAACTTTAAGGAAGTATACTCGCATTTATGTGGAGGACGAGTGGAAAACCATTTGGAAAAAAGTACTCCTAGTAAACCTAATCAAGATTCGAACCCCTAACTCCTTGTCAATGGCAGTTGAGATTTATACCTCAGACCATTAGATTACCGAAGCGGGTACTTTTTATTACTGAATTTTAAACCCACACTCTTGGTAACTATCAAAAGACGCTAGGCTCTAAATAATCTTGATAATCACTGACGAGAAGTTGGGGGGGGAGAGAATCTTGTTCGGGTACATCGTTAATGCTTTTCTCAGAAATAGAGTATCACAGTGACTATCTCAGCCTCTCTTTAAGTTAATTAGGGTGCACTTGTTGTAAGCCTCCTCCAACATACATTAGATTAAACAATTGATAACATTTGTACCCCCCTTAGAAGGATCGTGGAGTAAGGTATCAGTCTAGTCTTATCTTTCTGGTTCACTGGTAAGGGGGTGGTCGGTGTAAAAATACCATAAGGATGTACTAAAGGTGTTTTCTTCTGAGTAGTTTGTCACTCTACCTGCATACGAATGTGTCGAAATTTACATACATTCCACCTTACTCACCTCTACCCCAATAGTGTAAGTTAGATATTAGTATAGCCCGGTAGGGTAGTAAGACGCGGTGCGCATAAACAAATCAAATAACCAAAGAGTCAATACTTGTACTAACTTATGTGTTTTTTAAATAAAAACTTTAATCATCAGTTAGCTATAATAATGTAGCTTAACGTCGATAATAAATTTCAGATGGAAAACCATTAAGTTTGGCGTATATAAGAGAGAGTTTGTATCTTTGTGTGCTAAAAATATCCTCAAAGAAATGTTTAAGTGCCTGAAACATGTGGAAATTTGCTTAAAAAGAAAATATGACAGCATGGTGAGATTTGAAACTAACGTAATAAATAAATAAATTGATATGGATATTATTTCAATTAAGTTACTCGGATGTTCAGTATAAGTAAACGGTACGGTGCACCGCACATACTTTATATTTTATTTTAAAATATAAACATTTACTAAAAGCTCATGAGATTTGTGAAAAGAGACAATATACTTTGTAGCAGAAAGATTCCACCAAAGAGAATAAATTAAGTTATGTACACTGTTACAGAAACAATGAAACAAGATAGAATCTCTGTACACCAAAGTGCATGACAATCTTGTTCAATTTTAAATACCCCATAAAATAAATAATTATGTTTGCTTACAGCTCAGAAATTATTGGTTTTATAAAAATACATTCAAAATAAAATATTTTAATTCTGAAAAATACCACAATTTTACAATGATAATATATTTTGTGTCTCAAATATGTGTGGAGATTTGATCAAAATTGGTATAAAATTTAATCAAAATCGTCAAAGTGCATTTAGGGTTTGATAACCTATTCTGAAAATCCCTTGAAGGAAACTTATTAAAACCCTAGATGCCAAGTTTTAGCCCGATCGGTAAAATGGTTTCGGCTCTAAGCTAAGATACAGACAAAGAAACCCCAATGTTTAGGTGTAATTTTTCACCTATATTTAATTTATTTGAAGACGCGCCCTTGTGCACGGCTATATTAGTACCAAATATAATTCCCATTTTGGATGGGTAGTTCATTGAACTTTTGGGATGTGGCCTGAAGGCTAGCGAAATGAACTTTATACGTAATATCCGGTTGATGGGTCACAAACTGACATCAAGATAACATTCATTTAAGGGCGAAGTTAGTTACAACAGATGACTCAAAAGATGATAACATACTCGGATATTTTGTAGGTCCATAAGAGATAAACACTCACATTTTCATTTGTATAACTAAGCAAACCACAATTATTGTTTCAAAATGTATTGACATCATCCGGAAATCCTAAACAAATATATGACGTAGATTATTATAAAACTTATATTTAAATGACCCACTTCAGTGGCCGAATGGTCTAAGAAGACGTTAGTCACAAAAAATGCCAACCGGGTAAATCGAAGTTCGAATCATGATTGGGTGTTTATTCCAAAAGGATTTCCATTCTTCCTTCCATGCAAATGGATGTACATGTCTTCTAGATTTAACCATTCTCATCCTTAGCAAGCGACATGTGCTTATAACCTGAATAAGTAATATAAATAAATATTTATATAATATATATAAATAAATATATATATAATATATAAATATATATATAATATATATAAATAAATATATATCTACACTAATACTATAAAAATCAAAAACTATTGGACCGATTTTTTTTTAAATTCTTTCACCAATATAAAGATACATTATCAGCAAGTAACAAAGACTATATTTAGTTTTAAAAATTTAATTTATTCCTCATAAAAATGTCGATAGTCACTCATATTTTATGGTAGAGTCTATGGTGATGCTTCATTATGTGCATTGAAAACAATAATGTGGAGGGGGGGGGGNATATATAATATAAAAAATTTAGTTATGTTCTAGAAAGTAAAACAACAGTAGGAATTTAATTGTGAAGTTTATAAATATTAAATTTCTATCAATACACTACTGGTAAACGAAATCATCATTAATTTTCAGACAACCTGATTAGGGGTAGCCTCATGGCTTAGAGGCTTCATTTTTGCGTTAAACTAGACGGCTGATGACAGGGAAATCGGTGTTCGAATACTGACCGGGTGTATATATGGTGGTTTTTACTAAATGATTTTCCACTCTCCCTTGACGAATATGTGGGTACACTTTCTCTTAATTCAACCTTACTCATCCATAGCTCATAAGCGTATAAACTGCATCAGTGTGCATGCTAAGCGATCAAAATACAGTTTTCCGGTAGCAGGAAGGTTAAAGTTTGGATCCCAATCAGATGTACTGAAAGTTCTTCTCTATAATTGACTTCCTTTCTCCCTATAGTCATATGAGTTTATATTTCCTCTAAGTTATACCTCCCACATCCCTTCCTCACCAGAGTAAGTATGAGGATAGTAAGTAAGACACCGCGAGTAAAAAAAAAATATATTTAATACTACATTCAAAATAAACAAACATTTGTTACAATTCTGTAACTATATTTAGTTAATAACCGTCCACCTGTCGGAGAACAGAAACTCTTTACACACGTTTGCAGACTTCCTGTTATTAAAGCATTTGTTTTATTTTAGATGTATTAGCACACATTTGAGGTGAAATTAATTTACCTACATACCCTACATTTTAAGAAATATGCTTTTATTTTAAATAGGCCAATATTTATTTCAATGATAAAAATTCATTCATAAGTTATAAAATTAAGTTAAATTGTAAGGAAAATCTAATCTTCCTTACAGAAATAAAGTTTATTATATAAGTACTTATAACAGAATTTCCCAAACATTTTAGACTTAAGGAAACCTCGCACCAGAAAGAATACATACTGGAGCCCTTATACAATGTTTTGCACTAATATTATGAACATTCAGTATTGAAAGTTAAAATTTACAAGTATAATAGTACTAAACAAATGGATATCATCTTATGTTTTGGCAGTACCTTTCGCAAATGTCCTTTATTCAGATTTGACAAAAAAAAAAGCATTCTTAATTAGTGATGATGTTTTATGATGTGAAAAACAAATAAATAATGTTTTAAAATTACATCACTGAACCTGAAATTATTATGGTGGAGTCCTTGGGCTCCTTGGAGGAGGGTTTGAAAAACGCCGCTTTATAACATAATAATTTTACAAAATTATTATTGTGACACTTGAGGATGGTTATCCTCGAAATAAATACTGATTTGTGATTATGTATATAAGTAGATGACACCTGCCTTAGTGAATGCATGATCTAATGCGCTACTCTCATGTTGGACTGGCCTTCCGATAACGGGGAGATTAAGTTTCTATTCTCAGTCGGGTGTACTAATGGTGGTTTTTATAAGATTATTTTCCACTCTCTTTCCAAGTGCGTGCAAGTACAATTCCTCTAAATATCACCTTTAAAATCTTTAGAACCATTAGGTCAATTAGTAAATAAGCGTATATCACGAACGGATAATAAGATGCAGGACTGAAAAAAAAATTATATGGCCTCCTTAAAATATCATCTCACGGCCAACCAACCGGAATTTTTGGATACATGATAGCGTTCGAACTAGAAAACATATTGAAAGGATTGAGGGGGGTTCTTTCAATTTCATTTTAAAATAATAGTTTTTTAATTTTGTTACATTTTTATTAAGCATAAACAGGCTGTTAATATGAAAATGGAGTTCTTACTCCAATCAGACGTATTTCGCTTTTTGTACATGTACCGTATTACTCTGCAGACCACTTAACATTACTATTGTATAATTAATTATTGTTTGTTTTGTTTTCTTGAAGAAGAGTTAGAAATGGTATCTTTACATTCAATGAGTGTCATTGTTCTACAGGGATAAGCTACTTTTCACTTCAAAGGCATAACATGTCAGAGGTCATAAGGATGGGACAGAAATAGCAAAGACTTCGAGGAATATTCTACAGCAAACAATCAAGGCTCTTGTACAAAGGAATGAGCTTTCTTTCAAAATGATAAACCCTTTCCTTACCAAAGTTATGATTTGGTTAAAGTTGTTATCCCATTGAAATAGGATAAGTCCTGAGAGGAGTCTATTTCATAATATCTGGTTTGTATTTTGTTTTATAAATCTATTACTTATTGTATTATAAATATTTACCTTCACATATAAGCTGACAACATTTTAGACTTTTTTTTAATGCAAGCTAATATAATGTGTATGGTACACTCTTAGTTTCTAAACAGCCTAACGATTTCAACAAAATTAAAAAAAAAATCAATCATAGAATAAATTTATTAAAACTATGAAGGCATGGCTAAATAAAAAAGTGTGTATACAATTTAATAAAAACAAAAATGTCAAAACCATATTCTTAAAGGCGGCATAGAGGTAGGCCAAAAGTTTAAAATAAAGATGCGTTCATAAAAAAAACTATCTATAGTGTGACATAGTTAATTGCTGCATTAAGATAGATTCATGGGTACGTGAACATGTGTGGTTCATTGGTTGGTCTTCAATTCATCTACAACATTTAGATACCATTCTAAAATAGTTAAAAGTAAATAGCGTTAATTTAAGATATGAAAATACTTGGGCACTATATAGGTTAGATAGATAATAAATATAATCTATTTAGAATCCAACTCTTTTCATATCCTTAATTCTTGTGCTGAAGTTAATTTTATAATTTATGACAACAATGTGTCAATTAAGTAAGTGAACAGAACTATTCATACGCGTATAGACTGCCAATTATTATAAATATCTGAAACACATATATAATATTTTTCGGGAATCGGTCTTTTAGATTAAGGAGTAACAACTTGGTATAAAATCCTCATTTTCTAAATTTCCCCAAATAATGATCAGTTTCTAAGTGTTATAATCGAAAATTGTGTACCCAAATAAGTTTATAAGCACTAACCCATAATGCCATCAAAAGGAACTTGAGCCGCGAGTATGATGCATCTTCTAGAATATTTCAAATAGGATACATTCTACTTATATGAAAAAAAAACAGTGTTTATAATAAATAAAATAATTAAATGATTTATATTTATTTCTATAGTACAAATATCAATATGCTGAAAGATTATTCAGAACATTTTATGTCTCAGTTAAGAAAGAAATTAATATAATATGCACACACACACACACACACATATATATATATATATATAACTTATCTTAATTTATTTCTTAACTGAGACATAAATTGGTCTGAATAATCTTTTTATATATATAACTCCGCGGCGTCAGCCTGAAAGCAAACTAGACTGAACAGTGGCCAAAGCATGTTAGCGAAGAAAGTGCCATAACTATAGGATAGATGGTATCATGTGGTCAACACAGCAAACCCTTCTGCGGGGTATCTCACTTTTATAGACCAGAGCCGCTGCTTCTTAATTCAAGTAGCATTTCAATTGTCTTTCAATCGTCCTCACGAATCTGAGTTGACCCTGTTCCAAACCCATTGTATCACAAAAAGATCTGGAAGTGACGTTTATCAAACCCGGGACCTCTGGTTATGTAGCCAGGAACTTTGTCCAACAGGCCATAGAAGAGGTCATATATATTTTTTTCGCCACAGTTAATTACTTTCTTTCATTAAATGAAAGGCAAAATTGTATCACAATATATTTTTGCCTAAGCAATCACAAGTAGTCTAATTGTAATTGGAAGAGCCTTATCTCACAGCTAAAAAGTTTAATATATAGCTTATACATTCAATCATTCATTGTCATGTGATCTGAAACTGTCACTTTTGATAAACCAATACTTACCTATTAAGTAACACTAATAGAACAATGAGATTCTACCAATTTTGACATCACAAATTATGATCGTATTGTATTTTAATTAAGGTCCATCCTGCAAGAATCCTGCTATATTTATCCCGGTCATTAGTCTTTTAACCCTCGTTTTGTCAATGTCTTCCGTCAGTTCCATGACTTATCTTTTTGTGAATGTCCTTGCTCTCAAGTCTCAATGCCAAGGCAAGAGGAGGACAAACAGCAGACATTTCTATGTGGGAGGTCTCCAGGCCTCCACACACTACGCTATAGTCAACAAGAGGGCAAAGCACGTAATACAAATTGGTTTTAACTCGTGCACACAACCATAATACAATCATTTATATAATTAAATGTTTCATCCAATTTGTCGAGTGGTTTGTGGTCAAAAAAAACCAGGTCTTAAGAGGCCTGGTTCAAACTCTTAAATTTATGTAAATCAACAGTCCAACTTCCTTAATAAATGTCGAATCAAATAGACACGTTATTTGATTTGTTGATTACGGTTATAGCCGCATCTAAATATTGGAGTTAAAAAAAATTACACCTGAAATCAAACCAAGGACCTTTGAATTATTTGGTCAATTCTCTAAAACTGAGCTATCCAGGAGTATTCCTGTGCCCAGGGTAATTATTCACTCCTAAAGGGAGAGTCTGTGATGGACACGTGTAAAAGGTCAGCTTCATATGAGCTTTATATTGCGAGCTATAAGATAACACAACCATTTTCAACTTTGACGGGATTTATGTTTCCAATAGTAGTCTTACAATGACAATTGCTTAGATGCGCATATTATGATTAATTAAAATAGACAAGCTTTTATGATTGATAAGTAGGATTGAAACCGTATCTTTATATCATTTTCCTACTTAAAAAACAAGCGTTATCTGATTGATAGAACATATATCAAAACAATGTTTGTGTATTCATATTCATGTATATAAAGTCATATGACCACAAGCTGCCACGTTTTATAGATTACCAACACCTATCAAATAAAACTTATAAAATAGTTATGACAAAAATAGGAAGTGAAAAAATGATCAAGTCTTCTCGACACTGGCCCGAACAGGTCAATAGCTACTATGTCTGCACCCGGCCATAAAGAATATTAATTAAAATATAATTCAAATATATCTATCTACTATCTCATTTCACAATATCTCAAGACATAATATCTTCCTATATGTATAATAGCTAATATTTCTTATTATATATACACATTAATTATAATTCTCATATTAGTTTCCTTAATCACACAACAGGGAATACTCAATCACATAGTTTTAATATCTGGTAAACATGTTATTTCAAAACATATATTTTTCGATATTATAATTTATTAACCTTCACTAATTTTGCATTTTATACCACTTTGGCTGACGCATTGTGTTTTAACTACGATTTCATTTGGTGTGTTTATTTCTTTTCATCAGACCTGAGGATTATGCCATTGTAGAATCGAAACATGTGCAGCATTTGCAGCAGTAACCAAGGAACAAGGATCTACAGATAAGAAATAAATTCAATTATTATATATATTTTTTAAATTTAATAACTTGTTCTGTAAATTTTAAAAATAATACAGAAATACGAAATATGCATGATCACATCATCCTTTGTTTTTATAAACATAGTTTTTAGTATAATTTTAACTCGAATGTCTACAATTTTAATATGTACTGAATTTTTTAGATGTTTTTTATAATTTCGAGATATTCTTAATCATAATGTATCATAAATTGTTGTTAATACTACCAACCTCTTTCAAATATCATTCAAATCCGGTGCATATATATATTGTATTACACATTTATGTCTCACATTAACTTAATACAACTTGTATTATTATTATTATTATTATTATTATTATTATTAGCACCGCGTCTTACTACCCGTTCGGGTTATACGCACTTACGCTAATGTGCAATGGAAGGGTGATTGTGAGATGAAATGAAGGACCTACAGTTTAACGTGGAATCCGAACCACGGTGGAGACCTGACATTCCTCACATTCACAAGATATCTTGTCAGAGGTGAAGGAAGGGTTTGGTAATCAGATAAACCTTTGCCGCGACCGAGGATTGAACCCCGGCCGCCGGCACAGAAGTCTGACACCTTACCCCTAGACCGCCAGGTCACCACCACAACTTGTACAACCCAATTTCACTAAAAATTAAATTTTATCTACAAATATTTTTAAAAAAATGGTTGCCTTCTCCTTATGGGGAAACTTTATTCTACCGTGGTTAGAAGCCTTACCCACTCAACATGTACACTCCCTGGAATTTCTAGTTTAATTTAATACATGAATTGTGTTCTCTTGTTAACATTTTCTAATATTCTAGTTTGCCTTTCAATTTATTTCTTTAAACAAATCTGCTTTTCTAGAAACAGCTATAAATCAATTTTTTAATAACCGTAGACGCCTTCGGTTTCTATTTAAGTGGGAAGTGGGTGTTTTTATGTAATTCTGTGAAATTATCACAAAATGCAATAAATTAAATCAATACAAAATGTTTATTTTTCTTCACTAAAATAATCAATTATCCAGATAAATGATTATTTTCCAGATATTTACATTCTTATAGCTTCCTTCCTAAAAA
>CABFVX010000068.1:270972-296127 GCA_902151425.1 Timema shepardi
AAAAAAAAAAAAAAAAACTACCTAAGCTTATTGAATCATTGTATATTTATGATATTAAATTATTTGTAAAGTTATGAAAAGAATTATTTATTCTTTATCAATGCAATTTTATTTTTATAAGTTTACCAGTTGCGTATATGTTGAAATAAAATCCAGTTCTTTGCAATTTCTAGATGTGTAGTATCTTTACAGTGCCAGCTTAATGCCAGTGTCCACATAAAGTTTTACAAGCGTGCGCGCATGGGTTGGGAAACGTGCGACCCCCTCCCCACCCACCACCATAAAAAAATATATGTTGGCACCATTGCCACTGAATAAGAATTTAGTCCCTACTCTGGTACATGTATCTTCAGGGATTACGCAGCTATATGACCACAAGGAAAAAAAGGATTAAGGATAAGATTAATCATCTTTTACTTAATTTTTTAACTTTAGTGGGCCATATAATTAAAACAAATGTTCCAACTTAATTAATTTAACCTTTTTGTATTTATAATTTATAATTACATTTAATAAACTATAATTGATTTCACTCCCAAAAATAACTATAGTATCAATGTTTTATTATGTTTTAATAATGTGGTAATGTAATAAGGGTTCAAGCTTTTATGTAAATATTTATGATTCTTAAACATTATGAATCCTTTTTCCTCCTGTATGTCATATTTTGCTGCTTGTCAACCATTATTTATCAACAATCTTCCTATTCATTAATTTATTTTGTTACTTTGACTCAACTGATTTTTACTAACATAGACCTACTTGACATAGTACCTTATTAAATTCAAACACATCAAATGTAATAAAACCAGATTGATGTGTCAATCAATGGCTGGTGCTATTCTTGACATTTCACTGTCGGCCGATCAGTCTGAAACAATAACTGTCGTATGAAGAAACAACTCTTAGAAAATACAAACATATATTTTGCGGTCAACTTTAAGAGCAGTTTATTATAGAATTGTCATTATGTTATATGTGTTAATTATATAAAAAAAAGTGACAACTGGAAATTACATGACTTGACGTATGAACTATAAGAGTACAAAACTGTATATATTTAGCACCGCGTCTTACTAATCGTTCGGGTTATACGCTTTAAGTACTAATTACTCTAATGGATTAGGAATTGGGATGGTTGAATTAGAGGAAGTGAACCCACATTTGCGTGGAGGGAGAGTGAAAAACCATTTAGGAAAAAACACCCCCAGTTCACCCGACCGAGTTTCGAACCTCGATCTCCCCGTCCTCAGCAGTCGAGCTCAACACGACAAGCGCGATAGCCAACTACGCCACCGAGGCGGGTAGTGTAAAAATTGTTTTGGTAACTTTTGCAAAGGTAAAATCCAACATTCTCTTCCTCATAAACGACTGTCTCTAAGAACTATTTAACTCTGCAGTAGTAGGCGTGTGAGAAAAAGAGAGATACTTGTGAAACAAGTCGATGGTGAAAAAGCCATTTTAATTTCAGTAACATAAAAGTGACCAGTTATAACGTGATTATTAATATTTAGGCCCTACATGTAAAAATAAAAATTCCCTGGGTGAAATCAAGGGTGCTCGGGGTGGGAATCCATATCTACACCCTTTCCAATTCATTGTTTCGGTCCTACATATTTAATAAAATGGCGTGGAAGGGAACGTGAATTAAGATAATTATTTTTACAGTTCTTATAACTTTTTTTTAAAAAAACTATTATTTCGTAAAAATAGTTATTTTATAGTTGAAATGGACATCCTGGAGTTTGACAATAACTTTTTCTCTAGATCTAAAAAAATTCTCTTAAATTCCACTATGCTTATGGCAAGCATTCAAGAACTGTTTAGATTACCGTGAGAAAAATACTAAACACAATTTATCTACTGGAACAATATTTTTTTTTTAAGCAAAAATGAATAAATATAATTTTTTGCTATTAAAAGTGAAAAAGTGCTGGCTTAACCCCATTGCATTCTTTTCTATCCCACCAAAGAAAAACTTGAGGTTATTTATATTGTACAGGAGAAAAAAGGGGGAGGGGGGTCGAGTGGGAGGGAAATTCAAGTTTAGCTCAAATTGTATGAATGCTGCCATCTGTTAGACAATCATTAGACCTTTCTAATGCAATTTAGAAAATGTTTTAAAGATCTCTCTTTCATATTAAGATTAATAAGAATAAATTGAATTGGTTGATTACCATATGGGGTTTGAGATATAAACTTTGTTGTCATATAAAATGTGTGTAAGGTAGCTTTTCGATATTTTTCTACGTTTACACTAATATTTTGTTTATATTATAGTCAGTAAGCTGTTTTCCCTCGATAATAGAAAGTTATCACTGTTCGGATGTTTGCCGCAGGTAGTTAAGGTAGGGGTAGTGGCGAATGGTGGATGAGGGTGTTGTTGCCCTTCCTTCTACCACCATCAGCTCACTTCACAAGATGAACAGTTGTTATTTGGTCTCAAGGCCTCGTGTTTGTCCGTCTAGACCCTGGGGGGATAAATCACGGTTCGAAGACATTACTCTCCAAACGTTCGATTGTTCCCGGGAACCATCCAGACATCAATCTCAAGCTCGGAGCGATATTTCGAATGTTCATCTATCTGCGCGGACTAGCTCAGGAGGTGGTACCGACTATATTTTATAACAGACGGAAAGTGGAGAAGACATCTACCCTCAAACAAAAGAAACCCAAGCAAAACAAATGAATTAATATAGTCGCCGTACTCTTTCTGTTATAGAGAGATACGATATTAAAGACATTATTTTACAATCAGGTTACTTTTTAAAAAGAAAGCCATTTAGACTTTAATGGTAAGAGAAAGTCTTAATTCAAAAACATCTTAGTAATTATAACAATCATTACCATTTTTTTTTTTTTGAAACTCCTATTGTTATTTACTTTTATGTTTGTTTATATAGGGACTACTTCAAAACATATGTATTCTATGGGTTTTATGTGAATTCCTTTTACTAATAACATTCTACACAATTACTATAATAAGTATGTATTTTCTTCCATCCAACACCTATATATTAGCTTATTTACTTTTCCAATGTTTATACAGGGTGGGGCCGAAACAATTCGACGCTTGAAAACTAACACCTTAGCCTACTTGAAAAGTGAATATTCACCAGCTAAATAAAAGCAAAATACATAATACACTTTTTCACTTTTTGAAGATAATTTAATTCAGGTAAGCTTCATTGGACGTCAAGTAAACCTCAGTACGATGTCCTTCACATTCATAAGCATAGATAGTCTAATTGTTTCCGCCCCACCCTATACTTATATCATTTTGTAGCTTCTCTGTGCTTGTCTGTTTGATAGATAATACTGTCTGATGGAAAGCACTATAAAAGAGAAACATTGATAAGTATTACTAATTTTAATATCATTATGCAAATACTCCATATAAGGGCTGGTGATAATTTTATACATTTAAAGAACCGAAGAAAACTGTACAAGCTATTACTACTATCTTTATTTTTAAATATTTTTACCTGAACTAACCAAATATATACCATTTTAGCTATTTATATCAATTAGGTTTTTAAAATATTATTTATTTATTTTTAATATTCATATATTGTACTTAAATAGTGTATCCAATATATATTATATTTAATAAATATTATGTATAGTATATACATTATATATTGCCTGTATACATAGTAGTACATATATATATATATATATATAGTATGTACAGGTCTATATAGGCCTATAGTGAAAAAATGTATGTATATATTAACTATACATCCAATCTATAAACACATTCATAGCGTGACTATTTTCTCCCCTCCTATCGTGATTAAACTAAATATTTACTCCCCCAGGGCTAAAAACAAAGTTTTTCAAAACCACAAAGTCTTAAAATCCTGACCATGGCTTTGGTTGACTTCAATAGGTAGGCTATGTATACATATACCAGCACATTAAATATCATTGCCTACAGACGACTAAACATCACGATATTATAGTCTTGTTTGAAGAAGACTAAGGGACCAGGGTTCTATTCCCGGCCAGGTTTACATTGAATGACTTTTACACGCTCTTTCCACGAGAAGTGAGGTACACTTCCTCTAAATTTTACCTTGATTCTACCATCGTCCATATTTTATTCATGAAGCTTGTTTAAACAAATGCGGAAAGCTATAACGGCTAATAATAAATGGTACAAAAAAAAAAGATTATATAATTTAAATTCATCTGGGTTTTTTTTTTCTAGAGATTGATCAATGTTTTTTGGTTTTAATCATTCACCTTATTGTTCAAGTCTAGCCCCTTAGGATCTTCTTGGATAACGGATAGTCCCAAGTTTTAACCCCATCCCAAGATGACTCAAGGTGTGATACAAATTCAATGGACCTCACAACCAGTCATTACATAGCTAATTAACAAAATGTGACCCACTTCAGTGGCTATGTGTTCTAACGCGCTACTCTCGTGTTGGACTAGGTTGCTGAAAACTGTATGATTGGGGTTTGATCCCAATCAGGTGCACCTAGGTTTTTTTTTCCTAAATGGTTTTCTACTCTATATCCGCGCAAATGTGAGTTCACTTCCTCTAAATTAAATCTTCCTAATCCCTAAGCCAATAAATACTTTAATTTAGTACATAGGTGTATAAGCCAAACGGGTAGTAAGACGTGGTTCTTAAAACAAATGTGGGAAGAAAGGAGGTCTGGTCATTGTTTTGGCCTCCAGGTATGTAAGTTCGAATAATCCGTCAACAGGCAGAAAACTGGCACATGAAGCGTTCAAAACAAAAAAACTTGTGAACTTGGCATTCATACACCGCCTACACGTGGCTTGGCCAGGCGCATGCGTGGACAGTGCTAGAGAGGAGTGGTTGTTGATGCCATATTTAGCAGCAGACCACTTTGCCTACAGTTAGTTCAAGTGTACACAACGCACAGCTCTTGTAATATGAATTGCGTCACTTCAAAATGCCATCACTAAATCAAATATTAAGTCTAACTGTTACATGATCTGGTGACGTATACATAACATTTAAAAAAATTAAGAAGAATGCGGATAGCTAGGATGGATATTTTGACTCATCGCGTATAAAACATAGTGAGAGAATCCTTTCTTAGCACAGTTTAGCCGAATTTCTAAAAGATAGCCATGGGCCTATCCCAAGGTCAGATCTAAAAGCTTGATCTGGTGTTAGTTTTAGGCTAGGTCAAACTTGCAGCATGGACATCTTTAAAAAAATGCACTCCAATGGCCACATGGTCCAAGGAATCACTCTCACCGTATATTAGCCTTACGATGGCAAGGTTTTCGAGTTTCTAATCTCGGTCGGGTGTATTGAGGGTGGTTTTTTCAAAATGGTTTTTCACTTTCCCTCCACGCAATATAATAATTATAACATTCCTTATCCCTGTTTGTTTGGTTATAGTTCTGAAACTATTGGTTTTATAAAAATATATTATTGAATTAAAATATTTTTACTCTTTGTATAGTTAAAACATGAGTTAAAGTTATTTATTATCTCAAATAATTGTGGAGACATGATCAAAATTATATACTTCTACTTATTTTTTTAAAGTTTGATTAAAATAATGTTCATGGGATAACGAGAATATACCATTTTGTTTGTAATGTTAAACAATGTTTAAATAAAACATTTAATCAAAATTTAGAACAGGTTTTGAGAAGATAGATTTGATCTCATTTTGCCCTTCAGTTAACTAACCCTAATTTTTAGGTTAGATAAACAATTCGTAAGACCTTGGGGTGAACCTTATTAAAACCATATACACCAATTCCTAGCGCAAATTGGGAAAATTCTACCGGCCCTTGGCTTAAATAAAGACAGACATACAGATAGACAGGTTATTCTGTTTAAGGGGCAATTAAAAATAACATTTATCAAAGTCTTTAGTTTGATTGTTTTAACGATTACAATACTTTTCTCTCCAAGGGGTCAAGATGAAGTATATACATGCATACCTTATAACGCCGTTTCCTTAAGGGAGAGGCAAGAAATTGTGCATATCGTTCAAAAAACAACACTTTACTGAATCCATCCATACTTAATCCATCCTCACTAAATTTCTCCACACTTCTCTATCCTTGCATACTCCCTTCGCTTCAAAAACATCCATACACCGAGTCATACATGCTCTTTTATTCTTAAAACTCCTAATGTTTCTCTTTTTCACACATTCGTCTACAACATTTAGCCACGTGGGTGACCTGGAGGTCTAGAGGTAAGGTGTCAGATTTCTGTGCTGGGGGTCCGGGGTTCATTCCTCGGTCCCGGCAGAGATTTAACTGGTTACCAAACCCTGCCTTCACCTCTGACAAGACGTGTATTAATCACAACTTGTGGATGTGTGGAATGCCAGGCCTCCACCGTGGTTCAGATTCCACGTTAAACTGTCGGTCCTCCATTTCATGTCACAATCACCCTAACATTCATTACATATTAGCGTAAGTGCGTACAAGCCAAACGGGTAGTAGGACGTGCTGCTAATAGTAATAATTTAGCCACGTACTACATGTACATCCCCTCCCTCTTGATCCACACTCTCTAGCTGTTTATATTTTCTAGAATGTTATTCCTACCAGAATCCTAGTGTTGGTAGGTAGCTAACACAAACTTGTACTCATACATAATGACGACACATAGATATATGGGTAGTGTCTGGTATCATAAGACGAATATGTATGAGAACCATTTACGTATGCATACAGCTGCATAATATAAATTGCTCATGAATGAACGAAGATACCTAGCCCACAAGCCTCGAGCGAGACGATAATGATAGAAATGTTAATGACGATGATAATCTTGATTATTATAACAAGAGGATGGTGGTCGGGGGGGAAGGGTATCAGGGGGGTTGTCATGATTGCTATTGTGTGGGAAAACAACAGCGGCACGGCTCGAGTTCAGACCGAATAGTATTGGCTGGCCCTTCCCCTCTAGTAAATTAGTTGACGAGCTAGGTTTCACGTCTCTGTACTAATTACTTTAATTAACGGCGATGATGTTGGTGGCTGTGTTGGGAGAGTCTGTCAGAATATATACATACACTCCACTAAACATTAATGTTTAACGTTATATACCCTACTGACGAGTCGTGTGACACCTGACGCATTGACACTTTTTGTATTATTGTTATTAAAATAGGATTTCAAAAAATACATATATTTATTAGTTTCAAAGTTTAATCGAATATTAAACCAATTATGCTTATGAATATAAAATTTGGTTCACAAGATAAAAATAAACAAAATGTGATACCACCATTAGCTGTGCATAAGATTATTAAGAACCCCTCTTAAGTAAAATTATTGAAACCGCATATCTGCAAATCCGTGTATGAGGAAGACTTAAATTATAGTGTGTTTTTATAAATAGTGTGCATATATATATATATAAGTAAATAGACTCCAATAAATCCTTTCATCAATATTGGTGAGCAGGGAGGTAAATATTTAAGTACCTAATATTACTATGTGTTATATTTTCAAACTCAATTATTTCACATAATACAGTATATGCCGATCTGATAAAGTAAAAGTCCATATAAAAAAAAAGTGGACATGCATTTGTTAGCTAAAAGTAATTGGGTATTTCAACAAATTATTATTATTATTATTATTATTATTATTATTATTATTATTAGCACCACGTCTTACTACCCGTTTGGGTTATACGCAAACAAATTATTACTGGATAAGGTGGTTGATTGCACTTTTCTGTAGAACGTCAATGTTCCATGTTTAATTAAATATTTACAGCGTGCTGTAAAGTGTGTAAGTACAAGTTGGAAAAGTCCTGTCATGAAAATAAAAAGAGTGCCACGTATGATAACGAATCACAATACATTCAATTTTTTTTAAAGTAAGAGTCTGTTGACTTGTAATTTATCGCCAGTATCAGGCAAGGTTTTCATAATAAGCATATTCAACACCTCATTTAAAGCTAGCTATATTTTTACAGTAATCAAGAATAGATCAGTGATTTATGACTTCATAATTCACTCAACGTAAACCATAGGGATAATCAACTTGGGAGCAACAAATCAACTTGTTATTTATAAACGATAACTTCACATTAATTATGCGGAGTACAATCGTTAGTAAAACAATTTTACACTATTCTATATTTTATGTATGTACCAGTAGTAGCTCCTATACATTATACTTAAATAACCCTTATTATTAATGGCCCAACTCCATGATCATTTTTAGCAGTGCAGCAGCAACGCTTCTAACTATTTAAATCCACGTTTTCTTCTAAATTTCAACAATAAAATGTAATTTAAAGATGAAGTAATTGCATTTATTTTATTAAACAAGATAATTTATTTTAAAATATTGCGTCATTAGTGCGAGGTTAAACTTATGCTTTCAATGGGACTATACACAGGACTATAGAATTTTTTTATAGGCAAAATGAAAATACATTTTTCAAGTATTTTTACTCATCAGTAGAATCATTAAACGAAATAAGGACAAACGAAAGCACATTTTCCCAGTAATTCTTTCCATCAGTATAATC
Source organism: Timema shepardi (assembly GCA_902151425.1). NCBI lineage: Eukaryota > Metazoa > Arthropoda > Insecta > Phasmatodea > Timematidae > Timema > Timema shepardi. Next base: position 279,482 of record CABFVX010000068.1, read on the forward strand.
ATTTAACTAAGTAAGACCCACTTCAGTGCCCAGATGGTCTAATGCGTCACTCTAGTGTTGGAATAGCCTTTCTAATGACGGGGAGATCGAGGATCGAATCCAGGTAGTGAATATTGAGGGTAGTTTTTCTTAAATGATTTTCTACATTCCTCACTTGAAAATGTGGGTAAATTATTTATAGAATGTTTCCTTCCTCAACCCTGCCCCGTTAAAGTACTTATCACATATGCGTAAGTTATAACCAAAATAGGTAGTAAGATGTGATGATTAAAAAAACTAAGTAGGAAAGACGGAATCACATTTTCCAAGAATTTTCGTCCATAAGTAGAATTATTTATTTGAATAAGGAAAGACGAAAACAAATTTTCCAAGTAGTCTATTTTTACAGGTCAGTACAGTACGTTGGTTTAATATAATAATCTTGAATCCCATAGAACCGATCGAATCTTTATCTCAACCATAAACATCTCCACATATAGACTCTCAAAGAATTGTTAGCATGAGATTTAATATTATAATATATTATAAACCTGCGATGTCAAAACTAGCAGAAAAACACGTGTATCTCTTCCTAAAGAGTCGCGCATACTTCTGCCATCCGTGGAAACACGACCATTGAAAACAATGTATCCACACCGGCGGCGTGTTGCAAGAACAGGTGATCGAGCATGGCTGTAGCGCTACTAGTCTAGCCAAGCACTCTCTTGAAAACACTAACACTTTACTATGATTGTATCTACACCAGCCACGCTGCAAGAAATCAAGTGGCGTGTCGCAAGAACAGGCGATTGAGCGCGGCTGTAGCGCTGCTAATCTAGTCGCGCGCGCTCGTGGAAACCAAACCAAAAAAAAAATCTACATTGAGTTTAAATATTTAAGAAAAAGCCACATGGAATGTAGTTTTTGTTAATCCTTAGCGAATTCTAATATACAACAAGCAAGCTATTTTGACATTCATGTGTAGACATATTTTAAACAATATTTTCTTAAATACATAAACATTTCTTTACAATAGCAAAGATCCTTCCTCGTGGATAAGGGGCAATAAGGATCGAGAACAATTCTAGAAGACTCTTGTTCCATTATTGTAGGTCCTCGGGTAAATTTTTAATATCTGTACTCCTGTCTAATTAGTTTACCCATGCGACTTTATGTGCTTCCCACATTCATTTTCCACCCTAACACTGATGCACTTTCTTTAAAACAACCATCCTCACCTATATTTCAAAAGTGAATTTATATTACCCAGATCAGTGGTAATATGGCTTATGTTATCATTATCGCAATAGTAAAGAACCCACATCGGTGGATATATGGTCTCATGCGTAATTTTCGTGTTAGACCGAATTGCTGGTAACAAGAGATCGGAGTTTTGATCCTGCTCAAGTATACGGCGGATGATTTTCCCTAAAGGGTTTCCCCACTGTCCCCCCAACAATATGGTTGCATTTCCTATAATACACTACATTCTTCCTCCCTATTCTACTAATGTAAGTAATATAATATGTGTGAATCCCAAGCAGTTAATAGGATGTGTTGAAAATAGAATGTCTATTAATAATGACATCAAAAACAAACAAAAAATGCGTTCACAATATAAAATGGCATTTATTATCAGTGCATAAAATTATATTTAAATTAAAGCTTAAATATAAAGCTTTAGTTTAAAATTAAATAAAAGGTTTTAGAATACAAAGGTGTATTTAAAAAACCAATAGAAGTGATTTAAAAAACCAATAGAAGTGATTTATGTTTTATTGAAATGTGGTAGTAACCCTCAAAGCATTCTATAGAGACTGTATTGCGAGAATTAAAAACATCAATGTCATATCTGACGCAGTGCAATGATGCCTGTGTACCGGAGGGAGGTGTAAATTACGCCTGCAGCCGTATTAAGATTGCACATGTGTATGTTTATGTATGGTTGTACACATGGTTCTTGTTTATGTTATGTATGTATATGTGTGTGCGCATCCATCATGTGTGCTCAACTTGAAACGCTTTCAATTGGAAGAGCTCAAGCATTTAACTTGATATCACTAATTGGTGGAGTGCACCTAGTCGAATTTACATTAATCATTGAAAAATTTAGTTGGCTAATGTATAGGCCTGTTATAAATGATGATACAATGGTTTCGTAATTTAATTATTCATATTTCCAGAGGTAAGCTTTTAGTAATAGCAAATAAAATTCACGCTATGATTTCTTTAGCATATTTTTCCATCACGTTAAACTACACTTTAATGCTACTTGTATACAACTGCACTAATGTAGTAAGGATTTTTGAAGGTGGAATATAAAGGAAATATAGACACATTTGCGTTATGATTGTAAGAATATGTATTTATATTTGTGTATTTAAGCAGTAGGGAGAAAAATTACTTAAAATGCTTTCCAGCCGGAATTGGAAACAAAATCTCCTCTCCATGCAAGTCTAATTATTTAAACCAAATTTTCACCGGCATGGCTACCATAAAGTTAAATTTAGATTAGTTTTTGTTTGTTTAGAACCACGTTTTATTACCCACTGGGGTTATACACCTATGTACAAATTACATTAATGTGTTAGGGATTAGTAAGGATTAATTGAAATTAAGTGTACTCGAATTTGCATGCAGGGAGAGTGGAAAACCACTTAGGAAAAACCACCCTAAGGGCATATGACTAGGATCGAACCCTGATCTCTCTGTCCTTATTGGTCTGGTCTTTTTCAAGGGTAGTGCCTTAGACCATGCAGCTACTGAAGTTGGTACATTTTAATTAAATGTATCAATAGCCGTCTATAAAGAGAGCGTAAAAAACATCGTGTATAAGGGTACATTTATTTATTTGGGGTAAAGATAGTGCCAACTTTTGTGGGTAGAGGGTGTCATGTGGTCAGCACAATGAACCTTCCTTCCATTAATATCAGTTTTATAGACCAGAGCCGCTACTTTATCATTAAAGTAGTATTTAATATTTTGTCCTCTCGAGGCTAAATTTGATCCAATGATTCACAAAAAGATCTGGAAGCACTAGGGATCAATCCTGGAACCTCTGACCAACAGACCATACAGGTGGTCTTATACAGAAAAGACACAATTAAAATAGAGGAATGGATAGGTGAAATATTTAATCATTTTTTTGTATTGAAAACTTCGCCTAACTAACACCTTTGCTAATTGTTTAAATAAGGTTCAGCACAATTCTAAGGGTAACGAGGTTTGATTTTCGGGTGGTACTGAATATGATATTGATTAGTTCTAAGTTGATACACACTACTAACCAATTTGTAAATAGGTGCTAGTGTATGGCCATACTGGGCGAGCGAGTGAGTGCATGACTTAATAAAAAATAAGAAATAACTCATCGGTTGTAATGAGAGGTGGCCCGACTGGAGTGCGCGCGCTCGAGCCGAAACAGTCTAGTTTACAGGCGCTAGACAATATTATTGAATGTTGGTCCATTGAGTGCTGGGAGAACTTCTCAATTTGACATGCATTTTGACTATTGATTTTCTCACTATTATACAGGTAGAGAATCTATTTTGATCTTCAAAAAAATCGAACTCAAGATTTCGATGAAACTTGACGTTTCATTTCCCCCTAAATCCAAAAAAAGGTGTTTTAAATGTCCATCTGTCTGTCTGTACTTACGACTAGAGCCGAAACTGTTTTAACGATCGGTATAAAACTTGGTGTCTAGGGTTTTCATAGGGTTGCCCCAGGGTTTTTTGGAAATGGATATCTAACCCTAAGATTAAGGCTAGTTTACTGAAGGGCAAAAAGAAAAAAATCAATTTTCTCAAAATAGGCCGTAACGATTTTGATAAAATTTTATTTCAAAACATTTATAACTATTACAAACAGAATAGATACTCTCAATATATCGGCAAAATGACTTTAAAGGCTTCAACCTGAAGCTTAAATTCTCAATTTTTAGATATATCCGAATATAGTTGAGATATTAAATTACTTATCATTGCAATTATGTAAATCTATTTATAATAAAAATATTTTATAAGAAATATATTTTTATAAATTCAATAACTTTCAAGATATATGCAAATATATAAATATATATATTAATTTTTCGAAAACTAAAGGTGAAGTATTGCAACCGTAAACAAATCTAACCTAAAATGTTGTTGTGTGTGTACGTCTCATAACCTCCCGAACCATAAAAAGTGGTATTTGCAGTGCCGTCTGTCTGTGTGTCTTTTTAATTCCAAAATTAAGAGTAGTTTTATAATAAAAACAGAAAGAGAAAAAATCAATTTTCTCAAAATCATCTCTAAATATTTTGGTTAAAATTCGTCTCTAGGCGTTGATTAAGATTATAAATATACTGGATATTTCCATTTTCCCATGAAAATTACTTTTAGGGTACTTTACAGAAACGTAAATTTCGTATCTCCGCAACTATTTGAGATACTAAGTAACTTATCATTGCAAAAATTGTAGCACTATGAAAAAATGTTTATATGAAATGTATTTTTATAAAATCAAAGATTTCTGAAATATTGGCAAAATACATTAGTACAATTTTGTGAGCTTTATTTGTGAAGAGATATTACTTAAATTTACAAGCAATAATTCTCTAATGCCAAGATTAAGCAAATAAGTAAGTCTTTCAATAAGTTGATGTTATTTTTCTTTTAACATCTTGGGACATTGGTTCTCAAACCACTTTTTGATTGCACCCCTTGGTCATGACTAAATGTCTAATGTACAACCACAATCAAATTTTACTAAATGACAGGACAAATTACATGTAATAAAAAAGGATAAAACTGTCCTCAATCTCTTAAAAAACTCCCTGACACATTTAAAGAACCACCAAGATAGGTTATCTGGTCCTTTTGCCAATTTTACCCTGATAGCTGCACGCGTACACCCTGAAAATCGTGCACGTACCCCTGGGGGTACGCGTACCACTGTTTGAGAACCACTATCTTAGGGGAAATTTGTTTTATAGCACAGGGGCGAATCCAGGATAGCCGTGAGGAGGGAGGGACGTGTGTCCTCCCATAAGGATTGGCTTATGANAAATACTTCAAAATTTGAGAGTAAATCGTTTATTAATTTTTCAGTGTAACGCTAAAATTAAGAAAAATCCTTTAATGAGAGATATAACTCAAAATTTTCTATTAGTATTGAAATTTATAATTATCAAATAATAAGTAGTTCAACAAATAGTGATTATTAAAAGAGAAATATGTTTAAACATCATAGCAATTATTATATAAAAAAGTATTTTATCTATTCAATCAATGAGACAAAATAGATGGAATTATTATGATTTTGAACAATCAAACTTTAACTTCACTCTATAGTATAGCTAGTTATTTCACATTCTAAATAGAAATTTTACCACTAAGCCATACTAACACATTATTTGTGTGGTATTATTCAAAGATTTTGCTTAAATCATGTTTTTTTGAATAAATTATTTTAAAGATCTGTATTTATTATTAATTATTGAAATAGTAATAATAAAAATATTAAATTAAATTTAAACCTAAACAAGGTTTGTACAAAAAGGTGAGAGGCGCAATACTTAAATTTGAGTCGTTTCATTAATGCCTATTTTCACCACTTTAATGCTTCATGTATTTACAATAATTACTGTATAGTAATAATTTAATAATATTACCAATAACAATTTAAAATTTAAATATGATTAGTGAGATAGTATCACGAGACAATAAAACTAGTAGCGACTTTAAAAGTGATTTATTTGTTAAAGTTTCTTGAAGGGAGGCGGAACCCCCTTTTGGACCCACCCGTGGTACAGCAAGCTTTCATTTTAGACTCAATACTCGATAATTACCTATTTTATTGGTCAAAATTTATAAAAGAGAAATTTAGTGGCAATTCGATAACCATAGGATGGGTATCCCCTAATCAAATGCCGAAAATTTTAGCCGGAAATCATAATTTAAATACGAAGTGTTGACCCTTGGTAACTGAATACTGATATTTTTTTATTGGTTCAAATATAAAAATGAAAACGTTAGTTTAAAAAAAAAATAATTATAAAATCTAAAACCGTGATTGAAAACATGTGTTTTTCGGGTGTGTAGTGCAATTTGCTCTCGGGTTTGCTAGTGTATATTATAATACGAATTTTGAGTAAATATCTCCATTTTTAAACAATAGAGGGAGAAAGTCCGTGCGGAGTTCCATACAATTTATTTTTATAATTATCGATAGAATTAGTACACTTGCTACTAAATGACTAATTTAATTGGTAAGACCATAAACGATGTAATATTATATAAAACTGATATGTTATTATACTTCAATATTATAGTAAGAGTTGGCTTTTACAAATAATAAATCACCATTGGCGTGGAGAGACAGGAAGGGATAAACATAACAATAAATCACTAGTAAAAACCACCCTCAGTTCATTGAGCCAAGATTCGAACCTTTTCCTCCTTGTCAACAACTACCCGCTAATCACGCGCTCTCACTTTCTCCAGGCTGGCCACTCAGTCGCTCAATCGCTCACTCTCTCTAGCTCTTATCAATCTGGCCGAACCCTTTAGGCGGTTTGTGTAATATATTATTTGAACCGTTCTAGTTTGTAAATCGTGGAAGGATAATTCCCTATATGGAACTAGTGTTTGTCGAATATTGTTTCCCTTCTCTCACGCCTTCCCCCCCTTATAAACAAAACTCGTGTTATTTCACTGTTAAATCAAATCATCATATTTCTCTTCTACTCCTCCCTAGGTCCGTGTTCTGGGTTCACGGGCTAATACGCCTGCGCAGAATAAACCTCAACTAAACTGTATCTGCACCACGTATGTTTCTCTGACAGAATTAACCGCTAATATACCCAAATAGTTTACACATTCCTACCAATATCTAATCCCGAGGTATTGCTGATCAACCCATTTCAACCCTGATCGAAGGGTTAAAACCTGTTAACTTGATTAGTTTATACAATCGATCATCCGGCTAGGCTCTACTCTACTCATTAATTTGTACAAGAATTTGCCAAGCTGTACATTTATTACCATATGAAATACTTTTCAACGTAATCACTAAAATTCAATAAAACAACTCGTTAGTAAAATAGTTTCTTTCCCTATATTAAACAATTTATATTTACATTTATGAAGGTATTTGACATACATTTTATATAACAGCTGACTATATCAGCACACAGCCTACAAGCTTAGTTAATTATACATTTTTAATTCATGCTGTTAGCTCATCAGTAGAAGTGGTAAAGCACGATTTTTTGAAATAGTACATTATGTTAATGAGAAAATATATATTTATCTTTTTAAAACAACAAAGTATTTGACAGCGTTATTAATTTAATGTGTTAAATACAGCTTTTTTTAATTTTATCATTTATTTGCTCCCGTTTTTCAACTCACGCGTTGAAATGTAAATTTCACAAATATTTAAAGACAAATGTTTAAAGGGAGATTTACTTGCCTTTATAACATTTAATGTAATTATCTTGATAAAACATCTAAATAAGTTTAAGGTACTTATATAAATTATTGACAACAGATTTTATTAGCTTAGGCATTTTGAAATAAACCATTCTAGTTTTAATTAAACAGTTTAAGCTATACACGTTATTTATTTAATTTAAAATTAGGTTCCAATTGAGTATTTAAATGAATGCTTATTTATTGTTTTGGGGAGTGTAAGTGGGAGGTAGGGGGTGTAATATGGTCTATTTAAACTTGGGAGCACAGTAAAATGAAAACAGCCTCTCAATAAGGTTTATTCTACTATAAGGGATATTGAAATAAATTAGTCCGCAAGTAATTTGATGACATATATAGTTGGATCATAAACTGCATATTAAAATTTAACCTGTGATTTATGACCCAACTAGTTCATCAGCAAATTACTTGCGAACTAGTCTAACCATTTAACAGTTACAACACCCAATACTCAGACGTTATTTTAGCAGTGTGAAAGAGTAAGTTCAAATCCCACAGATGACAAATTCTTGGAGCGCAAGGCCTATATTTCAGTCAACCAAGATTCGAGACAATCTGATTAGAAAGGTTTTTTCCATTAATGATACCAGATTGTTCTTGAACATAATCACCAAACACATTTTTGCATCCATTACAATTTAAATGGTTTCGGGATGTGGGGGGGGGGGGGGGATTGGAAAGGAATATTAAAATCATTGTAAAGGTGTATTTAAACGATGAGATATATTTTAACCAAACATATGGATTACATTGAATGTATCTAAAATATGACTTTTTACTATTTGGCACATGAGAGATGTTTGTATTATATAATANGAGGTATTGGAAAGGAATATTAAAATCATTGTAAAGGTGTATTTAAACGATGAGATATATTTTAACCAAACATATGGATTACATTGAATGTATCTAAAATATGACTTTTTACTATTTGGCACATGAGAGATGTTTGTATTATATAATATTAAAGTCCCATGGTTTAGTTTAAATCTCAATGTTTGCGAGTGTATCTTCGTTTGTTTGCCAGATGTTTGGATCAAATGGGGTTTTATAGTAGAACGTTGGTTATAATGGTTATAAAATACTTAATACAATGAGATAATGAGCAAGGATAATAAGGGAAGTAGTAAACTCAAATGTTTTAGCGTGAGTAAAGTATAAAAGAACCAAGTGATAAATTATATCCCCAATGTTGCTCTTTTGTATGAGTATGCACTACGTCTCACTACCTATTCGGTCTATTCACTTATTTAGAGTAAGGTGTCGGGATGAGTAGACTAGAACTAAGGGCAAGTGTACCCCATATTTTAGTGGAGGAAGAGTGAGTATTCATTTAAGAAAACACACCCTCAATGTACTCGTCAAGGATTGGAACAAAGTGCTTCAAGTCATCAGATATTTAATATATTGCGAAAGTGATGACTTAGACCGGTGGTCTTCAACCCGGGGCACGTGTACCCCTGGCGGTACGCGAATAAATCTTAAGAGTTACAAATAATGTTAAATATATATTATTTAATTATATATACTGAATGATCAGAGCCAGTTATATAGATAGCTACAAGAAACCTGGAATTTAAGGAGAAGCAATCTGGGAGCTTCTGTTTTATTTTAAAAGTAGATGAGAGAATATACTATATATATATATATATATATATATATATATACTTGCATTATGCACCAACAACTTGGGACGCACAAAGTTGAAGAGAAATTATATCTGGAGGTTTGGCAACCAAAAAAAGTTAAGTACCATTCCCCAAGACCACCCTACTACCTATATGGGTAACATATTTATTTCTGTCCCTAATGATTTAGTTTATCGAGAATATAGCACCATAAACCTCGTGATCAATGTTATTGCTTCCCAAATGTGTCGTCCATGATTTCAATATAGTACTCTCGTATTTGCAGAATATCTTGAATCTAGTTACTAATAGCCTTAACTAGTAATATAAGATGTGGTACATGGGAAAAAAATGTATTCCATCAAAAAAATGCTTCTCATACTTTTTCTTTAAGATGAAAATTTAGGGGACTCAAAAAAAAAAAGTAAGTGTTTTGCAGTTTTTATAGCAAAAATTTGTTTGGTCAAAATAAATAAAATATGTCTTCAGTATAAACATTAGAACTTATCTTTCTTTACACGTTGATACCAGCAGTTGTTTAAACGAAGAGAAAAAGTTGTCATTAATTGCAGGACACCCTTGATAAATATTAAAGAACCATTGATATAATCATGTGGAGAAAATTAAACTCTTTTTCTACTAGAGTAATATTTGATTTATTTTGTCAAAAAAAAAAAGCTTTGTAATAAAAACTGTAAAAACACTTACCACTCTCTTGTCCCCTACATTCCCACCTTAAGATGAAACCTTTTAAAACCCTACAGTCAAATATACATATTAAATTGCTTTCGTGTTTATATGAAGTTATACTTGTTGGAATATTATTGAACTGAAACAGCGTATTTATTAAATTACTTGGTCAACCATGGAAATAGCCTTAATAACTTTGGTGTTGAACAGCGACCAACTCTTGATATACTCACACCAAATAACCAAAATTCCTTCCACAAACAATGCGATACATTTTGCTATAATATTAGGTTACAAGAAACCGCCAGTGGGTTCTGACATTAATAACCAAAATATACGAAGGGAATAATATGTTTCTCAATCCCTTTCCGCAAGAATATGGAGACTCTATGAAGGGCAAGTTGAACGATATTAAATATTTGATGGACATCTCACTGGCGATCCTACTAGATGTTGTTGCGATGCATTTGAACATACTCATATGAAAATACAAGTTAATTTAAGTGTGGGTTAAGAAAATTAAGTCGTTGAGGGGGGACTATAGCTAGAGTAACTACCATCATCAGTGGACGAGCTGTCTAAGGCGTCATTCTCGTGTAGACTGGCCTGCTGAAGACGGGGAGATCGGGGTTCGAATCCTGGTCAGGTCTAATGAAGGTTTTTTTTTCTTCATAAATGGCTTCCCACTCTCCTTCCTCGCAAATGTGGCTAGATTAACTTTAAAATGCTTTCTTTCTCAGCCCTACCACACTAGAGTTGTAATCATTATGTGTGTACAACCTGAACAGGTAGTAATAGGCGGTAATACAAACATTATATAGAAATAATATATTAAGATATATCGACAACATGAACACATTTAGACTAAGGACTAGATAAGACCATTAATATGAGAACAGAAAACCATAGACTAATAAAATGACTAGAAGCTACAAATATAATCAGAAATAATTGTATAATGTTGGATAATAAATAAGCAAATAAAACAAATGTGGACATCCAGTATAATAAGCTTACCTTCCACGTTTCAGCTATGGCGCAGCTTGTTAGATAGGACCATATTGTAATCCATACATTTATTTTATTTATGTGAGGTAGTTAACACGCAGTTTCTGAACCGACCGAAAATATTATCACACGGGAATTTCTTTGAGCGAGAGAAAAGAAAGATATTTTCACATTCCGTAGAGGAAGGCTGTTATACATGTATGCCACAATCCACATGGGAATGACGGATTTATTTCCCCTCCAAAGGAAGTTGTGCTACGGATTTTTATCATTCAAGAATGATCCATCGACCAGGGTAGGGGATAGCGGTTTTAACCCATGAACATCGGGGCTTGAGGTGGGCACTTTAACCCAATAATACATAAAGTAAAGCTTACTATATTTCAAGGTAGATAGAGTGTATATATATAGTGTATATATATATATATAGACCTATATTATATAAAATGTATACATATATATATATATATATTTATATATATAAAATGTATATATATATATATTTATATATATAAAATGTATATATATATATATTTATATAAGCCTACAAATATGCTACGCTATAGCTGAAACATGGAAGGTTATCTTGCTTTGTATGTATGTATAAATAATATTTAAAACCACCACCACTCAACTCTCAACTCTAAACTTTATAAATCTAATACCAAAGCCCTTAAGTACTATAACCTTAGTTTATATGATCCGACCCAGTGAAGAAGTAGTTTAAGACTTTAAGATCCAAATTTTACCGACTTCAATGGCCGCATTGTCTAACGCGCCATTCACGCAGTAGAATAGACTGCCGATGACGGGGAGATCGAGATCCGAATCTCGGTCGAATGTACTGAAGGCGGTTTATTCAAATTGGTTTTTCAATCTCCCTCCTTGCAAATGTGGAAACACTCCTTCTAAAATATAACCTTTCTCATCCATAAAAACATTGGTGTAACTATTACATAAGCGTATAACCAGAACTGGTATTAACACACGGTGCTAAAAAAAAAGATTCAAATACAATTTATTTCCAGTAATACGGAGTTCTAGTTCGAATCTCAATTGGGTGTACTAGAATAAGTATTTCACATGTGATTTTTCGTAACTCCTTATACACACCGTATTTTTCTTTGCGTTGTATTTTACTATTCAACTGGAATATCCGTATTTTAAATTCCATAATGGGGTAGTAATGAAGAAGGTAGAGTTTAGAGTAAAGGTTCTTAACAGGTTTATATATAATACTAATCTATGCTTATAAAAATAAAAGTACTGACTCACTGACTGACTCATCAACGCCCAGCACAAACCCTTGGACCTAGAAAGCTGAGATTTTGCACATAGGTTCCCCTTATGATGTAGACAAGGAATTAACCCAGAATATTTCTAAGTTCTCACGGGATAGGGAATAATGATGACTTATATTTTCACTTTAAAGTGTCCTTATTTCTGTAACTATAATTATTAGAGACTTCAAATTTGGCATTTAAGTAGGTAATTATAATAGTTTATAGTAATAAAAGGAAGTGCTTGTGTGCAATGCTCAGCCAAATCTACGGCAGGCAGAGATCTGAAATTTTTAACATAGGTGGATGGAAGGGGGTACTAATGCACCTCGAAGCAGGATTTAAAAAATTTATATTAGCTTTTGAATTAGGCTATTTTAAACAAATTTCTGAAGAACATATTTATTATCTGTTTTAGAATTACGTTTCAGAGGTAAGGGCACCATGGAGGTGGGGGTGGGTGCGGGGGTGCTTATATAATTCTTATTCCACAGTGGGTCATGGGCAACGCTGTGCGTGATTTATAGTACATAGTATATACATGCATTAAACCATCAATATGGTTTAAAGAATAGCAAATTAACCCGCATTATTATTTAAGATTGATCATAAAACCACAGTGATAAGATATCTTCATCAATTAATTAAAATATGTATTAGATTATTTAGGATATTTAACGTACATTAACTGAACCTACTGGTTATAGCAGTCCACGACTTATAAATAACTCAAATGTAGAATTTACACAGACAACACCCATCCTTCCAACCATCAATTAATTAATGTGAAATGGAGGTCCCAATCTCACTAATGATAATTTTTTTAGCCATGCCGGGAATCAAACCAGGGATCCTTCTTTATTTTGTAAGACAAGCTATTAGGTTTCGAACAATTTAATTTATCGATATATTCCTAGAGTGACGACTCAGAGTCTTAAATCACGAGATAGTTGATTTGAATAAACGTGGGGAGCGGTGGTAGGAGGGCGGCTGGGTAATTTTAAACACCAACAATTACTGTCGAGATACTAATTAATTAAATAGTAGGAATAACCCGTACATCAGATAATAGATATCAGCGTTAGCACAGCTCATAATCGAACAAGAATCTCATTTATTTTGTGGATAGCTACGCTAACCCCAAAGAGACTTCGACCCACCTGATGATTTTAACACACAAGAGTTTTGGAGATTGTAAGGCAGCATTTTAAGGGAGTAAATTCTTACTGATCCCGCTCACAATATTAGGCCAATTCCAAGTACTAAGCAAAATATAATCATGGAGGTTTCATATTAAAAATGCAATAAAAATAATAAAATATGACAATAAATTATTTAGTTAACGTCTGTCGGCGTCAGGTTGTTGTAAGCCGCCAGTTTCGGTCCCGTAAGTAAAAGTACAATCGGAGGGTGAGACTTCCACAAGCTGGACCCGCCTGCTAAATAACTGATATATATATATATAAAAGAGTCTGCAACACCAGACTAACTACAATGACCACCATTGTCCACCCTTCGCAACGCTAAAGTTGCGTGTGTTGGAAGCGGTATTTGTAGGCCACAAGCCCATCTGGCACAACTGACAACACAAACACACATATACACACACATCCGTCCTAGCCCTCACAGACACACTAGCCAAGTCACACACCCGCAAAACGTCAATGTGGCCAGAGGAGGAAATATAGGGGAGGGGGTATTTTCACACGTCTTAATGTGACTCCCCGATTTTTAATGGTAAACATTTAAATCAAAGGAATAAAATAGTTTTAATGGTTTTAGTGAATTAGGGTATTCAAATCATAGGACTGTCCCTCACGGATAGTGTAAGAGACTTTGGTCCGAGGGTTGAGATAAGTCCTTGCAAGGTGCAATAAGGAATAGTTCTCCCAGCCGCTAAAATAAATTAGTATTTATTATATATATTCTAGTACAGATACTATTGTAATAACATAATCTTGGGGGTTGGGATGTGCAGGGTAGTTTTTTTAGCACAGAGTCTTACTACCTAATCAAGTTAAATGAATATATACTAATTACGGTAGTGGCTTTAGGGATGAGGGGGTTTGTATTTTAGGTCAAGTAGCTGCAAATGTGAAAAGGGAGAGAGTATATAACCATTTTAGATAAACCAACCTCAGTACACCTTACTTAGATTCGAGCCTTGATATCCCCGTCATCGGCAGTCTAATTAGTCTAATGTGTGAATAGCTCCTTAAACCACGCGACCATCGAACCAGGTATTTATGTAGTTCTACAAAGTATATCTTTAACTGTGAAACAAGCCCATATCAGTGAGCACACGGAGTAAACGTATAGCCCATCTGGTTTGGCTTGTTGATGACGGGAAGGTCGGAGTTAAACACTCTTCGGGAGTAAAGGGGGTTATTTTTCCGAGGACATTTTATATTTTATTTTACGCAAATGCGGACACATTTACTCTAAATTTTACATTCCTCACCCTTACCTCAATATTGAATTTAAAATGGTAATATCCTGGACAAACAGAAAAATTGCAAAGAAAAGAAAGGTATAAGTTAATGTGTAGGAAGGTTAAGGAAAAAAAAATACGGTGATAAATTAAGTGAGGAAAATCACCCTTAATACACTCGGTCGAATTTTGCTCCTACATCTACAGTCTATTTCTTTCTTAAGGCCTTAAACCGACTCTTTAAGTTTCTAACGTTAAGGTTGAGTAGCAGTTCTAAGGTTTTTATTCCTCGTGAAATGATATAGACCAATCTTTAGAAAGTGCACACTAAACCGTCCCAAACCAATTTTATTTTCAGCGGCGCGTCTTACTACCCACTTGGAATATAAACATGTGTAGGCCTACTATATTCGATAGTGTTCTAGGGATGAGGAAGTTTCCATTTATGTACCCGCAACCTCAAAGTTATAGTGGAAAATAATTTAGGAAAAGGCTCAATAAGTGCACCCAAACGGGATTAGAACCCCGATCTTCCCACCATAAGCAGTTCAGTCTTTTGCGAGAGTTATACCCTAGACCATAGATCCACCAAAGTGGGACCAAATCAAATACTTCAAAGCTAATAGGTGAAAGATATGATGATGCGTATGCGTCCCACAAAAAAATATGACTCTTTAATTGCGATAATTTATTCCCGAACCGATAAATGTCTACTGTCCCCATACGTGGAGATGGCATCTCGTGGGACTCCAACAACCTGCGCGTGAATCACAATGCAAGGTCTCTTCGAATAGAAGCTATTTTACTCGTTTGTTTTTTACCTTTTTGGCAAAAGAACAAACACATCTTACTTGACCCTATCACCCGTCAACCCACGTCTTCATCCTGACTCATTCGACTAGAAGAACCACTCCAACCATTGCTTTTAAATAACGAAGATTTAAGAATGTTGCCTACCTGTGACGTAACGGCAACTCAAGATAGTATTTCCCATGTTAGTATATTTACGTTTCATTTGGATAGTTGTAGAGATATAATTTGGAACTCAAAACAATATATTCGCAAATAATTCTACAAATTTGTCTTAAATTTCCCCAAAATTAATTTTTAGATCTCAAAAAAGTATTTTTCCAAATTTGTTTTTAGATCGTCAACAGCTAAAACTATTATTTTGTTTAGTCACGAAAATAACCAGTAGGAATCCTTCTGCCATCATAAAGATTAAACATGTCCGGGGCATATTTATATCTATAATATGAAACAAGGAAAAAGTATTTTTGAAATGCAAATTAATGATGCCAAGGAACAAATAATATAGAGAGTGTGTAAATTCGTCCACGGAAGAGGGGAATAGATGTCAGCAAATTACCAAGAGATCTTTCAGGATGAACTATCAATTTTCTTCCTTCTATATATCGTAGAATTACATCTAAGTATAATAGCGGTAGAGTTCTTAGTGCATAAAGTTAGGATGTAGTCCGATTCGCAAAATAGCTTCCATTTTACCAAAAAGTCAACATTGCTAACACAACCATTTGACTATGTGCTACAAGATTTGTTTTAAAAAGGAAAATAAACTCCGTGCATAGCACAAGTATATGGTTAGTAAAGTTCAAGATTTTAAAGAAGATCTTGATTGAAAATGTATATTTATTACGTCAGTAAGTATAGTTCGCATCGAAGGGATTTGAAAAGTTAAGTGTAATTAGTTTAAATTGTACCATTGATATGTATTATAAGCATCTAGCAGGGCACACATTGGCCAAGTATACACGTAAAATACATTTCCATGCAAGATGTGTAGAGTAGAGCCTATCTATGATTGTTCAAACGGGAACAGAGAGGCGGACGAATACATATACGTACAGTTTTAACAGACTCTGCCTTCCCTAGAAACATTCCCCAACATGCCAATGATACAGTATCATTTTCATAGAAAGGGCCCATCTACTATAACGTAATCATTTGTCAAGCCGTGTGATCTGCAGCTGTCACTTTGTATGAATACTATCCCTACCTCACTAGTATATATTAAAGTTTTGACTATCGACAGACAAAAAAATTATGTTTGAGTATCCTATAGTGATTTTCATTCAGAACAGCTAAAAAAAAAAAAATTATGTATATATATATATATATATATGTGTGTAGA
>CABFVX010000068.1:301184-318529 GCA_902151425.1 Timema shepardi
GTTTTTTTTTTTTTTTTCAAAAGAAAAGTAGGTTACTCACTAACAAACATCGCTAGGTTCTTAACATGTGACGCTTCCTAAAGTTTTCAACGAGCACATCAATTTTGGTTGTAAACAATAATATCACGCTCATCTAGCGTTGGCCTATGAGTTGTGAAGAACGGGCGAATATGTGGACTGTTTCCAAAATCAACTTCATCCTGGCAGGCGTCTTTTCTTGAACCCACTGGCCTGGCAAACATTTATGCAGTGAACTTCTGGGCTGATGAAAATATCAATGTGCTACTAACCAGTTGAAGATTCACGCGTTCGTCGATTTATACAACGGATGAGAGGAAAGTTTGTGACCTTGGATTGGAGCGTGGGGATGCCAATCACATTTCTAGGGACCTTTGAGGTGATCCCACACAGGATATGCTCAAGTCAGGTCCGTTCATTTCAGATCCACTAATATCAGTTGCACTAAGGTCTGGTAGAAAAATTATGGAAGAATGTTATTATATGAGACGATTCACACTGTATCCACTAGGCAAATCTTCACCAATATCTAATC
This sequence comes from Timema shepardi, assembly GCA_902151425.1. Classification (NCBI taxonomy): domain Eukaryota; kingdom Metazoa; phylum Arthropoda; class Insecta; order Phasmatodea; family Timematidae; genus Timema; species Timema shepardi. The sequence goes on from CABFVX010000068.1 coordinate 301,738, forward strand.
AACTCAGGTCAAGTCTGATTATCTGTGATACCATCAGATCAGGTCCGATCATTTATATACCTTTATGATCTGGAATAAAAAGTTTGTATTAACGTTATTAAAAGGGACGCCGCGAACTGGATCCACTCAGTTTATGTCAGCCTATATCAGGTTCGTTCAGGTCCGGTCCAATCCACTCAAATCCACTCTTCGCATAAAAAGTTTGGAAGAATTTTATTATGTGGGGCTCTCAGCACTGTATCCTTTTAATTAATGTCAGCCGATTATTATAAGGAAGGAATATTTTAACCGAATGCAGGGTTTTCCAGAACGTGAAGAAAGCCAAAGTATTAACGGTTACCCGCCTCGGTGGCGTAATTGGCTAACGCGCTTGTCGTGTTGAGCTCGACTGCTAAGGACGGGGAGATCGAGGTTTGAATCTCGGTCGGGTGAGCTTGGGGTGGTTTTTCCTAAATGGTTTTCCACTCTCTCTCCACGCAAATGAGGGTTCACTTCCTCTAACTCAACCTTACCAATTCCTAATCCATTAGAGTAATTAGTACTTAAAGCGTACAAATCGAACGGGTAGTAAGACGCGGTGTTAAATATTAATTAATTATTAACGGTTAAAGCCAAAAATATCTACGTCTGCATAGAAGTGGTGAGTACAAAAAAAAACTTGACTATAAAAATAATGTTGTTTGTGTTATGCTCCAAATACAAGGGTGATGTTTAGTAGTTTATTCGGCAGATAAACTTTTAAATGAGTAAATCTGTCAACTTTCAGGTAATAACCAATACAGTAGCTACTACGATGTATATGAAGCACCATAAAAGGGTAATTGTTTTCATAGTTGTTCCGTGAATAGTTAATGTCTTCAACAATAATATAATTAATTTCAAAAATTAGTTTATTTGTGTTTTAATTACAAATTTAAATGTTTCTAGAGTGATATCTGTAGAGGTTAAGCAAAATTAATATTTGGTAATTGATTGATATTTCACTCAGTCAGATATTGTTTAAAGTAGCAATTTGTTTTTCTATTTGTCCGGGTTATGAACCACTCCCCCAACACCCTCACCTTCGTCTTACTAAACATTCAAGGCTATAAGTATATTAATAATTACGCTAGTGGAGTAGGGATGAATAAAAGAGAATTTAGGGGAAGTGTAACCGAATTTGCGTGAAGGGAGAGTAATAAACCATGTAGAAAAATCTATACTCAATATACCCAGCCAGGATTCGAACCCTTACCTCCATAGCGTGATACAACTACTGGAATAAGTTTATACTTGTGTAGTGACTAATAACTTTAAAATACATATTTGGTGCTAAAGTGTTCATATGGACTAAGGTATAATTTTCAATAGGTTTGATTATTATTATTATTATTATTATTATTATTATTATTATTATTATTAGCAACACGTCTTACTACCCGTTTGGGTTATAAGCACTTGCGATAATTTGTAATGGTAGGGTGATTGTGAGATGAAATGAAGGACCTACAAGTTAACGTGGAATCCGAACCACAGTGGAAGCCTGGCATTCACCACATTCACAAGTTGTGATTATTACACGTCTTGTCAGAGGTGAAGGAAGGGTTTGGCAATCAGATAAATCTGTGCCAGAACTGATGATTGAACCCCGGAGCCCAGCATAGAAGTCCGACACCTTACCCATAGACCGCCAGCTCACCTATAGGTTTGATGAAAGGTAAATGGAGAGTTTGAGGGTTGAATATCGGCAATGAGCACACTACACACTCTATGTATCTGTGTATTTCTCCAATATCTTCATATGACTAATGACGGTGCATTTTCTTTAGGTTAGTCTACTAATACTTTTATATTTGAAGATGTTGGTATAGACATTCATATTTATAACGTTCAAATAAAATAAATTCAAACTTATTCAAAATATTTTGTTGAGATTTTAACGCTATCATAACACTAGTTAAATACTTTTATTTAATATATTACTGGAATTCTTTTTAAAGAATATATCCTTACTTTAGGCTAGCATTAAACAACAAACTTAATTAAGAGAAGTTATGAATATACAATTATAAAAAGAATTAACAGGCTTAAGCTATATAAAAAGTCCCACGAGGTAAATTTAATTTTGCTTTATTGTATTCCTCGTGAAATGAATATTCGAGATTTTCCAATATCGGGTGTAAATTAGGTGATTTATCAAATAGTTAATTAAAAACCAACTTTGTAACAAAACAAGTATTAAAATTAATAAAACACATAAATGAGCACAATCCCTTCCAATGCTAACTAGATACAGTAAAATGTTCATAGGCAAGGTCTTTTCCTACAGATAGAGAAGTTACTAGATCTACTTTCAGGTTAGCTATTCATATTCAAGATTGTGTAATCTGAATCTTACACTTTTGATAAAAATCATCAATACCTATAAACTAAAACCAATAAAACAGTTACATAATACTATCCATTTTGGCCTCAAAAATATATGTTTGTCTTCCCCATGATAGTTGGACTGTATTTTTACACTATGAAAGAAGGTAACGCGTATGAGTAGGAAAGAAACAATACTGTGAGGTTTTATCGTTAAATCACATAAAATAGGCTCAAACTATACGATTTTGTGGAGGGCTTGGCGTATTTAGAATATTATTTTGAAAACCATACAAGAAACAAACCTATGATAAGAGTTCACTATTAAAATCTGCAATTTCTCTCACGATTTTACATAAGAGTTTTTATTCTCGTTTCTCTTTGATTTTAAAGTGCAAATAACATGTTGACGAGATAAATGAGTAAACAAATCTCGTTTCTATTTTTTATAATTTTTATTTTTTTTATCATCAATTTCAGAAAGTTCCAGCTTTCATATAATATACATACATACATAGTTAGAAATTTAATAATATAGATTCAATCTTAGTTCTTCTAACACACAAACCTCCAATAATAATTTTCAAATATTTAAAAATTATGGTATTTAAAGTAAACCCCACTATATTCCTGACAATTTTGCTGTATTAATTGTCCACTTTCATTGTTTTTATTTTACGAACACTGTCATTGAATGTAATGTGTTAAAAAAAATCGCACTATGTAATATGTACTATTCGTAATACATGTATATAAATTTAGCCCTTTTTGCATCCATTACGGTTTCTAGCCTATTCAAACCATATCTTTTCCACTACCGGCTTGCTAGATCTGTCATAGCTTCAAATGTGTCTTATAACATATCGTAAGATTATGACAGGCACAGCATCCAGTCCTCAGCCATTAATTTATCTCTGTGAAAGGGTAAACCCATATTGTCATCAATGATATACATCCGGACATGCCAGGAAACAAACCAAGGCTCTTTAACTCAGTAGTCAGACACGCTACCAAGTAAGCTTAAAACTTTGCCTAAATATAAAAATTTATTTATGAATTAGAAGTAATAAGATCATGGGCCGTTGATGGTTTGTGGATCACTGGTTGAGAGACATAGAGCCAGACTAAACTTTTTTTTTTTAAAGAAAGTGAGCCTTGCCTTCATCCAAACAGTATTGAGATTCAAGCTCCAGGGTCTAAGACTCACTTGGGGGGACGGAATTAATGTGATGGTTCAATGGCGTGGGCAAGTATAGGTCTTAGGCCTAACGGACATATTGTAAGGTGTTTTGATGAAGAGTATGAGAGGCCAGGTTGTAGAAACGAGAGGCGAGAGCTTTGTGGAGGAGTCTTAAGTGGAGAATTTGATAGAGTGGACAAAGGGTGTGGGATTGACTACTCGTTTCTAATTTATGTCAGTCTAGACTTCCCGCAAGAGGTTGAAATGTAGCTACGTAAAACGTAGAATTAAGAAGCTAAGGTGAGACCTATATGTGTTATGATATTTTTTAACTATTTTATATCGTATGTAAGTATAAACACTACTGTTGTAACTAAATAAGTGGTTGGACAAAGTTTATAATAAACTTATTCTTTAGTTTTAATAACTAGGTCATTTTTAACATGTGAAATGAAACAAAAATATGTAAATAAAATTTAAGAATAGTTTTTATTTCTTATACTATAAAGGTAAAATGATTATATCACTAAACCTATCAGTGATCATTACAGGTCTTCGTCTCATCTTTGAACCATTAGATAAGTGTGGCTTATCATCTATAGTTTCAAATAACAAACGTGTAAATTATCAATCTTGGTTTTCAACGTTGCACTTTGCAATTTAAAAAAAATATAGCTACACATAGTACTATAAGTTTTAATATATATCCTAAAAAAAATTATTTAAAGACTAAGCTTTAATCTTAATTTAGTTATTTTATCATAATTTTATCTATAGATGACTACATGTGTTTCCTTTGAATCATCTCGTTTTGATATGAAAAGTTTTCGTTGTCTTAAAACAATATGTGGACTTGGTACACCCTGTAAAATTCATCTTAACGATATTAACTCTTTTTAATTAACACAAACTTGTTTATTTTCATATAGGCCTACCTCATATTTTTGGTTTGGCCATTTATATGAAACATATTTATAGAGTATTTGTTTTGAGAAGTTTGAGCAATAAATATAGCTCTTTTTAGTTGGGTTTAAAACAAAATTTTATATAAAAGAGTACTGCTTTCTTGAAAATAGATAAAAAGACTATTTAAGGAAGACTATTCCCTAAATTGTTTAGGAAACACTAGTTTCTTTATGAAATTATATAACTAAAGGCTTACAAAGAATTTTAATTTTATTTACTTATTTATATGGTTAAACAAGTTTGATTTTCAATCAATGTTTTAATAAGTTCTATAAACAGGACTATATTTAAAAATTTGAGCTTTAAGATCTTTTTTTTAAATATGCACACTAATGTAATGAGCATATTTGAGAGAAGACTAATAAACGCAGCCAAGTTAGTTTTATGTTTAGTAAATAGATTAATTCATATATACCTTATGCATTTAAAATTATTGTTAAATAGCTTTTTTTAATAAAAATATAAGCCGTCCATTAAAATACCTATACGAAATAAACAGTCCAGTCTAATGTATCGTGGGAGCCACAGTTAGTATATAACATTATATATGTGTCACTTTTGATCTTTGCCACTGCGTGGAAAAGCCGCTGCGTATTGTCAATTAGTCCTAACTAGTACTAAGTTCGCTTATAGTTCATTACGCCGACATTCAGCTGTCTCTCCACAAACTCGAAACAGTAACAACGATCAAGACGTAACGTTGGGAGAGTAAATGATTTGGAAGATATTGCCACTAATTTCAAAGAGAGTCTAATAACTTTCTTTTATAGGAGAGGATTTATATCCTGTATATACCCAGATAATGTGAACGATTCCATCAAGATTCCTTGAGATGTGATGACAAAATTGTTACTTGTAAAACTCCTGACATTTATAGGACGTCGTAATTTTGCCCTCATAACCATTTTAAGAAAGATATACGTTTCATCGTTTTGTTTAACCCAACACAAATACACTTTTCAGATAGAGATAGTGCTAATTTAAAGGTTGCGTTAAACGGACAGTGGAATGAAAGTTTTTAAAGTCGAGAAAAAAGTTATTTATGTGGAATGACCTTGAATTAGTGTAAACACATTTTATTTACGACATGTGGACAAAATTTAGCGGGGAAAACCTTATATTTATAGATTATAGTTATTTTGGATACAATGCATCTGAAATATATATTGTTTATCGTGACTTATTAAACAGTCACGCATTTTAATTTTTTAAAAGTCGGTTCTTAAATACTAAACAAAACTAAACACAATCGTTTAAAGTACAGTAAGTTTAAGTTTACGTGCAAAATTTCCCGTCTATTTATTTTTAACTAAAGAATTTATTTAAAGTAAGCATTTAAACTATTTTTATGTTATTGTTGTTGGAAACCAATGTGATCTGCTCATGATTTTCTATCAGATACTTTACACAACATTTTCATATTTATTTAAGCAATATTATGTAATTACTGACGTTTTTAGAGTTATCACTTAATGTAGTAGAACTTGAATAAAGGTGCCTTAAATATATTTATTTAGCAACGAAACAATCAAGTGACAGATTAATCTATTCAGAATAGATAAAATAAGGTATATCACCTTAAAACTTTGGTTATAGGCTGATTGTAGAATGTGTAGTAGTTTGTTGGTAATAAGAACATTTTTAAATAACTAGTAGTTTATAATATTATTATGTAGAACATTACTATCTTGTATTCGATATTAAAAGCTAAGACTATTTTTATTTGTGAATTCTATCAATTATAATGTGTATTCCTGAGCCAGTATTTGAACTGTTTGAGCTCACGCAGGATGTATTTTGTGTTTGTAATATATGTAAAGAAAATAAGCAAAATTCGTACTAAACACTTTTAATCAGTTGCTTGGAATTAATAAATTATGAACCGATATAGATCAATTGTTTCCTTGATATTGGATAAAATAAAGAGAAGTTTAACCACGTCTTGCAAATTAACTTATTTATCAAGTATATTTTTTAATACTAAAGTTAAAACATACAGTATTGCTTAGTCCATGTTTTGAATACAATTTAAAATAAAATAGATCCCTAAAAAATCAGTAGGCTAACGATAGCATATCTTCTTTTTTTTAGCCTACATTTCTATTATAAGCCTTGGATTTCCATTTGCGTATTTAGTAAATATACAAAACCAGATCAAGTGTAGGAGATGACGGCAGTTTTATTTCCAAATAAAAAGATTAGTGTGTCAATAAATTGCTCCACTCACCAGCCACGGTGGTGTGCGAAATAATCTCCCTCTGGGAATGCCTGGGTTGATCCACAGCTGCGGGCAAAGATTGGCAGCTGGCAACTCCGTCTCAAAACAGTCGCCACTTTCTCTTCCGTATCCAATATAAACTACCAAATTATATCAATCCTTCTATGCCTCCTTTAACGGTCATATGAAATCTCAAACTCAATTCACAACATGTCACTCACTTCAGTTGTTTTCATCAGATTTAAGAATTTACCTTTCAAATATAATATGGGTCATTTTCCCCTCCGCACGACACTTTAAAAAAAAAAAAAANAAAAAAAAAAAAAAGCCCGCACTAAACATGCGTTCCTCTGGTTCAAAAACACTATCCTTATATATAAAAACACTTTTAGCTTAGAGTATTCTAAATGCTACCACCTTATTTATTAAACTGTAGCATAGAATTAAACTAAAAAACAGCGAATATGCTGGTCTGTAAATATCAGAACGTTTCTGTCATTTCATCTTAAATTATAATAATCAATTTTTAACACTTTTTTAAACGTAATAAAAAAAACCAAGTTCGTTTTTTTTACGTTTCACTGATCTGAATGATATTAAGTCCAACATTTACGAGTGTTCTATTTCTCGTTATGATACGGGCATGAGGTCAACTACAAGTATCAGTTTGTTTACATGTGGGGAGGTTAACTGTAGTGAATAAAAACGGCTGAGAGGGGAAAAAAATAGGAGTAGCTCTATCAACAACACGTCCGTCTCTAGCGGTTGCGCGCAGCAAACTGAAGTGATGCTTGCTGCCGCCAGTTCGATCCAACACCGCATTGAAACCCAAGGCTTTGCAAAGAGCTTTATGCTTTGCCGAGGTTCCCGATTCTATTGTGAGGCGGGACAGAGAGAGTGAGAGAGCGAGTGAGAGGAGGGAGCAGAAACAGGGAGGATTCTCTATCCTTCTCAATCCCCTTGCCGAACCTGCGCCTTTTGCCCAAACCTCCCTCAAGTCTATCGCACCAGCTTCCAGCCCCCTTTAGAATACATGACCTACTCTCTCTTTCTCTCTCTTTCGCTCACACACGTAGCGTCGCGCATGCGCGTCAGCGTATGCCCTCCAGAGGGGTTAGGTCTCGATTATTGGAAGAGCCAAGATTTTTTTCGGTTGGTGTGAGGTATTAGTGGAATAGCCCACGGAGTGGGGGAGGATATCTTAGGCACAGGACAGATGAATATTGTTGATGACACTTTTAAGTCATTTCAGTTAAAAGAGTAATTTAGACGTGTGAATATTGTTGATTACACTTTTAAGTCATTTCAGTTAAAAGAGTAATTTAGACGTGTGAATGTTGTTTTAATATCTCGAGCCATCCATCGCACAATTGAAATAATAAAATAAAAACGATGATGAATCATCTTATTAGAAGGTCTAACACTTTAGATTTTTTTTAATAAGAACGTATCTGTAAAAAAAATCTTATAACAGACTTTTATAATTTAAACTTAATTTTCATATCCATAGGGATCAGATTAATCATCTAATATGTACAATTGTTTCTTATCTACCAATGAAAATTTTACCTCTATTATTTTATTCTAAATATGTCCTTGATGTAACAAATTTGTAATGCCTTAAATAAAATAATATTTCAACGTTTGTAGTATTAGGTGCAGGGGATGGACTTCAAAACCCGACCAGCTTAACTAAAGTATTTATTTATAATCGCAACTTACTATCCGTTCGGGTTATACGCCTATGTACTAATTACGCTTATTTATTAGAAATGTGAAATGTTGAATTTAGAGGGAGTGTACCCGCATTTGCGTGGAAGGTAGAGACGAGAACCATTTACAAAACAACTGTTTATTTATCTTCATAAAAAATTTGCTATCGAGTACCACTTGATATCCACACGTTTACAATATTATCGTAGGGATAATAAAGGAGGAAATGAGAGCAGGTAACAATGTGATAAACATGCAACCAGCCAGGATTCGATCTCCAGCCTCTATGCTACCAACACACCAGATAAGATGAAATGGAAATCCTTGTCCGGGTGCCTATCAGAGCGAATTTCCTCAAAATGTTATACTTAACAAAAGGATTCCTTTGTTATTCAAAGGATCATGCTCCAGTGTTTTATACTGGTTGGTACCTGTTCACCCTAAATTGAGAAGATAAAAAACTTTACACCTACATCCCACATCGTCAGTTTATCGTCCTACGAATTAGAATCAACCAATCTTTAAAACAAACAAATTTCAATATCGTTGAGAATCGAACACCGGAGTCTTTTATCAGTAAACATACTCTATTTATAACGACATAATGATAATTGATATTCATTATAATTGCAGTAAGGAGAAACATGAATTTATAATATAAGGAACGTACTTAGAGGCTAAATATACTCAAATTGATTGGTATAACTTCTTTGGTCAATTAAATTAAGATAAAAATAAGAAACAAAACGTCCAATATAATTTATTTAAGGAAAAAACCTAATTATCATGAATTATGAAGTCAATTAAAACGGGTACAATAACATTTCGAAAATCGTCAGTGAGATTGTTACAATAATAATAATGTTCTGAACTTATTAAATTAGCAGAAAACCAGGAAATAATAAGTGATCTAGCTTGTGAAGTTTGGGTCCAAAGAAGATTATTTACTTATTTTAATTCACACGTCTCAAAATAAAGGAGATTATAGGCTCCGATTTAAGCCAAGGTATACTTTGAGGAGAGGGGATAGAAGAAATGAACACTTATTCGACTAGAGGGATCGGTAAAACTAAAGTGAAAAATCAAACCTGAGAGATATTAGAATTTTAACCTCCCCGTCATAGATGATCTAGGTCTGAGAGCCTAATGCCTTATTACCACAATAACCCCAGCAAGGGTTTATTTTTAATTTCAGATTTCTTACCAAATGTTTAAAGAAATATTTATTCAGCTAATTTTCTCTTAAGCCTTGTATACAAAACCGAGTATTTGACTATTTCTAAGAATAGCTTAAAAGTGTGGCAACATGGAAAATAATATGTATTTCAAACAGGCCCCTTATTCTTTACAATAATTAAAATAATTAAATGAAAAGGAACAACCCCATTGCTCTCTACAACAGTCCCTACAATAATCGAGATAATTATAATTTCTAAAAAATATACTTACATTTCTTGCGGTGCTGCCAAATGGGGCTCAAAGACTAAAAACAACTGTGGAACCTTGTGCACTTCCAATATACTTCGAAGCAGGTACACAAATTCGGCGTTTGCGCTTTCAGTAGGCCTAGTTAACCGGCTTGTTTCCAGGCCATGACGTATTATTCAGGATTGTACCACTAAACTGTTGTTTCCTCTTCACTGTCAATTTAATTGACCCCATACAAAATTATGTTATGAGTGGATGTATATCGGGTTCGAAGGTCAAGTTCGATACTGAATGGCAGTTAACCACTTATTATGTTGTTGTTTTATAGCATCACGTCTTACTACTCGTTTAGGTTATACTCTTATGTACTAATTACGATAGTGGTTTTAGGGATTATGAAAGTAATGTCTAGAAGAAGTGTACTCGTATTTGCGTGACGGGAAATTAAAAAAATAATTTTGGAAATAAAACACTCTTGGTACATCGACCGACCATCATCAGCAGTCTAGTTTACTGCGAGAGTGACGCGTTAGACCACGCGCACGCCGAAGCGGATCGTTTACTATTAAAGTCCTGTCAAGCCTTGCTTACCTTGGTAGCAACTTGGGACAAGCCCTTGCAATTTTCCTGATGAATAATGTGTTATAATTTGTAGATTTCTAATACATATTTTAAATAAAAAATTTCTCTTTTTAAATCTTCTGTTTGAAATCAATCTATAGCTGTGTTCAATCAAATAATAATTCCATTATTTTGGAAAATTACAAGAATTACTGGTGAAATAAGATCATTTCTATCTGGTTTGTCTTTGACTCAGGAGGCTGAGGTTCGAATTTTGGATAGGGGACAGTTGTTTCATCCTTAAAGGCATTAAATCTATTATTTAGGTGAATTTGGTTAAATTTTCTTAACACTAAGCTTCCTAGTCCTGTGCTTCCGTATCAGTTGGTGTCACGTAAAGATATCTTGAATGGTCAGAAAGACATTTAACTATAAGCAAAAATTAATTTATGCTAGCGTCCGGGGATCAATCCTCGGTCCCGGCAAAGATTTATCTTATTACCAAACCCTTCCTTCACCTCTGACAAGACGTGTATTAATCACATCTTGTGAATGTGAGGAATGCCAGGTCTCCACCGTGGTTCGGATTCCACGTTAAACTGTAGGTCATTAATTTCATCTCACATTCACCCTACCATTACATATTAGCGTAAGTGCGTATAACCCGAACGGGTAGTAAGACGCGGTGCTAATAATAATAATAAAAATTAATTAATACTCTTCCGGTCCTAAAAACTCTACTTATTGTTGCTGCCACATCGGTTATTATCATTATTATTATTATTATTATTATTATTATTAGCACCACGTCTTACTACCCGTTCGGGTTATACGCACTTACGCTAATGTGCAATGGTAGGGTGATTGTGAGATGAAATGAAGGACCTACACAAGTTGCGATTAATACACGTCTTGTTTGAGGTGAAGGAAGGTACATCAGTTAATTAAAGAACATTTCAGAGTTTAAAAAAATCAATTTAACCTTTTTTAATTAATGTACCTTTACGTCTTACAATGAATAGCGTTCAGGATTTAATACTATAAATATAACTCCAGGTTGCTACTATTTTATTACTATACAAGTAAGCTACCTTTGATTTCCGAGTTTTTAAGAAAAATGTTAGCAGTGTTTCAGATAGTTTGGGTTGCAGGTATATAGGAATGAAATATAATATTTCATTAATTGAACAGTTATGTTGCTTTGGGGATTAGAAAAGGATAATATGCGCTTGGTGGGTAAATCTAATAGAGTCGTTGCGTGACCCAATGTTTCAATAATTCTAATCCCTTGACTTGAATCTTCAGTTCACTTGATCCTTTAAATGAATTTTAAAAAAGTCCTGAACTCAATAATCTTTAGTATTTTTATTAGTTTTTGTTGAACTGACCTGTATAACCCCCCCTCCCCCCTTATTTTGATCTCAGACACACACATTTCCCTCTGATTTCCGGTTTCCAATGGGCGTGGTAACCCTGGAATTAGGTAATTGTATTATCTAATTGAAACTTAATCTACCTGTCATAATCCGTCCAATTTATTGCATGACTAACGTTTCAGACAGTGTGACCACCAGCTAAGGTATATCATTGTTGGATCATTGAAAATAGAGTTCCCTTCTTAAAGGGCCTTCACTGAGATTTATTAAAATTATATACTGTTAGAACAATATAATTGGACTTCCTTTTAGATTTGGTATTAGTGACGCAGCATAGTGCATAACCCTATTTATTTTTATTAAAACGCTAAGTAAATAAAGAAGACAATTAATATACTTTTATTAAATTGTTTTTCAAGCAATCCAAAATTCCTTAAACAACAATTAAAGCCGTATTATAAAACACAAAGTGTTTGGAATATTAGGACCTTTCTAAAAAATGTACAGTTAACCCCACTAGGAAAAGAGGAACTATGGACTATATTTTATATTGGATCTTTATTCTAATGTATAACTTCACATTACATCCTTTTATTGATTCGATTAATTTGGAAAACTTAAACGTTTAGTTCTGTTAAGAGTAGACCTCGCTCCCGTCATATTATTATCACTACTACAGTTTTACTAGTAGTTCTGTGAATAGTAAATCTCACTCCCTCCATGTCATTATCACTACTACAGTCTTACTAGTAGTTCTGTGAATAGTACATCTCACTCCCTCCATGTTCTTATCACTACTACAGTCTTACTAGCAGTTTTGTGTACAGTACACCTTTCCTCACCTAGGTTTTTTCTAGCACTGCGTCTTATTAACCGTTTGGTTCATACGCTTATGCACTAGTTACGCTAATAGTTTTAGGGATTAAGGCTATAATTTGGAGGAAGTATACTCACATTTGCGTGGAAAGAGAGTGAAAAACAATTTTGTAAAAACCACCCTCATTACAACTGACCAAGATTCAAACCTATTTACCCGCGTTATAGTCCATCTAGTCTACCACGAGAGTAGCACGTTAGATTATTTGACCACCGAAGCGGGTATCCCTCCATGTTCCATTATTGAGTTCAATTCAAAGCAATATGCTACTATTTAAGAGATAATCACTGTATTAATTTGTATAGATGTTTAAAATTCGAGCATGCCTGAGAGTATTACTGTGACTCAATTTAAGCTAGAAAATCCCTTGTTTCCGTATGTTCCAAATTTGATTGAAATCCTTAGTTAATTTATAAATTTTGGGAGACACTAAGAAAACAGATTTATTATACGAATACATTTTTATTCTACCGTAAACTAATTACGTATCAAAGTATTACAAGATCTAAATTCACGTGCACCAATGTTCACATGATCTAAGGCATCAAACTCGCAATACAATTGTTTGAGTGATGTGGAGGGGAAGGATAGAATTTTTTCCGGTTACTCTTGGGAAAGGGGACTCTATGTGATATGTATGATTTCGGTTTTTCCCATCCATTCTACACGATAATAATTATGAATGAAATTTCTCTAAAACCACATCTATTATCCCACCCAGAAATAACTATGGCGTTAAGGTGGTATTTAAGAGGATGCGAGAATAAACCAGTGTTTTTGCAGTTTTTATATCAAAACAGTTATTTGGGCATAATAAATAAAATATTTCTCCAGTACAAACATAGTATTTAATTTTCTTCACATGATGACCTCAACAATCAACATTACTTGAATATATTTCAAGGGTGTCCAGAATTTAATGAAAACTTTTTCTCTTCATTTATAAAGGTTCTCATCTAATACTGCAATGCTCATAATAGATATTCAGGAACTGTTGATATCAACATAGGTGAAGAAAATTAACATTTATATTTTTAATGGGGAAATATTTTATTTATTTTAGCAAAAATATATAGGCTATATATATAGCCATAAAAACTGCAAACACACTGACCTTATCTCGCGTCTCCTTTCATCCCACCTTAAACGTCATAATTTAAAAAAATACAATTTCTAGCAACGCCCATACATCCGTGTGCCTCCTTCCTATAACTCATGAATCAATCACATCTCATCCGGCCTAGGAAAAACCACACGTCGGCTCGTAGCGTTTGGAAATCTTCAAGTCAAAGTCAGGGGTAGCTAGCGCACGCAGGTATAACAAACGCACGCACGCACGTCAAAACTGGCGTTTGCCACGCACTCGTGCAAAGTCGTAACTTTCAAACCTCCCGTCGACAGTTAATATCCTGCTGACTACTAAGTAGAATTCACTTTTTTTCTCTCTTTAGAATCGCTAGAGTATAACGGGGGGAACTCAATACGCCGGATATTTTTTTAGTTTAGAATTAGGATTTTAATCCCAGAGTTGAATTGCGAAGGTATAAGAATGCCGTTTTATTACCAAAATCAAACAAATATTATTTAGTACTTGAGTCATGTACTCACTTAATTGGTTCAAAAAATGAACATGAAAATAATGTTTTCCCACTTTTTTTGTTGATTGTGTAGATTAAGATACTCCAAGAATTGTTGTTGTCATTAGCACCGCATCTTACTACCCGTTCGGGTTATACGCATCCAAGAACTATTAAACCACTATAAGTTTACCAATATTCTACTTACAACACAAACTTACTTATACTTTTCAATATTTCCAGGAATAACTGAAAATCATTCATGACGATTACGATTATAACATAGAGGAAAGTAAATTTCATTTTTAGTAAAATGTATAAACTTTTTCAAGCTCCATGCCTTACTACCCATTCGGGGTCACGCGTATGTACTAATAACGCTAATGGGTCAGGGTTGATTAAGAATGGATTTAGAGAAAATGTACCCACCTTTTTGTGGAGAGAGAGGAAGTCGGAATTCATTTAGGAAAATCCACTCTCAGTACACCCATCTAGGTTCGAACTATGATCTCCTTGTCATCTGCAGTATAGTGTATTTCAAGAGAAGCGCCTTAGACCATGCAGCCAAGTAGGTGGTTTCAGCTATTGGTGTTTTGAACAGGATAAGTTAAACTTGTTAAGGAAATATTCTGAATTTGTTACGTAACACAAGGTTTAATGTAGTAGGCTATATGGTGTGAGGGGATATAACATATGTTAGAGTCAACATGCTGTATTCTGCACTTCATTTTCTTTTACTTTCTTATGAACCTTGGGAGAGAGGATGTATCGTTATCGTAGAAAAATAAATAGAGATTTTGAGGGATGTTGCCCCTGAGCCCTTGAAAACAAAGAATATGGCGTTTACGTAATACAGTCACGGGTCTATATGTTACTCGGCCTAGAGCAGAGACAATTCTATCACTTGTGTATAAACTTGGTATATAGCGTTTTAAACAGGTTCTCCTTAAGATTCTTTAGAATAATCCATCCAACCCTAAAATTAAGGATAGTTTACTCACAGGAGAAAAGAGAAAAATCTATTTTCTCGAAACTAGCTTTAACTGTTTTGATTAAAATTCGAACATAGGTAATATTTAGCATTAAAAACAAAATTGTGAAGCTATTCGTCCAGGAAAATGACTTTAAGGGTAGTTTACATTGGCATATATCAATCCAATTTTAAACATATCCCAGCAACTATTGGATATATGAAATAGCTTGCCATAGCAAAGTCATAGGATTTAAATATACAAATTATTATTTCTGGATAACTTCATCTAATTTTTAAATTCAAATGCTTAGCCCACACAGATGGACCGGGTGGTGTGAGAAATATTAAGAAGAAATTTTAGCCACACGACTTAGGGCGTCACTCTAACAATATAGTCTACTGGATTGATAGCGAAATGAGTTAATGCTGGGACCTCGGATCGGTGTACCAAGTGTTTGTCCATAAATGGTATCCAATTCACCCCACACATAAATACATGCACATCTACACTCGATATAATTTATGAGGGAAATGCATAGCTACTATAGGGGAAAAGCGTTGTAATTATTTCGATTTCGTATGGTCAATCTTCCCTAAAATATACGACACATTTTGCAACGCTGACTCATCGATGGTTGCCACTGGCTCACTTTTATTCCAGCACACTACCTTCTAATGTAGCTGTAATCTAGGATATTTGGCAACAGTTAACCGAGAGAGAGATATATAAATATTTTCTCAATTGGACCTAAAGTTCCCTTAACGGTTATATAGAGTATAGTCTAAATTATGCCTTTCCATTCCTAAACCTCTTAGCCTATTTAAAAGTGCCAGCCTGTATGAATAATATAACGCGGGGCAGTAAATTGGACGGTTTTCAATCTATTTTAAGAAGGAGTAGATGTGATTTTAAATAATATAATTACAGCATATTAAACTCAGAACATAGAAGTAAAATGACATAAGTTTTACTAACTCAAATTCTATACAAGATAAAAAAAAATCAACATTCGAATGTTGATATAGAAACCTGTCTAGAATTTATGTGAAATAACTCTTTATTATATTTGTTTAAAATTCTCTTTTATTTCAAAACGAGTCGCGCGCGCGTTTTTAATACAACATTTTTGTGAGCCTTTTGGTAAAACATTTTTTTGTTAGTCGGGAATGAACGTTTTAAGTGTATTCATTTAATTTATTTGCTCTGTTATATGTTTTCCTCGTTTTTAGACTATCACAAGCTCACGGAGATGAAGATAACATTTTCACAATCGCTCCCCTGGACTAGTGTGTGTGTATATATATATATATATATATAATATATTTTTTTCAAACATGGCGCACGCGCGCAACTACATGACCGTGTAGTTCGCAAGCATCTCGCCAGACAGCGTCTGTGTCAGTAATAACCTGCAGGCGGCCGCCCAGAAAAGCCGCTTGTCCTGGCTTTAATTAATATTCCAGTCCTGCTGAAAGAGAGATAGAGAGAATAAGAGAGTGTGAGTTTTGGTCGGGTGATGAGGGGTAGGGGGTAGAGAGAGGCTCGTGGCTTTCAATTCCACGGTTACATTTTTTTA
>CABFVX010000068.1:324978-359196 GCA_902151425.1 Timema shepardi
GTGGGGTGGGGTGGGGAGGGGGGTGGGGAGGTGGATATTTTTTTGAAGAGAGGGTTAAAATTGTTCTACCAACCTATGTTTTGACAACATACACATATTAATATTTATATTAATTTTTACTTTCTCTCGACACCTCGGAAAGAAAGTATTGTTATTATAAATAAAAAATCTCGCTCGATAGTGTGATAAATGTCGACGTTTCATGACCCCAGAAACAAAAAAAAATTGTTTTCGCAATGCGGTCTGTCTGTCAGTTTGTACCTTGGGCTAGAAACGAAACTATTCATACCGATTGGGCTAAAGCTTGTAATCTGATGTGTTCATAATGGCCTTACAAGTGGTTTTGGAATTAGATATCTAGCCCTAAATTCAAGAGTACTTTATTGAAGGGTAAAAATAAATTATTAATAATACTAATAGTAATAATAATTATAATTATTATTACTATTAGTTTTAATAATAATAATTATAATTAATAATAATAATGTAATAATAATTATTATTATTTTCTCAAAATTTGCTCTAACGATATTGATTAGATTTTATATCTAGACATTGTTTATCACTACCAACATGAAGGAAAGTCTCATTTTCTAATCAAAATTAATTTTAGTGTACCTTACATAGAGGAAATTTTCCAATCTTCCTCATTTATCCGCAACTATTTGAGATACGAAATTACTTAATGTTGTAAAGTTATAATACTGTTTAAGATACAAATCTCTTATTTGAAATATATTTTATAAAACCAATAGTTTCTGAGCTATAAGCAAATATAACTATATACTTTTTAATTCAGATCTTTGAAAATGAATTTTATTCTTATGCTATTTGGTAGACAAATATGTTTTTCTTTTTTCAATTTTTATGTAACAGTGTTCCTAGTTTCTAATACCAGTGAAAGTAAGTAACAATGCATATTATTTCCTTTATGATCTTTGGTGTAGGATTTCTACAAAAATGTATAGACCTATTATTTCGTTTCACAAATCTTGATATTTTAGTAAAATGTATGTATTAATATAAAAGGAGGAGTCTGTGTGGTGCACCATACCATTTATTTTGGAATGTAAATGGTTTTAATAACATTTAGCTTTTTATTTAAATTGTACTTTTAAAAAGGCTACCAAATTTTTTTGTTAACTTTAATACAACGGTCATTGAATGTTTCTTCTGAGAGGTGGAGATAAGGAAGGGCGTTTATATTAAATTCAGCTGAATTAGTGTGGAAATGAGATGGAAAATCCACACTGATAAATAAAATGTGGAAAACAATTCCTTCTGCGTGAGATAGCTCTAAGATCAAATTAGTCTGTATTATTATGGAAAGGAAATTAGAAGATAGCATTGTAGAAAGTACGTTGTGTACCTATCCGTGTTTGAATACTGATTTCCTCCTCAATTAAAATCGAAATTAATGCAAATTAGTAAAACATTACTATAAGTTATTTTCATATGGAATTAATATCTCAGTTTGGAATGGGAAGGGGTGCGATAAAATGTCAGTGTTGTGCAGTTTTCTAAGCAAACAATTCATCTGTTCAAAACATAAAATAGTCCTCCGGTGGAAATATTTAATTTAATTTTCTACACAGAGTAGACTCAGCAGTTCTTGAATATTTGTCATGTCCATATTAACCTTTGACGAGAACATTTTTAAATAAAGAGAAGAAGTTTTAATCAAATCAAAGAACATCCTTGACAGATATTCAAGAAATTATATGAATATAATTAAACTCTATCTATACTGGAGAATTTTTTTAAATATTTTTTAAATAAAAATTGCAAAAATATTTCCTTTAACTGTCCATCCTTACTACCCCACCACAAAACTGTAAAGGATCGAAGAATCGATTATAAGTGGAATTGAATGTTATAAGTAGGTATTATCCCGCTGTAGCAGGCAAATAGAAAAGTTAATATAATCTTTAATCAAAATAATTTAAATTTTTTAAACTTGAAAATATGTTTCTACATCAAAACAACTTTTATATTCTAACTAAATATTTGATGATGATTATTCTGTAGTGTTGTTGCATGAAACTTCTACAGACACGCTCACATTATTCAGTGACTGGTTTTTATGTAATATAAATTAATTACACATATATATAGTCTATATATAGAATATAGAGAGTTATATACATTAGGAAAAAAAAGATAGGAAGCAAAATACACCTGAGCCAACTGTCTACTACTGTATGTTTTATTTCTCTAATTTCATTTCTCTTAGTGATTTTTCCACTTCTAAAATATATATTTTTTCACACGCTGTCAGCAAATTGTTCATTTCCCAATAATGTGACAGAATAGCAGATTAGTCACGTTTTGCTACACAAAATCTATACACGAAAACCCACCTCGTCACCCCCTTACCCGTTTCTCTCCTCCCCCCTTTTCCATTCACTCCAACTCAGTCCACGCAATGTGGTGTTGAGGGAACACTCAACCATCGGAAGTAAAAATGTCATACTGATTGTTTCTAAATAAAAATACGAATAAAGTTTTTTTTTATCTGTAGAAAAATTAGTGTTAAATATTCTTTTGTCATTTTGAAAATAGGCCTACATTTAAAAATATTTTCATTTCTATATCAATTTATATTAAAGTTATTTTATCTACTGTGAGATTTTTTTTTCCATTCATATTTTTTAAAGTTGCTTGAAAAATTAAATTCTATTACTGATCCTAAAGTCAACTATTAATGATACACGTCTAATATATCCTAGTACTTATTATAAACTTTAATTCAACACTAATTTTTTTATAGTATTGTGATTGAATTTTGAATTTGAATTCAATTTTAATTTCTTTGCATTACCCGAGTCTCGTATTCATGACTAGAAATAATATTATTAAAATTAAAATATTTTTGTGTGACCAGCTATAGCTACGAAAATGTAATGATTTGATCAATATATTAAATTAATCTTGTATTTTAAAAGTTTTTGAGATTCAGGGGATTGGATGGAGGTTCCCATACATTTAAATATATTTTTGTATCCTAGTAAATTTGTTTTAGACAAGTGATTCTTTAGCCATGACGTACTCGTATTTTTAGAATATGTAACTTTTAATGAATGTAAAGAATTAAATATTATATTATAAGCTACTCTTTAAGCACGGTACAGCTTTCTGCACCCTATGGATTATATGTAAGATCTTTAAAATTGATGAGTTCTTTTAGAAAAATAAGGTTTATCTTTCTTGTTCTCAATCTATTCCAAACAATCACACTTAAAATAATCATGAATATTGTATACACTTGAAGTTAAGTACTAAATGTCTAGATTTTCTTTATATTTGGTTCTATTATTATTGAGATTATTTATAGAATAGTTTAAAATAAGTAGCTGTAAGAGCAATCATGAGTTAAATTTAGTAGAGTAACCTCTCCACCATTGACAAGCCCGACTAAAGTCACCAGCACCTTTGTTTGGTGGGGGGGGGGGGGGGNGGGGGGGGGAGAGGGGAGATTTTTTTAAATAAAGAGCCTTATTTATATTTGTTTAGATAAACACAAAGTTTTTATGACTTTTTTGTACATTCTACTTTTAGCACAGCATATTACTACCTGTTTGGGTTAAACGCTTATGTACTAATTACTCTAATGAATTCAGTGATTAGGAAGGATATATTTATAGAATGTATACCCTCATTTTCGTGGAGGGAGAGTGGAAAACCCGCCTTTAGTACACCCTACCGAGACTCTTTATCTTGATCTCCCCATCAATGGTATTCTAGTCCACTGCTAGGGTAGCGCGTTAGGCACGGTAGCCATAGAAATAGGTGATATTCTACTAACCTATGATCAAAAGTACCAAGGAGTGCCCATGGTAGCCACGCAATAGATTGCGTCGCTACCAGCGGCAAATACTTCTCTTTGCTTCAAATGTACAGAAAAAAATCTCTTCATTCCATTTCTTCCGACCAAGATTTTAATTACTTTCAAAAACTAAAATCTAATTTTTTAGATTCTGGCTTCAAGGTTTACATGTTCCTGCACATTGCTCTGCGTGCTGTAGATATGGAGCAATGTTCGTAACAGACAGGCACAAAGACACATAAACTCTTCATTTTATTAATATAAGATAGTCCTCAATAATGGATATAATCACATGAATTAACATTTATCTGCTATGATAAACTCCTTAAGAACTAACTTATTTTCACGAAATATATATAGATTGAATGGAGATATCACCTTTTCCTGCCAAAAACACACACCAGAACTCAATATTCAGAGGACAAATCATGACAATAAGTAAGCACAAGGTCTATTCGTGAATAATCCTAATCACTCTTCAAACTTGTTTCAATGTGGGTGAAAAATGAGTTTTTCTCCCATGCAATCAAAAGAGGCACGTGTTTGCAGGATTGTGAATTGGGGGAAGGGGGATATTCACAAGTTATGGGGTAAAAACTACCAGTTTTGCACACTGCTGGGGAGAAGGGAGGAGTGTTCAGTGGTTGAAGGTTGTCAGAGACAAGCCGCCATTTCCTTTTTCCTGTCGAAATAATAGTGTGGGTCATTTCGTAAACCTTACATTGAAAGTGGACGGAGCTCGCTCTGTGTTTGTTAGTAATAGGCCAAATTGTAATAAAATTCTAATCCATTGGGGGGAGTGAAAGGAGATCTGAACTGTGCGGGGAGGGGAGGATCACATGAGTTAAAATATTGATATATTAATTAATATAACAATGAAGTTGTAGAAACTGTATATAAACTATAGATTATAAAACGTGATGCAAAAAAAGTTGTTTTTTGTGTGTTAAATATCAAAAATGCAGAAGAGACTCTAAAGGATGTTCATTAGAGCTATAATTAATTTTAATTTTGTAATTATTTTTGA
The DNA here is from genome assembly GCA_902151425.1 of Timema shepardi. NCBI lineage: Eukaryota > Metazoa > Arthropoda > Insecta > Phasmatodea > Timematidae > Timema > Timema shepardi. The sequence goes on from CABFVX010000068.1 coordinate 329,832, forward strand.
AATTTATTTGCATCAACTTTATTTACAAAGTTTTGAAACAAATGAATATGGTTTTGTACTTAGTCTACTATTGTCATTGAAATATACATACGTGGTACGATACAATCACGTAAATTTACATTGTCTATTTAAGTTTCAAAGAAAATTTTTCAAAAATAGGTTTTTAGTAATCTTTTACTCCTAAAGTCAACTCATCAGCTTGTTAATCACAATCATCACTCTTGATATAGAAATTCTAAAACAAATTGGCCAAATATAATAGTTGATCAAATTTAAATTTAGAAAAAATTAATTATTTTTAAAAACTACCCTAAAAAGATTGTATTTCTAAAAATAAAAATGTATTCTTACTTATCACTAAAAACTACTCACAGATTACCATTTTTAATTCAATCATCAAGGTCAATTTTCTAAACATTATTTTCATAAGTGTCTATAAGTAAACTACTTTTAGATTAATATATCTAATATAAACAAAGATACATTATTATATATAAGTAAAATAGTCTCTAGATACAAATTTAAACCAAATCGTTAAGGAAATTTTTAAAATATTTAAATAAATCGCTAAAGCCATTTGTTTGGATAGAAAAAAAACTGTCATTTGTAAACAATCAATAGCCAAATTTTCGAGCAAAAGCAACAACTATACAACTTTATTTATCATATTCATCTATTAAACTTCGCAGATATACTTTTAAGCAAAATCGTTCAAGCCATTTTCGAAATTATTTGAATTTTCAATAATCACTCCACAGTAAAATACCCTAAATCATAATTTTACCAAAAACAAAGTATTCAGGGTTATTTCTTGTGTCAAACACTCCCCAGATACCCATTTGGAACAAAATCGTTTTGACATTTTAAATATATTTCCACTTTTTTTTAAATCAGTTATCAGTAAACTACCCATAAATGAGATTTTACCGGAAAAACAAATATTGTCAAATTAAACATTCCCAAGATACCAATTTGTAACCAAATCTTTAGAGTCAGTTTGAAAAAAATCTGTCTTCTCTCAATGAGTATTTTCTCCCAAAACAAGGATAAACTGTAATTTGTCATTTAAAACAGTTCCAATATACACCTTTGGAACCAAATCATTATAGCCATTTGTAAATTATTTTAAGTTTTTCAAATATCAGTCTTCGGTAAACTACCCTTCAACGTATGTTTGTCTAAAATTTATTTGCATGGTGCTATTTGTCATGTCAGACAAATCATGGATATGCACTTTAAACAAAATCGTTATTGTTATTTTGAAAAATATTAAGTTAAAATCAAATATTCCCAAGTAAACTACTTGAAGGGTAAGGATAAAAAAAATATTTTGTGGTATCTCCCTATAATATATAAATATCAAGTTTAAAGAAAATCCATCAAACAATTTGTAATGCATGGCCAGAGAGAGAGACAGAAAGACACTGGAACAGGCAGAATAATGTAAAATCAATTTTTATTTTTTTAGTTTGTACTCCCATAACTTAAACATGTGATGTAATCTCGAGAAAGATTGTTTCCACGAAGGCAATAATGTTTCTTGATATATAAAAGTAAAAATACTACGACGTTTATGAATACTTTAATGATTTATTAGTAAAACCACAATTATTTTCTACAAATAAGATGATTTTTTTATATCGATGTAAATATTGATGTTCTACAACAATGTTAATGTCTGGTTCAAAAGGTCGTTAATCAGAAGTGTACTAGTGTTTTACAACAATATAATATATTATAACTATTAAAAAATAACTCAAATACCACTTGAATACACTTATGTCAAATTTAGGTACACTATTTCTGATATACGCTTCAGTGGCTCAATATACAAAGGCGTCACTCTAGCAATATAATGGACTGCCGATGATGGGGAGGTTGGGGTTCGAATTCTTGTCAGGTGTATATATTGTGGTATTTCCTATATGGCTTCCAACTATTCTTCCACGAAATTGTGGGTACATTTATTTTAAATGCAGCCTTGCTCATTCCTAACACAATTAAATAAATATCATTTTTGCATATAGATCTAAAGGTGCGATTCCAATTTGACGACTGAAAGGACTACAGCCACGTGACTTTAGCAGCGTGTCGGTAAACGCTCCAGGAATGGGACTTCTTTAAGGTAAATTAATGGAACCCTTTCCAATGGTGCGACTGTGGCCGTGCGATAGTAGCGACTCCAGTGAGACGGCTTGAAACATACGACTCGACTGCTCGGCATTCAGCTTGAAATGTATGATTCGAAACTGATTGAGTTAGTGTGAGAACACCCAAGCCTATTCAACCCTAAAAACCATAATTACAAAGATTCTGTCAGGGATAATTTATGGATGGAAGTTGCGATATCATTGAAACAACCAGGTGAGTAGAATATTTCATTTATTATGATAATTTAAATATAATTTATTTATTTGATATAGATAAAAAGTAGCACATTTAGATTCTCATTCCTCTCAATTGGTTCTGGTTACTTTCTTCATTTGCCAAGGTACCGAGCCAGTGGTGCAACTAAAGTAATAGGTGAAACCTTAACTTACTGCAAAGCCTTCAATATTTCCAAAGCCACCTCTAGTCCCTAAATCGGTCAGTTTTTTGTTAGTAGTTTTTCTGAGTCCAAAACGGCAAAAAAAATCTTTTTTTTCCTCTAGAAAAGCATATCTAGGCATATTATAGAGCCAACAAGCCGTTTTTATTAATACTTCTGTAACTGCAGTATTAACAGCTATTGTGTATAAAATAAACGAAAAACTTGACTCAGGAAAGCAAAGGAGTTTTCTAAAATCCTTCTTGCACGTGAACGTCCTTAGTTGAAAATAACTTTTTTGTTGATTATGCAAGGATAATTTCTTGAGTATGGTTTCTTCAAATGTGTTGACAGTTTGAAAGCTTTGTTTCCTACAAGTACGTATGGTAACACAAGATGTTCTTCCGCTTGCCTTGGAGGAAGATAAAATCGCTCATTTTTAATCATATTTCTTAAGTTTGATTTTTAAATGAAACCATTGTCACCCTTTTTACCATATGAACCTATAACAACCCTTACAAATTTGTAGCTATCAACTACAAAGAAAACCTATTTATAGTTAAAAAAATTGAGAATAACTTTTTCTTGGGCAAAATATCCTAGCGTGTTTGCCACTCACAGCTGAAATGCAGTTCTAAAAATTCAATTTTTCTTCAAATTCATTTGGCTATTGCAATAATGTATTGAAATAATTGAGTTAGCATAAAAATAGCTGAAAGTTTTTTGCTGCATACTTTCAACACTTGTTTTACAATACGACTTACGTAGCTCACTGATATGCGAAATGCAAATGACAAAGATGCTTAGCTTTCTCCAGTCACCGCTTGCCTGAAAAAAATAAAAATAAAATACAGGGAGCCGTAAAAAAACTCAATTTTCACATGGGTATATAGACTGTACAGTGAAAAAAATCACGAGATGAAATAATGAAAATTGCTTTAAAAAAGTTGTTCTACTGTATGAATGATATCATATCCACAAATTCCTCTGACTGATTCAGTGGAAGAGTGTAAAAACCGCTGAAAAAATATTCGAGATACGTTCATGAGGCGTAAAAGAAACCAGAAACAGCCCACAAGATCCGCCCGATCAACGAAATTCAGAAAATGTTACCTGGAAAACCACCTCAAATTCCTCAAACAGATTGAATACGAAAGAGAGTAAGTAAACATACAAATACATATATTTATTTTAATAACACTTTATGCATTTGAAGTGACAAACACTTTATTAGTTTTTATTTTAGGACTTTTACAAATACTTTTACATACGAATAAAATGATTATAGCATCGATTACAAAAACCAGCAAACTGGGCATGTAGAAATAGATGGAAAGCCGGCAGATCTAAGAAATGATGCTTCTGAGTCCTTTACTGAGATTAACATAATTAATGCTATCATTACTGAAACTCTAACTGAACAGCAAGTTAAACACGGGAATGAAAAAGAAGCACAATCTACTTATAAACGAACCCCCCGCCCCCCCCCCCAAAAAAAATAGCAGATAATATAGTTGGATTTTTCAAAAAAGTTCCGAAGATAGAGCCAAATTGTTGTCGGCAGTCCTTGCAAAACAAACTGAAGAAAATCCAATTGATGAGTTTTTCAAATACATAGCAATGTCTGCTAAGACATTGTCCCCAGCAAATCAAATATGTGCTATAATGCAAATTTGTCAGATTGTTGGTAAACTAGAAATAGATGAAATCTCTTTCCGATCTTCATCAGCTTTGGTGTCAACCAACTATGATCTACTTACGCCCATACCGACAACGTTTATTTCTTCTCAAATCTCAACGGCTTCCTTGCCTAACAACAAATTGCTCTTTATGACAAACACATCTGGCTATAATTTTAGTTGCGTGTTATACTTTCGCTTATTCTATATAATGTGAAGAACAAGCTACCTATTACCTTTGTTTTGTAGTTTTTTTTAAATATATTAATTTTTATTATTACGATTGAATTGATTACCTGAGCGTTAGTTCCAGTTTTTCACAAGACTGTCTTATTAGTTCACTTTCAATGATCGACAAAACTTAATGAAGTTGGTCAATATTCAAACGGAAATAATCTCTAAACATTGACTCATCCTTCAAAAGACGTATCTTCAATCTTCATAAACATATTTTGAAAACCCTCGCCGTCCTTCGCCAATTACATCGGATTATGTTCAATTCTTTTTAACTGCTTTAGCACAGTTAATATCTCTTCTTCTTCCTCTTCCTAAAAAAAAATAGGATACCAACAGCCTCCATGACGTTCGCGTAGCTACTGAAACTCATTGGTTTGGAAGTTGAACAAGCGACTCGAATCGTGAGGCTTCGATCGCCTACCTCTAATCGTTTCAGTCGTGACATTGGAATCGCACCTCAACGGGTTCTAAGACTCGATGCTAAGAAAAATAAATTAAAAATAATTATTCCAGCTGTCTCTTAGGTTTATTATTGGTACATTTGGACACAAATACTATCAATGATTTAATCTAAGAAGTATGGGTGAGAAAGGTATTTTAGAGGAAATGCACCAACTATAGCTTGGATAGAGGAGGGGAAAAAATATGTGATGAATCAAACGTGGAAAAACAAACTCTGATCAACACAGCCCAAATCCGAACCTTGACTTACCGTCACAGAAAGTCCTGCATATCATGAGTTTGATGGGTACCTTAGCCTGAATAACCACTTGTGTAGGTGTGGTTCGTATAAATATTTGTACAGGCTGCATAGATATACTCTAATAAATGGTATCTTTAACAAGAAACTTCCTCTTTATCACAGTTGTTTTAAAAGCTTCCCCCAATCGTTACTACAGCCTATGCCCCTCTTTCCTTCACTTTCTATTTGCTCGAGGTTGCTATTAATATGTCGTTTATGGAGGTCTCGATTTAAACAGGCTTACCATTACAACCCTTTGCACAGCGATCAAAACAAATACAGTCCCGTGAGGCCTACTAATGCGTTTCGTTTGACAGTAAGCCACTGCTAATTTGTTAATTTGTATATGATAAAAAAGAGATAAAGAGAGAGAAATTTATATTTGATGGCTTATCATTAAATTACCACAAATCACTTAACAAATTAAAAATATATCTCTATTCATGTAACGTTAAAAAGATATTTGGTCCAAAATGGTTGTGGATACTGGATATTGGAGATGGTTATATAATGATGAGCTAAATACACTATACTCAACACAATACATTGTTAGGATAGTCAAATCAAGTTACAGAACCGTGTTCAAAGTATTGACTTGCCCCAATGGGAAGAGAACATTGGAAAGACCTAGACGCAGATGGGGGTGATAACATTAGAATGTATCTGAAAAAGATAGGGTGTAGTGAGATGGACTGGATACTAGCCCAAGATAAGGAAATACAATTTAATCTTTGTATCATATGTATAAAATACATTTTTATTTTAATAAAATTTATGCTTAACCTTGTAATCCTATAAATAGCTTGTAACGTGTATTTGTGTTTTAACACTATGACTCCAAATCAAAGAAAACCGAAGAGCTGAAATCTTATATTTTTACCAAGGGAGACCTCAGGCTTGGCACATATGGTTTATATTTTTAATCTTAAATATATTGAGAGACTGAAAACTTAAACTGTGCTATCAAAATATGTGTTAATAGTTCCTGAACCAAAAACATACCTACTATTCTTAATCTTTGATTACGTGCCTAGAAAATGGGGTAGTGCAAATATATTACAGACCTGATAAACTAGAACACGTTGCCTTTTATGAGCCGCAAAGAACTTTATGAGTATACTTTTGAATATATTATTAATTTGCTTTCTATCTATTATCATGGAGAGATCAAAACTTCAAATCCAAATAGAGGCTCACTAGGCCCCTTTGGCAGGGTAGAGCTGGGCACTTAGTCAGACATGGATAGAAGAATTTTTTTTAAAAATACATATTTTATAAACTAAATAAAGTGTATTCTTTGTTTAACATATTTGTTTCTAAATTCAAAGATCAAAACATGTTTTAATATGTATTTAATTAATTTTATAATTTGTGGGATTTTCCAAAAACATACCCCTTTACCAAGTATAAGAGAAAAAGAAAAATATTTTGAGATTTCAGTAATTACTATACATAATAAATTACTATCAAATCTAAGATATTTTGCTGAATAGTCATCTTAGTTCCTATCAAGACAATGTAATGTTTACTATTGCAATTTTTAATTTAAATATATAAGATAACCGTATTTTTCATATTATAATAATCAATAAATCTTTTTTTTTTAGTTTTAGAGCTTAGGTTTAGACAAAGAACATATTCCAAAAATTACTTACACTCACATTAATTATTATTTAATATAAATTGTATTCTTACAGCTTCGATTAAAAGTTTATATGAAAACAGACAAATAATCAAATAAACAAATTGATTGATTAAGTGATTCAATACAATAAAATAAGTTACATTGTTTACTCATAGATATATTTTTACAGCTACAGTAGCCCCATGGCTTCTTTGGTGCTGACTGACAGCTGACAGTTGACAGCTTTAAAAAGTTACCAGACCAAATTACGTATCCCTACGTGGAATCAGATGATCTGCAAATACATATGTTTATCAATTGTCACTTTTGACAGTCAAAAAATTGGTATATACCTAAATGTTGACTGTCAGAAGTCAGCTTTGAGTTGTCAGTCAGCACCAAAGAAGCCACGGGGCTACTGTAGTTAAGCTCTGAATAAATGTTATTTTATTGTATAGCGAGATCGTGCTAGGATGGTTGATTTTCAATAATTATAAAATTTACTAAAACCCCTTTCACAAAATCATAACTTATTATATTCTCGGCAACCATCAATTTGACAAATCGTATCAATGCAAATAGAATAGTTAAAATAATATATCTAAATTTGTCCATTATTACATTTTACTAAAGCGGGCTTTCTTCAAAATGTCTCAAATTTGCATAGAGGGTAGTGGCAAAGCATCTAGGAAAAAAAGAGGACATTAGCCGGGATTTGAGTCTTCACCTCGCAATTATCGACAAACCAAATTAGACAATACTGATGCCTTCTATTGTCCACCGATATGGATCACCAGCTGTTAAGTCACTCTAATTGACTAGATTTTCAAACTTAACGAACATTTACATTTATTAAAAAAAGTATTTTTTTAAAGTTACCTATTTGAAATTGGCCCTATCCTTAGAAAATAAAACTTTCACATGTTTTTATAATGGGGATTGTATAGTTTATATCACAATGTCACAAACATAAAAGTTTTCAAGATTTCTAAGAAATCAGCTCAATTCATTTTAATACTAAAAATAAAAGTAGTTTCATATGAAACACGAACAATTCAACACACATATAAATACCATTATGCGAATAGTTACAAAAAGTAACACCAACACATAGTCCTTTAAATCGGTGGGCGTCTCCAGAACACAACACACAAAGGAACAGGAATAATAAAATTGTCAATATAACTATTGAAACGGAGAGCGCTGATAAAGATGTATTTTAGACATTACTACTACTTAAATATATACTGTTTTGTACAAGAGTGAGACTACAATGACAGTGGACCGGTTAATTCTAGTGGCTATATCGTTTTTGAGGGGAGCCTAGCGATGGGAGTAGGTGCGTGAGTTGGGAGGGGGCAGAGACACACACACACACACACACACACACACACGAGACTGAAGGTGGCTTTGAGGTGGGTGAAGAGTGAGAAGGGGAAAGGCTGGATTGACTGCGCGATGTGCGTGTGCGCTTTACAATAAAGGGCACGTTTACCATCTGCCACTAGAGGGCTTGGCCTTCCTTTAATATTACTTTTTTTTAGTTGTGCGTGATGGTGGGCGTACGAAAGGGGGGGGGAGGGTGATATTTTATCATATCTCTTCCTATCAATGGGGGGATTTAAAATAAAATTTACATAGGCCTACTCTTTATAAAGGTTTCTTTATATTTCTATATTTCATTGATGTAAATACCACCGGGATCGTACCATTACCTGAGATCAGTCACTAGTGTATATTACAACTGAACTAGAAGTCGCAAGTTTGATTCCAGAAACGGGCGCATTATTTACTATCAATGGAAGTTGTAGTTTCCTCTTTCAAAGCGATGAATTCATGACCATAAGGAAAGAATATCGCTTAGTTGTATGTTGTAGTGATATAATTAGTTGATTCAAAAAATTGAATGCTATGTTTCCTCATATAGAAAATGAAAACATATTTTGGAACAGCTTTCGTAATTAATAATTTCAAATTATGTAATACACATATGTAGTAAATTTTATATTCAGCCAACACAATTGGTTAAATTTTAATAGCTATGTTTTAAGAATGTTTATTCCATCATTTAAAGTGAAAATCAGTTACGGGTATACGTAAATTTAAAATAGGAAACAAAGAAAAATATAACGTTTAGGTTTAAGTCAATTCTGCCCAGGTTGTAATAATAGTGAATATTAGTGAAAGTGTGTATATTCTTAAGTGGAATAGGGTAAGTTTTATCAGGAGATTAACTAAAGACCTCACAAGATGAAATGCTAGTTTTATTCTTTATATTTCGTACATTGAAATATGATTTTGATATTGCTTGGAGTACATGAATACACGTCAAGTAAAGAACACGTTTCTCAAAGTAGCCTTGAATTCACGAAGTAGGAAGATCGTTAACTAACGTTCCATTAGCAAATAAATTAAAATTAATATTGATTAAAATATATAGCTTGAAACCTCTCATAATATGATTAAGATGGCGTCATAGATAATATACAACCAGGCAGGAGCCTAATATGAATACAAATGATAATAATAGCGTGTAAATATTGTCATTTCTATGTGACTTAGGTAACTTTGGTTTTTAACTTTATGGCCATAGAATTTGTAAAACTTTATAAACATAACTTTATTCTATTACTTGTCCATTTATATGTGTAATGGTAAGAAAAATAATATTAATGATTTCAATTTTCTTTAATATAATGACCCACAGTCACCAGACCCATACGTGTTAGCACGGAAAAATAAATTATAATACGACATATACGTAAGAAAAAAATTAACTAAATAGTTATGTAACAAAGAAAATGTAGGTTAAAAAATGATGTAGTGAAAAGTTATAATTAAAATAAATAAATATGCTCAAGCGTATAGCTTTAATGGGTAGTAAAACATGGTGCTAAAAAATTATTGTCAATTAAATTTAATTACATTTATATATCTCTATATATGTATATATATATATACACATAGATTGTAATCATACATATATAGATTTTATATACAAAATATAAATTCCATAAATACATCTATATTAATGTGATAAACACATACTTTATAATCATTTAATTTACTGTATAATGATTGATAGCTAAATTATTATTAAACTAATATAATGTTTAAGTAATATTTGTTAATGATAAAGTATATTATGTATATCGTATTTTTGCTTTTATTATTTTTGTATATATATACATATATATGTGTGTGTGTGCGTGCGTGTGTAGTAAGTACAATATATGCATGTTGTTTGTGAATGTGTGCTAATATACAGATCTATGATTTTAGCATGTATTTGATATGTGTGGACTCTACAGTCGTTAAGACTCCCAAAGTGTCTATTATAATCGCCGGTATAGCTCCTCTGAGGGTCTAATTAAAGGACTGGTGCTCAGACTTCAAGTGGAGGCTTATCAGGCACAGAATTAGTTGTTTTCTGACTCTAGAGCTAACAATCGCACTATGTTAAATTGATAACAAAAATAACACAATAGAAGTTCAGTAGCAAGTTAATAATGTTGCGGTGAATAATCCACCAGGAAAATGAGCTTTGGACAGCGGTAATCGAAATAAAATGTATAACCAGTGACGAACTACGTGACATGATAAATAATATAGGTAGCTAATAAGTAATAACCATCGTGTATTTTATAAAAGTAATTAACTGACAGGTATTCATATGGATTTTGAGTTAGCTAAACCCTTCCCATTATGTTTTGTTAAAACTTTATGTTGATTTTTTAGGTATTAAACTATGAATCATATAAAATTTTATATATATATATATATAATATTTCAGTAATTTACTAATATATATTTACATAGATATTATGCTGCTAGATTATTTTTATTTTTAATCACAAGATTGACGTGTTTCGAGATGTTTTTTATTTAGATCCTTATGCCCTATGATAAAATTAGATATTGAGGTGGTTAATATACTACCAAGTTTGAGTGGATAATATACTACCTAGTTTTGGTGGCTAATATGCTTTCTATTTTTGTTGGCTAATATGCTTTCTAGTTTTGTTGGTTAATTTACTACCTAGTTTGGGTGGCTAATATACTATCTAGTTTGGGTGACTGTTATATTACCTAGTTTGGGTGACTAATATACTACCTATTTTGGGTGACTAATATACTACCTATTTTGGGTCACTAATATATTAACCTAGTCTAGTTAGCTAATATAATACCTAGTTTGTTTTGCTAATATACTACCTAGTTTGGGTAACTAATATAATACCTAGTTTGTGTGGCTAATATACTATATAGTTTGAGTGGCTATTATACTTCCTAGTTGGGGTTGCTAATATACTACCTAGTTTGAATGGCTAATATGTTCCTAGTTTGAGTGGCTAATATACTACCTAGTTTTCGTAGATAATATACTACCTAGTTTGGGTGGATAATATTCTTTCTAGTTCGGATGGCTAATATACTATATAAATTGGGTGTCTAATATACTATCTAGTTTGGGTGGCATATATACTACCTATTTTAGGTGACTAATATACTTTTTAGTTTTGGTGGCTAATATGCTTTCTAGTTTAGGTGGTTAATATACTACCTAGTTTGTGTGGCTAATAGCTTAGCTAGTTTGAGTAGCTAATATGCTTTCTAGTTCAGGTGGCTAATATGCTACATAGTTTGAGTGGATAATATACTTCTAGTTTGGGTGGCATATATACTACCTAATTTAGGTGGCTAATATACTTTTTAGTTTTGGTGGCTAATATGCCTTCTAGTTTTGGTGGTTAATATACTATCTAGTTTGTGTGGCTAATATACTACCTAGTTTGAGTGGCTATTATACTTCCTAGTTTGAGTGGCTAATATATTTCCTAGTTTTAGTGGCTATTATACTTCCTAGTTTGAGAGGCTAATATACTTCCTAGTTTGAGTGGCTAATATACTTCCTAGTTTTAGTGGCTATTATACTTCCTAGTTTGAGTGGCTAATATACTTCCTAGTTTGAGTGGCTATTATGATTTCTGGTTTGGAAGGCCACCTAGTACCACTTATAATGCAATCTTTGTTTATTACTGACCTTTTTCAAATAGTTTAACGGTACATCTCAAATTAAGTACCTGGCACACAGATGATAGAGACGCTATGTCCCAAGCATCTCCTCGCCATTTCAGTGAGAGCACCAACTTTTCCTCTTTCAAGAAAACAGGCGTGGTAGCAGTTTCCGAGAGGGGTGAAGACAATATCTGCCTTGTGCTTCCTTCAGGAGTTCCCGCCCTTAGCATACCCCACCCCCTCACACACACACACACTCACAAACACAAGTGTTCCCGTGACTATCCCCTACTGGCCCGCACCCCACACGATGTTTTCCCCAACATATTTTTCCAGCTGGAGTGTTCCTGCATTCATCCACCCCTCTTGTGAAAAACAGGGAGGAGCAGTTTCCTTCTCAATCCTCGCAGTATCTTTCACACTCGACACCCTGCCCCCTCACCCCAACCCTCTTACTTGCTTAGCATCTTACATGTCCCGCCACCCTTAGCCAATATAAAAGGAACAAGCTCCTGTCTTAAGGGAAGATTTTACTCAAAATTAAAGTTGATAATATTGATCAATATGTGTTTTCCTACAGCCTCATTTGAACTGTTTTAATCTATAGCAATAAACCACATACCTAACGTGACCAAACGTCACAGTACCGCTTTGGCGACATGTGTCCCGCTATCCCCAAGATTTTCCATGGGACGCACAAGTGTCCCTCTTTGGAGGGTAGTCCATTTTGTGAACTAAGTAAATTAATAAAAACGTTGTTATGACTCGTCTAGACGCTCAGTACTCCGGCCCAGTGCCTATCAATCCAGCCTAGACGACGAGAATACCCCTCCACCGTACCACACCAATGTGCCCACAGCTACAGTATTCGTTCTGACTCAAGCCTCCATAAGAAGTATTTGATTGGACTCGTTAGTCATCAACGTTCATTAGCAGTGCACAGGATTATTGATAGATCATTCGATTGGCCACTAACCTCAACTGTGTTTATTTCTTTCAAAAGAATTGTGTTTAGACTTTAGTAAGTGGTGTTGTATGCGCTTAAGTTTGCAAACGAATATATTTAATAACGCCAAAAAGAAAGTGCTCTTTCAACACTGACTTACGGGCTAAATATCCGTTCATAAAACTTAAAAGTGAAGCGAACCGTAGGGATGTCGTCTGTGAAAAGTGTCGTACTGAGTTTAGTGTTGCGCACGGAGGTTACTATGATGTGAAAAAAACAAATATTTATAATCCCATGAGTACATAGCTTCAGATCAGGACACTTGTTCGAATAAACCGATTTATTTGTTTTTCAAAAGTAATGTGCCATCCAAAAAATATCTCGAAGTTTCTACCTCAGAAGGTGTCTGGTGCTATCACACTGTACGAGAAAATCACAGCCTCCGTTCCAATGATTGTGATTCGAAAGTGTGCTTTGAACCAAAGTTTCATTGTACCAGAACAAAATCGCAAACCATTGTAAATCAAGTGTTTGCACCATTGGCTGATTCACATCTTAAATGGGAGTTGGAATATGCAACTTACATTCTAAGCCTGTGGAAACTTCCGAAATTATTGTCAGTTATTTAAAAGATTTGTTGCAAAAGCAAAGCATAACCGACAATATAATTTCTTTCAGTGGTGATAACACAAACTGTACGTTTGGTGGTGTAGGAAGAAAAGGAACAGAGAATGTTTATCGCAAATTGGAAACTTTTTTGCAAAGATATATTGTGGGTATTGGGTGTGCTTCGCACATTATACACAACGCTATATTAAGTGCGTATGATTGTTTGCCAGTAGATGTAGAAGTCGTGGTTGTGAAAATATATTCACACTTCTATATCTACACGGTAAGGGTGGACAAATTTAAAGAAATGTGTGACACAATCGATATTGAGTACCAGAAAATGTTGGGGTACAACAGACAAGGTGGCTAGCACTAATGCCTGCCGTAGAAAGAATTTTAAATTTGTATTTGCCACTTAAAGAATACTTTCTGAGTCAACCTAAGTTATTCGAGATATAATAATATGATATTGTTAATCTATAAAAACTAATTTTAGTTGATGATTAAATTAATAAAAAGAGGACTTGTAAGAAAACACTTTTGATTAAAAAGCTTGCAGGCTTAACATACACAAAAAGGTCAATTTCACAATAAAAGTAATAAATATGTACATACGCCTAAAATGTATTACTATTAATACCATTAATTGGATATCATACTAAACTCAGTAATGTAATTACTTGAAAGTTTAGTTTTAAGCCACTTGCTTTGCTGCATATTAGTTGAAAGAGTGATTTAGTAGATCATGTAAAAGAAAGGGTGAGCGATGTGTTAGTCAATCATTCTTTACAACCTTAAAGTGTCGGGTTCAATAGTTTTGATTTTTATTTCTTCCATATTTTCCATGCGGGGGAGAGGCAATCACCCGCTGCGCTCGATCTGTATCCGCCACTGGGTTTATATTGTTGTATTGTGAAGTATATATATATATACTTACGATTGGAAAAAAGCTAATGAAAGTCCATAACATTCAGTGGAAAATATTATTGCATTTGAGTACACACAACTTTTTAAATACAAAAGATTTACAAGGGTATTTTCAAATTAAACTTCGGAAGCCTATGTAAATGAAAAAGTAATATTTTAGATTATTATTAAAATCTAAATGGTATACTTCAGTTAATCTTAAAGTGCTTAAAACATATTTAGGTTTTCCATTTTTCAGATATTTTATATGAAACATATTATATCTCGTCTCTTAAAGTGTATTTTTTTTTACGTACGCATGTGTGCTTGTATTTTTCTCTCTGCTCCCCTATCTATATTTAGATACATTTTGTCAAATATTATTATATTTGTGGTAATACCTATGTCAACATAATAACCATTCACAAAATATGGAAGGCGTTTAACCATGAATATATTTTAAATAACCTCTAGAAAATTGGAATGATTTCACCACCGTTAGCTTTAGAGAATCAACCATTTTATTTGAGTTTTAGTTTTGGGTGGGCTTGTTCCCCCCTCCTCCCTCTTCTGTAGGGTGTCACTGGCCACGCCACCCCCTATAATATTGAGGGAGAACAATGGGGCGGTCGATGTAAAAGGTTCCCTGCTGAGAGGGGGAAAGGAAGAGATACTATCAACTCTGGACTGAACTTTCCTGTCAAATGTTAGATTCTTGTCAACTGTCAGTAGGCCTTATGCTACCTTTGATGAATGTCCGCTCAAAACGTGATTTCAAACTGGGGCACATACCATATTGGGAGATCACTCTTTTGTTTGACGTTCATGCTCATGCGTGTATTTTAATGCAAAATGGCTTACATCCTTTTTTCCCCAAATAAACAAAAATAGGAAGACCACCCAAATAGATTTATTTATCAGAGCTCATGATTGTATAGTCTGACTGTTTTGAAACAAACTTTTGGCCCACATTAAAAGTGAATGTCGTGGGACCAGAGTGACAAAAATCAGTATTAGTGCGCATGGGGCAAAGTGTCGTCAAACTTTAGTTCAGTTTGCCCGGGACGGGAAGGATGTAGCTCAACTCCTGGCTAGGTATGCTGAGGGTGGTTTTTAAATGGTTTCTCATTTATTCTCCATTCAAATGAAGGTACATATCCTTTAAATTCTAACTTAATAATTCCTACCCCATTAGTGTAATTAATGGTGACGGCCCTGATGGAGTGTATAAACACACACACACACATATACAAACATACAAAATATCACTCTATTTCTCTTATACTTTCCAAAATAAACCGTATTTGTCACAAATAGAATTTGCATAACCGTTTGTAGATTATTACCTTTTTTTTTTATCAGTTAGATAAGTTTATGTTCAGTGCGGTATGTTTCTTAATATTTGTTTTTAAAGTATTTTTGTTCATGTATGTATTTTAAAGCTTAACACAATGAAATAATGCAACCTAAGCTATTTTGCTAAAAAAATATTAAGCCCATCAAGGCCACGTAGATAAAATATCATTAAATAACATAAGTTCACGTCTCGAATTTTAACCGGGCATGCTGAGATTGTATTTTCCTAATTGTTTCCCGGTATTCTTCGATACAATAATTCAAAAACTCCAACTACGTCATTCCTAATCTATTAGTATAAATATTCAGACAAAATGGTGAGACACGTGTAAAAAACAAAAATAAGATTCACGGCTTAAGCCAGTGGCCGGAAGACAGAATGTCCGACCTAAAAATTTAAAGGTATGAGTAATTGATACTAATTAATTGTTTCCTCAGTCTCCCTTCACGAAAAGGAGGGGTGGAGTTTCACTGAACAATACCTATCCTACAAGGGTAGTTAAATACCGATAGCCCAGACAAGTAGTAAGATTTGGTGAAAATAAAAACTCTAATATGAATATTTTGTATGAGCTGCATACTTTGTACTCATCACTAGACATTGTTAGGGTAATGAAATCTCGCAGGTTACGGTGGACAGGTTATGAAATGCGAGTGAGATAATCTAGAACCGCGTTGATGGTATTAAATAGCAAACCCATTGGGATATTACCATTGGAAACACCCAGACACAAATGGGAGGATAACATTTAAATGAACTTAGAAGAGATAGGTTGTAATGAGTTAGGCTGGGTACAATTTGCTCAATAACGGGATAGGTGGCGTACTTTTTGAGTGCGGTAATGAACTTTCGAGTTCCTAATGTCATAGAGAGTAAGTAAATAAGTGATATGAATATGTGTAGGTTATGAAGGTGTCGCAATGCTCTCAAAAAATAAAAATCAAGGCTAATCCATGAAAAAAGTTGGAAACCACTAGTATAAACATATTGCAGGTATGCAAGAACAAAGCTGAGTTGGCTTGTACTGTGTCTGAATGGAGTATGAGTAATGTCGGAGCAATGTGATAGGGACTGCAATAATGCACCAAAATATGATATGATTTTATGGAAAAAGTCACGGATGAAAATAAATCACTAGTCCACATTTTAAAACTTTTTCTCAGTTGATTTCTCAAAAGTACATCTTCTTGAATATATTCTTCAGGATGATTCTAGAAATTACTCCCATTTTTTTTCTATCACGTCAAGTTTTTTCACAAATTAAGAGGTGATATTTTCAAGATTGTACCAATTCTAAGCATTAATATATTCGAATACAAGACTTTTTTTACAAGTACATTTTTTAAATATTGTAAAGACCTGTCCTAATATTGTAAAGAATTGTCCTAATACTTTCGTGATTACTCTGTAACAAAACAAAAAGCAACCAGTGTTCCATTTCTTTTCAAACTTTCTCTTTTTTTACTTCCTTGCAGATCCGCCAACTTTACTGTCCCTTTCAGCATCCAACAGTAGCCGGCCATCATAGTTTAATTCCATTTCCCCCAGTACCTCTTCTCCATCTCCTCAATATCCTGGTGAAAGCGTATACCTTGCTCTTCACCCTAATGTCCCAGATTTTCCGGAAAGTAGTCGATATGAGAGTGCAGATAGTTTACTTTAACACTAATGTTGCAACCCAATTTCTTGAGGTTTTCCAACATTGTTACAACCATACTCCTGTAATTAGGATCTTTGTTATTCCCTAGAAAGTATTTGGTAATAGATTAGAAGGTTCTGCATGTGTCTTTTTCTCTCTCATTCATAATGTTCTCTAAATCTTCGCCCTTCATCAGTTTGCGGATTTTTGGATCAACAAAAACACCAGCTTTCAATTTTTCTTGTGTGATGGAGGGACATTTCATAGAAAGCTACTTGAAGCAGGACCCATTACAAACTGATTTATTAAGCCCAATTTGATGTGTAATGGTGGAATCAAGACTTTTTGGGGGTCTACACGTGGTTCAAGCAAATTTTTTTAGTTACAAGGAAACAATTCCTCCACTCTAGCCAAACTCTCACACTCCGATGCCTTTGCTTTCCCCGACTGTCCCATTCACATAGAAAGCAAGGTAGTTTCGTGTACCTAGCTTATTGTCCTAAAATAATTCCTATAACTTTGAAGTCACCACAGATTAGCCATGTGTGTTCAGCATACTGGATACGTTAACAGTACCTCTATGTTCTCGAGTTTCTCTATCATTTCAACTGAATGGGCCACAGGAGCAGATCCATAAACACTCCCATTATGCAGTAACACATCTTCGAGGCTTCTGTTGAATGAATCAATAAAAAGTCTCCACTGAGTAGCATCATGTTCAATGTCATAGAAGTGCATTAACTAGTTTATGTTAGTGCAGTAAACCAAGGAACTTTTATTTGAGAATAAAGGAACTAGTTCTTGTCCTATGTCTCTGTACTATGAAAAATGTGTTCCCGGTTCCAGGAGATTCTTACTTTTAAGCCGGGAGCCAAGTAGTTCTGCAGATTCCTTAGGTAAATTCAGATCACGTACTAGATCATTAAGTTTCCTCTGAGAGAACTTTTGTGGAGTAAAGTCGTTTTTAGCCTTGTAGACATCATCTCTATCGTCTTCAGAGATTACATCACGTTCACTTTCAACATCATCTTTGGCCACGTTCTCTAAAACAGCTGGAGGAAGAGGGGCAGGCAGGTCTTCTCCAATCCAAGTGGAACTGGCCTAGGGTCTGAAGAAATGCTTCTATCCTAAATTTGCTTACTATTCTTCGAGTTGCACCCCTGATTATTTACCAAACAGAAGTAACAGTAATTAAGGTGATCTTAAGGCTCCCTCCACACAATAGGAATTGCAAACGGCATGCACGTATGCACCAAGCTTCGCTTTAAAATAGGCATAGTAAGCTTTCTTCACAAAGTCCGCTATGTACGCTATTTGCGCACTACATACTTTTCACAAATGTAACGAAAAACATTAGGATTGTTCACACACTCGCATGTAGACATTGTAAGACTACAACTATAACTGCAATCACAATAGAGAAATAAGCTGAGAAACGAGTTGGAAATACAAATACAATAGCAAAATACATTGAGAACAGCTATGGAAATGCAAGCGTCTGAGCGTCACAACACTTCCAAGTGCAGACAAGGATACCTAGCAGCAGCAGTTTTGTGCTTACAGGTCTGTGTTGCGAAATTTCCCCCCAATAATACGCATTACCTACTGGCACATATGATGCTCTCAGCGATAAATGTCTTACGCCAACTTGGGTCCATTGTGAAGAAACTCTACGTGATAGAAGAAAATTAAGAACATTTTTGGAATCAGCATCAAAAAGTGAACCAAAAACACATATTAGTTTTCAATCATCTGATATGCAGACTAGTAAAATTGACGCCATATAGCTCCACTCACACTGCTTGTCTACTGCTTGATTATTAGCTAAAAACACGGTAATTTTTTTAAAAAAATACAGTATTTTAACCAAATTTACGGTAGACATTCCCACAGTTTACTACATTAAAACTACTATTTTTTGGATATTGATACTAAATATGAAAAGTGATAGCTACAGATCATATTACTTGACGTATGAATGCAATAGTTTGTTTTATTTACTTGTATAACTGTTAGACACTCTTGTTGATACCGCTGTCTTCTTACTATAATTGAAATGGTTAATATAGTGTTGTAGTTTCAACCATCAGCAATCCTAGTCAGAGCAGTATAGAGATACTACAAGACAATCACAGGTTAGTATCTCTAGCTCTACTCTGGGAGTGATATAGAAATCATCACCAATCCTAGTCAGAGCAGTATAGAGATACTACAAGACAATCACAGGTTAGTATCTCTAACTCTACTCTGGGAGTGATATACTAGCATAGTAATTAGTATATCTACTTTTTACGTAATCATACCTCAAGTAGTGGGATGTGCTGCTAACAATTGTGTTAGATAATCAATGCCCAAGAAATAAAATTAACGCTTTAGTAAAATGTTTATCAATTTGGGCTAAAAAGAATGTGTTTGTATTATCTAAAAAGACATTCTTGAAAAAATTGACTAAACTAAGTTTTATTTCATAATCCAATTAAAATTAAATTGTCTAAAGAATTTTTGTAGCTTTAATATATACCAACCAATCTCCAAAATATTAATGCGTTAAGGAACCAAATCTTACTTTCCTATATTTTAAGAAACCAAAATCAGTTATTATGTAGAGAAAAAAAAACATGCATGCATCATCTGCCCATTCTTTCGAACTACTTTTCATCGTGTCTTTTAATTGCCAAGACAGTCTAGTTTTTTCCATATTCACCCTCTTCAAAATCCCCCACACATCTGAAGACTTTTGTCTCTCAACACCACCACAATCAACCTCTGTGTGGCTCGTACCCTGCACTCAGTGGTACAAAGCCGTCTGTTGTAAGATAAACCTTCGCCTGAAGAGGGTCCCTCAGCTCTGGAGGTCTGACCCTGACACTTACAACCTTCCGTTCTGCCTCCCTCCTTTACTCCCTTCTTCAGACCCTTGGCCACAGGCAAGCGTATACCAGATCCTCAGCCTTACGGAAGTTTCGCTTCGCTCCTTGAGTCAGGTTTAGTGCCTCAACACTAGGGTTCACTAGTGTCAATGCTCAGTGATAAAAGCACTTCCAAATGTGCTGTTGTTAAACGACTCACTTTTAATATGATTATTATAAAGGGGCCATTGTAATCGTAATGTTTATTCTGTGTGAGCTCTTTGTAAGATAAGATTATTTGAAGTGGGGGTTGGTTTGCTACTTAAACCTAGATTGGTGGAAGTCGGCATACTAAATCAGGATGAATATTTGTGTCCTCTCTCTAGTGAAACCATAACTAAAATTATCTTTTTTAAATGCCCCTTTATGGCACCTGGCGATACCCGTGTTGGAGGACTTTAACTCTCCCACAGATAACAGCCATTTTTACCTGGAGGCTGTGGGTCTGGTGTATACTTTGTATGTACTCTTGGCCATATTCAGTGCACGCCTAAAAGAGGTGCTCACTTGACACTCCGATAGTTAATTAGTTAATTATAATGTACAAAAAGTTAGGGATTAGGGAGTCATTTTAAGCCCTCTTCACACCGGAGCTACAATATCACGATTCTATTAAAATACAATTAAAAATCTATAAGGATCTGTAAAAGAAGCTAGCTGTTATTAAACTAAAGATCCCCACACTGGAGCTACGATCACGTGATACTACAATAGCAACTACTTTTTTATGATACTAATATAAAGCAACGAAGATAGCTTATAAGTAGTCAGCGATTGTAAAACTAGAGATCGACACACTGGAGCTAAGCTACCGTGATACTTCTAGATTCTACTCGGATGCTACCACTTATTAAAGTAGTATATCAAGTAGGAAACTAAAAATTCTCACAAAGAAGGTACGAAACCACGAGACTACTAGGTTATACTACGAAATTAAGGTGAATATAACTAGCCATCGATTTTACAATCTTGTCTATCTGCTTGAACCTGGCCACGGCTATTAAACATTTTGATGGGTTTTGTTCACACTTGATATCTGAATGTTTTAGGACAATATTTCAGGATTTTTTCTATTTTTAAGTTGACCTTAGACATCAAATTAACGGTAGTTAGCTGATAAGTGATTTTTTTACTTTCAAAATGTTTCAAAAATTGCTCAGATAATTTATTTTTGGTGGCCATGTTCATAGTGTACTTTCATAATAAAAAACATTCATAAATGGCTCCAACGATTTTTTTATTGCGACCATATTCATATTGTAATCTTATGGCAAACAAATATTCAAAAATACAATTTTCTTAAAATGGATTATGCATCTAATGTTAAAGATATAGTACAACTTTTTTTTAAAAGTACCAATAATACGAATAGTTCTTTTAAAATCTCGGAATATATGTTTTTCAGTATCACAGACCTTAATATAATATGTAAATAAAATAATGCTGATGTTATCCATTGCATATGTATAGCTTGTATTGTGTGTTTTCATGTACTAGCCATTAGAATAAATACAAATAAAATTACTGTACTTAATTGCTCTATGATACCTGCTTCAGTGGCCACATGGTCTAAGGCATCACTCTAGTGTTAGACTAAACTGCCAATGACAGGGTGATCGTGTGTACTGATGGTGGTTTATCCTAAATTGTTGTTCCCTCTTTTTTCACACAAATGTGGGTACACTTCCTTTAAATTCAGTCCTCCTCATCCTTAACACATTAGCGTAAT
Organism: Timema shepardi; assembly: GCA_902151425.1. Lineage (NCBI taxonomy): Eukaryota > Metazoa > Arthropoda > Insecta > Phasmatodea > Timematidae > Timema > Timema shepardi. The sequence goes on from CABFVX010000068.1 coordinate 351,755, forward strand.
ATATACATACGCGTATAACCCGAAAAATTGGTGGGATGCGGTACTAAAATAGGAACTCAAAAGTTCATTGTCGCACTTAAAAAAGTACGTCATCTATCCCTGACTTAGGCTAGTTCTATCCAGTCCCCCTCAATACACCCTACATCTTACAGGTCCAATTTAATAATATCCTCCCATCTGAGCCTCGGTCGTCCCTATGGACTCTTCCCATTGGGTTTGACAATGATTAACCTGAACAGTGAACAAGATTCTAGATTCTCCCATACATGTTCCATGTTCTGCCTACCATAAACTATGAGGCTTGATTACTATAACAATGTATTGTGATGAGTGCCGGGTATATACCCACCCCCCCACACACACACTCCTGAGTATCCTCATCCTTTTATGGACCAAATATTTTTCTAAGAACCTTCTTTTCGAAAATACCTGAAATTGTTATTGTATTGTAAGATAAGAGATTACGTTTCACACCCATAGATTATAGCTGGTAGAATTATTGTTTGGTTTTTTATGAGTTCTACATTCTTTTAAAGCAGGCGAGATATAAACAACTTACTGACCGAGTAATTAAATGCATTCCCCGACTGTATTCTTGTCCTAATTTCCACTATAATAAACCTTTTTGCTAGTTAAAATTGTTCCTAAATTCTAGAAATCCTTAACCACGTCGAATGATAAACCTTAATATCCTCCCAAAAGTATGATTTTTTTAAATGGCTTCCTTACTACCCAATAAAGCTAAATCATCCGCATATTCTAATTCATTTGTGGTAAAATATATTTTAAATTATTATTATTATTATTATTTAGCACCTCATCTTACTACCCGTTCGGTTTATACGCTTTAAGTACTAATTACGCTAATGGATTAGGAATTGGGAAGAATGAATTAGAGAAAGTGAACCCGCATTTGCATGGAGGGAGAGTGGAAAACCATTTGGTAAAAGCCACCCCCAGTTCACCCGAACGAGATTTGAACCTCGATCTCCCCGTCCTCAGCAGTCAAGCTCAACACGACTAACGCGTTAACCAACTACGCAACCAAGGCGGGTTATGTATTTTATAATTTCACTGAAACTGTATCATTTGCTTTGTGGACTTTCATGTTAAGATGAGTACTAAGTATTGTATTTGGAGCGTAGGCCTACTTTTAATAATATATTATTTTAAAATTACTTTTATTAAAATGCCTAGTAGCCTACCAATGGAGCTAGTAAGTAACGCCTTGAAATGATCTTATCATGAGTTACGAGTCACCCGTTCACTTGACGTAGATTAAATATTAGAACTCAAAGGGATTTGAGATAAATTATCCATAATATTATAAGTCATCACCTGAAGCCAGTGGCTCAGCATAAATCCAACCGTGGCTTTTAATTATTATATCATAATAAATAAATAAAATATGGTTAACAGTATTTTGCTCTAACTACAGTTATTTGACGATGGAATAAAATAATGGCATATTGATAAATTGAGGTGGCTGTGAATATTTTGCATAGTGAGGATGAAACAACCTCTTTTAGAAGTGTCCTACGTCAACCATTAAAAGAAGCAAAGGGTTTAGGGAATAAAAAGAGGGGTGAGAATGGAGATGGAAACAAGTATGTGGCCCTTTCCTGGGGAACACAAAGGAAACGCGAACAAATTGAGAGATACGTGTGTGGTACATAATGCTTTTGGCGGAAAGGGAGGGGAGAAATATAGAGGTAAGGGTGGCAACAACCCCTTCAAACCCCACCGTCCTCTGTCCTCTCAATTGGGTTTTATGTCTATCTGTACTCCGGCTGTTCTCTGTACTGTAAACGTAATCAAGTGCATAGCTTGGTTTGGGTCTTAAATAAACACTTGAAACCCTCAACAGAAACCTGCGGTGTACCAGTAAAATCAATTGAACTTTGGTAAGTTTACTCTCCTTGGGTTTTGGTATGAAGAAACTAAGAAAAAATATAAATATACTATTTGGATTAACTTACTTAACCATTTACTATATTAAAAGTGTTATTTAATATGTATATATGACATCTATAAAATGTGATAGCTGCTTAGCACATTACGACGTTGTAATTTGTGAAAGTAGATCTAATTTTCTTTATTTCGCACCGCGTCTTACAACCCATTCAGACTATATGATGTAGATTTATTGATTTATCTATACGTCACATCAATTTGAATCACAAAATTGACTGTTTAGCTATAGAAGGCACCAATTTTATTATAGTATATGTTATTCAGGTAAATATACTCCTTAAATAACTTATCAATTTATTTAGCTTTCTGGTTTTTTTAAATAACCACCATTGATTTTAAATCATATCAGTAAAAGCTTTAGTGTGAAATTATTATGACAAAGCTGGAGCCCATAAGATGAATCAAATTTGAATATATATAGCTTTATTCTTATAAAATAAATTCATTTTTTTAATTTTAGTTTCTATAATGCAAACGACACTTATACTATTTATGAGTGGAAACCATAAGAAGTTTAATTTGATTGAATCATATATTTTTTATGAGTGTGTGGTCAAAAGATAATATTATGTGTTCTATGATGTATGTGCACTTCTAGCAACTATATTCTTTTTAATTCATCCTCCCTTCTTTTGTTATATTTATAAAAATTGGGGTGCATCGTCCCCTTCACCCCCCTTTTTACACACCATTCCCGCTATTTAGCCGCGTTGTTATGAATTCATCACATTTACTAATAGCAATGGCTTACAGTTATCATGCTGAGTTTTGTGCATAGGGTTGGGGGGAATACAAGAGGATGAGGGGAGCGGGATGGGGAGTTGAACATTTCTTTCCTATTCAACTGCCTGGGACGTGTTGGGAAGTTGAGAAATAGGAGGAGAAGGGGTCGGGGGGCATCTGAACAAGGGCACAACCGGGCGGATGTCATTGAAAAAAAAGAATATGGCTGCCAGACAAAGCTAATATTGCCAGGAGCATCAGTCCCACTGTGCAACATTTCAATTAGATCTCCCCGTGGGACAATGGTCTAAGTCCTATCAAACTACTTTTCTAAAATAATGGAAGTCATCTCTAAACTACAACCCAATTTTAAAAGAAAGGTCCTTTTAGTAAAAACATACATTTATTTTACTGCGGCCAACACTGATAAAATTTTACTGTTTTATTAATGTTATATAATATAACAGGTACCGTATTAAAATTATATATAAAATTAACATCTGCATATCCCAATATTTGAAGTATAAATATGTGAAATCATATAAAGTAACTCCAGTCTCAATGGCATAGCTAGCTAATGATCTAGACGTGTTGAGCTAGACTGCAGAGGACGGAGAGACCGAGGTTCGAGTCTCGGTCAGGTTAAATGGGGGAAGGAGGTGTGGGTTGCTAAATGGTTTTCCACTCGCCCTCCACGCAAATGTGGGTTCATTTCCTCTGCAATTAAACCATCCGAATTCCTAATCCATTAGCGTAATTAGTATTTAAGCGTATACCCCGGACGGAGAGTAAGACGCGATGCTTAATAAAATATAAAGTAACTTTTCTTGATGTTAGATATTTTAGATGGAACCTGGACTGTGAATTGATCCTCAATGAGTGAAGATAAACTTTCATAAGGATTAGCCGTGTGTTGGAATTATAATACAATTAGATGTAATTAAATGAAAAATGACATAAGGATACGGGAATCGAAACCGGAAGCTCTGTTTGATAACTAAGTGACACCACATTGACGTAACAATTCAAAGATCTCTGCTTCAACTCCCGTGTCCTGATTACATAAATCAATAAATTTATTTAATTTTTTTTATTGTGTGTGATTGCTTATTGAATAAACTGGTTTCCGATATTTTTAAAACTATATCAGTGGGTGGAGGAAATAGTACGTCAGGATCGTGTAGTATGGTTTTCCTGTGATGGGGAGGTATGATTACTGGTCAGTTATACTGATGTGTTCTTTCCTAAATGGTTATTTTTCTCTTCCTTCACGTAAACTTCCTACAAATTCTAAATTAATTATCCCAGACGGGTATTAAGACCATACAGTAAAAGTAGGTATTTTTAAAGAATCTTATGCCATTAGAAGAGACAAAACGCAATAAAAAAAATACTTGGTTTTTAAATAGCTTAACTTAACTCATATTTATTATTTAAGTTGGACAATTATTCATACTTTCTTCCACATATAAGTAACAAACTTAAGAGTGTCTGTATCATACTTTGACTAGGGAGCACTTGCCATTGTTGAAGGAATTATTACTTTGTCATAAATACAGTAGCCCCAATGGTTTCTTTGGTACCGACTGACAGCTGACTTCTGACAGTCAACATTTAGGTATATACCTAAATTTTGACTGTCAAAAGTTACAGCTGCTAAACACATGTTTTTGCAGATCATATGGTTCGGCGTAGGGATACATAATTTGACCTGGTAACTTTTAAAAGCCGTCAGTCAGCACCAAAGAAGCCATGAAGATGTAGTTTACGAAGAAAGTATTTATTAATTGTAAATATAATTATTGTTAATTTAGGTGAACATTATTTAGAATTTTTGAAGGAACTATTCCTTATCAATAATACAATTGATAAAAGTTAATACGATTTGAAATTGTTGAAGAAATTATTTCTTAATCACAAATAAAATCAACAAAATGTGAAAAATATTGGAATTTTTGAAGAAGTAATTCTTTTATTATTTATATTTTTTTAGCGCCATGTCTTATTTCCCGTTCGTTATTCCTTGATCGTAAATACATTTTTAGGTCATGCTAGGAATCAAAACCAGATACCAGTTGAGCTAAGGCTTTATACCTTCCGCCTAGTACAGTATTTAGGGTTTTCTAATTAGTAAGGTTATTAGAGATTTATTTTAAAGAGGTGACCTGGCGGTCTAGGGGTAAGGTGTCAGACTTCTGTGTTGGCGGCTGGGGTTCAATCCTCGGTCCCGGCACAGATTTATCTGATTACCAAACCCTTCCTTCACCTCTGACAAGACATCTTGTGAATGTGGGGAATGCCAGGCCTCCACCGTGGTTCGGATTCCACGTTAAACTGTAGGTCCTCCATTTCATCTCACAATCACCCTACCATTACACATTAGCGTAAGTGCGTATAACCCGAACGGATAGTAAGACGCGGTGCTAATAATAATAATAATATTAATAATAATAATAATTTAAAAAGACAGTATTGTTAGGATAGCTTGGAGGAAATTTAACCTGCATTAAAACAGTAGAAAGAGGATGAGAGTACCCCAACTGTGATTTGAACCTCAACCTACTTATGTAAGTATCATTGAAGCTACTCATATTTATTATTTAAATCATCTTTCTCAGATACAAGCATTTAACAACGTATTACTAGTCCGCTTCGGCAGCCGAGGGGTCAGATAGGCCAACCACGTGTCTCAGGGCTACAATTCTAAATTTGCGGGTACAATAAGTAGTCAACCTCCATAGTTGTACCCTTGACAACATTCTGCGTCACAAGAGCTTCTGATTGTCTACATACAGGTGACCGAACCTGGATGTCATGTCCTTCCCCCTATATTCAATTCAATAAAAAACTCAGGAAAATAAATTGCGATAGTATAGTACGTTAGTCATGCTCAGATATAGCTTTTTGTTTAGAAGGTGCACAGATCCCAACCAAATTAAAAATACACAAATAAAAAACATACGAACAGCCTCAGTGGTCAAATGGTCTAAACTCTAAGGCTTCACTCTCTTCTGGTGATGGAGAGCATGGGTTCCATTCCCAGTTAGGTGTATTGAGGGTTTTGTTCCCAACACGGTTATCTCTTTTTATTGTAGTTTTAGCACCACGTCTTACTACCCGTTTGGGTGATACACTTATTTACTAATTAAGCTAATGGTTTTAAGGATTAAGAAGGACATATTTAGAAGACGTGTACTCATATTTGCATGAAAGGGAGTGAAAAATCATTTTATAAAAACCACCCTCAGTACATCCGACCTGGATGCGAACCTTGATCTCCTCGACATGGCATTCTAGTCTTCTGCGAAAGTGGTGCGTTAGACCACGCGACCACTGAGGCGGATAAAATGGCTATCCACTCTTCCTTCAACTATTGGGATGTATACTTTCTCTAAAATTAATCATTTCTAATTCCTAACACATTTGCGCATTTAGTTAATATTGGTATAACCAGAGCGGGCAATGATCTAAAAAAGTATCAATTAAACTGAGTAGGTTCGACATTTTCTTTAATAAGCCGAAGTTTTTTGCACCCATACTGTATATAATCCATTTAAGTATTAGTCTAGTTGTGATCGTCACCGCCTTAGGCAGACGCAACGTTTTGCGAGTAGTAACAGAACTTACACATATCCCACCCTTGGTTCCCCCTCCCCCGACCAACCACACACACTCGCTCACACACGGCCGCACAATATTTCAGAGGTTAGGCATCTGTCGTGGGCCGATATCGACCCTCGCGTGTGTCGGGGTGGTACACATTAAGAGGGGTTGTCTCTGTTTTATGTCATATCAGGCTCACGCGTGCTGTAAATAACGTAATAAACGTTTACATACTCAAAATAGTAAATGTTGCGTGAAAAACTAGCGGTTTAGGTTCAATTCCAATTTGCGTTGGGAAATGTTTTATTGGTCTGGCGTATCCATTATTAAACTTACTCATCTACTATATATGTGTGTGTTTTGCTATAATATATGTTTACTGGCAGATAAAGTGGTCGAAAAGCTACATGCTGGTCTCTGTGGTTAAGGGGTCGGAGTGTTCAATCACAAATCTGATGGATTTTTTTTTTCAATGTTGATGTTACCAGTTCAGCCAGATATCCAAATAATAAATACCTAAGGCGTTTGGTTAATATTTTCAGCACTGAACGTAGACCTTCTGTTCTAGGCTAGTTATATTTTTGTGTATAAAATATGTATATCTAGGAAAAAAAAATCACTTTTGATACATAATCGAAAAATATAATGTTGAGGAATATTTGGTGAGGCAAGTGCAGCCTGTAGCGGATTTAGGTTTGAGGATGCCCTAGGCCCGAGACAATATGGCGACTTTTTTTTGTAACAGTATATATATATATTGTAATGTATTGATTTGGACTAATCTAAATTATGTAAAAAGTCATGGATGAAGGTAATTTTTCTTTAAAGTAATATAGGTAGAGTATCCTTTTAAGATTCATCCATGAACAAACACGCGTTTCTTAGAATGAGGTGAAAAGGACTTCACCCTAAAATATATTTTTTATACCTTCTTTCTTGTTAAAATATCAACTGCGTTGCTTCCTGTTAAAGGAAAAAGTTCACGCCATTTCTTTATACCAATAAGAAACTAGCTCTCCCAAAATGTGTCGCCAGGACTCTGTCTATTGGTTAGTTTTTACTTTGTTGACCAAGGGAGAAAATGCAAGGCGTATGTCATATATAGACCATAGTGCGTATGTTTATTCACAGTATACACAGTA
>CABFVX010000068.1:369353-410598 GCA_902151425.1 Timema shepardi
CCCCCCGCCCCAGGATTTCACCAATTATCTATGATATATTAATATTTATTATATATATATATTTATTATATCTTTTAGTTATCTGGATGAATATTTTTACCTTAATAGTTAATTTAAAATTTTCTAACCTCCCCCTCTTTTACCTTATTTTACAGGGTCCCAATAATATTTTTGAGAAGATTCTGGATATTTTAAGTGGTCCCTTGCATTACTTATGAATTTTGGGTTTCTACCCCACCAAGAATATTTGTATTTAATTTTTGACCCTCTGACTGCCATCAACTTCCCTATTTGTCCCAGATACCCTTTAAAAAATTCAAATTTAAAATTTATTAGTTATCTGAAGGTGTCCTTCTATCTTCCTCTAAATTGTATATTTTCTAAGACATTAAATAGTTATTTTTCTGATTATATAACCCTTCTTATTTATCAGTCTCTCTCCAAAAACTTAAGAATCTTCAGACTTTATGATTAGTTGTAGTGGTCCCTTTATTTGTCTGCCATAATTTAATTTTCTACCTCATCTGAAAACATAATGATATGCCCCTTATATCTCTGGGCCCTATTTTTAGTATTTTCTATTTTCATATTGTTTTGGCTTTATAGGAAGATTTGTGTACCTTTCTGCCAAGCAAAATTTAGAGTTTATAGGGACAGTGATTGGGGAAATACGTATTTAAGTGAGTGTACTAGTTTCATAAATTTCTGCCCCACTCCACTTTCTTAGAGAAATACATTTGAAAAGCCTCAAAAGATCTCATCAGATTCAATAAAGAAACCCTCAATTTAAGTGTCATGATTTTATGGCCATTGGTTCAAAAGATACTTTAATGAATTTTGAATACATTCTTTCCTCAATTCCCCACATAGAAGTCAAATTGTATGACTTACTTGTTTATTTGGGGCTGTAATTGTACCTTTCTGCCAAATTTATACTTTCTACGACAATCAGTGGATATTTTTATGTGTAACCCCAACCTCTCCCATGTATTCTGGGATCCCATCTAAAAATGTAAGGTTTTCAGATGTTTATGATTATTTTGAATGGCATCTTTACCTTCCTGCCAAATTTTAATTTTCTAACAAATCTAATTATGTTTAGTAATGATTATCGCCCTATTTCCTTTATGATTTTTTTTTTAGAATTTTCTAGTTATATAGGGCAATTAGTTTACATTCTTACAAAATTTCATTTCTACAGATCATCTGCAAGTGAGTTGATATATATTTATATATATATATATATACATATATAAATTTATATATATATATATACATATATATTTATTTATATATATTTATATATATTTATTTTTATATATATATACACACACACAGAGCTTATAGTCATAATCAACCATGAATATGTGAAAGCTGTGCAGCCAACATAATTATCCCTTCTCCTTCCAAATACGAAACGTTCCTCAGACCCTTTGCTCAAAAAACACTTTGAAATACGGCTATAAAATGCTGAGGAGCTGTACAAAATAATACAGCTGTTTTGAATACGTGCGTTTCCAATATTGTCATCAGCCATATATGGTATGTGCCCAGATATTTTGTGTATTGCATACAGGAGCACCTACATTTCGATACCTGTCATTAAATCGTTTTTAAATGTCAAAGTGTCTGTAAGACGTATGAATACATTCCATTTATTTATATAAACCTTCTAAATTTTGTATTCGTAATCCAATATGGTACTGGGAATTATGTATTATAGTTGACTGTGTTAGTTAATCATTGTTTTTTCGAAAAGTTGAATAAATAAAACGTTAACATCTATGACAATATCACTTACCAACTGAATTAATACTTGAACCATTATCTTCATGGACTTGAAAGAGGACTAAGCAATGTGGGGCTAGGGCCGATAATTAGTATCATATATCACACACATAGTGAACTCTGAGTCCAATATACGATATACCTCTACTGTTTTTTCAGCGGATTAAGCAATAATTCTAACACATCCCACATAGGTGCTTTAGTAGTATATTAAGCTTAGAATATGAAATTCCACAATACTCGATGAGAATAATAATGAATATAATATTTGAAAAATAATAATAATGATAGTAACAATGATAATAAAATATTTGACAAAAAAAATTTGCCTTAATTTATAACTTTTTAAAAATATATTAAGATTGTGTTGCATCATAATAAATATACATCTTATATATATGATATAGCTTTTAAAACAAGATGTGTAACTTTTTGCCTACTAAATTTATTGTAGCTTAATATTTTTATATATAAATTTTAAAGCAGTGTATATTAGCTTTCATTTATAGTCAACAATTGAAATTTTTAAATACCTAATTTCTTTACAAATAAAAACTATGTCATCGATTAGATTTTCACAGAAGTGAGCACAATTATTTATCAAATGATAATTCAACAAGTTTGTTGTAAATTTATATCACTTTTTAATTCTTTACTTCCCCGTCGAGATAATTATATTACCATCCAATCATGCGATCCACGACCAAAAGTTTGAAATGATAGAATCAACACGGCAGTACTCGATAGCTTTTCTATTAGCTATGCTCTCGTGCCAGCTGTCCGTTCCACTTTGGGATTGATGTTATCAGGGTCTCTTACCCACTAAAACTGCTAATTCAAACACACTTCTCACCATAATAACTGAATCAGGTGAAATTTTCCGTCCCTTTTATCCCACCACCCCCTAACTCTCCCATAAACCCCCACATCCATAACATCAGGAAGAAATAGTAACGCAACGTTGTTGAAGTAGAACTCTGTTTACAAAATTGTGCTGACACAACCCACTGCTTGCATCAGCGTTATAAACATTTTGTTGCGAAATGTTGGAAAATAGTCTATGCAAGGCAATCTATCCCTCTTCCTAACCCCCCACCCCCCCATCCTCATCCTCTATCTCTCTCTTACAGAGGCGCGAGATCTGTGGTCGTTGGCTGTTTCATCTGAAACGATCGTCCCTCAATCCGCACCATCCCCCCTTTTTGGTGAATTTATGGGATAGCTAAATATGATTGATAGTGGAGAGGGGTATTCCTGACAATGACTACATGCATATTCTACCCCTTCCCCTCTCTTCTTTTTCATGCACGTCATATAACACAGGCATGAGTTGCATTGTCACTGTATGGATGTGTGTTTGAGGGTGTTTAGAATTACGCAGATTTTTGGTTTTATAAAATGTGGGTTGCTCTTGTCAGTTTTACAGTATTCATAATAATCTCTTTCTGTCCACATTCCCCCATCACTTTTGCAATATTTTCCTTTACTCCTTTTCCTGACAAATACCCCTTTAATGGCAGCAACCAATGTCATTAAATATTGACGTTATAATTATTCATAGTAGATTTTAACCTTTTGTTTTTCAGAAACGCGTCTTATTATCCATTAGGGATATACGACTATGTACTAATAACTCTATTGTGTTTGGGGTGAAGAAGGTTTTTAATTTAGAGGAATTGTTCCTACATTTGCATGGAAGGAGATCGGAAAACCAACCTTCATGAACCTGATTGGGATTGAACCACGATCTTCAGCCGTCTAGTCTATCATGAGAGTTTCGCATTTTAACAATAATTATATACACGAATCTTTAATGACTTAGTTTGCAAACCAGCCAGATGCCATTGCGTGATTAATTTGAATTATTTTATACTTTATTATAAATAAATTTAACCTAAGACAAAACATTAATAGTAAAGTACCCTTAACAGTGTGCACGTAAATAAAGGCATTAATCTAGTTTACAAGTGATGGGGAGGTCTGGGTTTGAATGCCGAGCAGGCGTGATGAGATGATTTTCCAAAAGATTTCTCACTTTATTTCCAATCAAATTCGGGTACATTCATTTTAAATTCTATCCTCAACTTATTCAACCCAATTCGTACTAAAAATATCATGAAAAATCAGATACCCATTATAGAACCAGTTAAAATAATGTATAGATATTATAGGACAGGCTTACCAAAAAATACCCATTTATTTTGGGCAGTGATTAAGAAACGCTCATATAGAAGTGTCAAAGTACAGTCCCAGATTTCATAGGAGATATTTTAATAATAATTTTAAAATACAAGGAATGTACTTGGATGGTACAACTACGCGAATTGATTGGTACACCATCTTTGGTCAAATAAACATGCTAAAATAAGAACCATAACATGAAGATTATTTATTCAAGGAAAAACTAATTTATCATAAATAAAGTAAAATAAAACAAGTTCAATAACATTTCTAAAAAATCATCTTAGAGTTTGTTAAATAGTAATGTCCTGAAATTAATCAGTAGAAAACAAGGAAAGAATATAAATTTGTGCTTATGCAATATTTAAAGTTGTAGCAGGTTATAGGGTTAGCTGATAAGCAAAATGAATAATGGAAATTGGCAATTGATTCGATTGGAGTTATTAATACTCTGCAACGTTAAATACTATAAAAGTTTTATGAATGTTTGAAAATAAAGATTATAGGTTATATGACTTAAACAAAAAATAATAGGTAAACTAGTATGTTAACAATTCAGGTTGAATAATTAAACATACTAGTAATTAATTTGAAAATAAGTTGACAAGGAAGACATGTTCTGTAATGTATGAAATATTTAGACAGTATAAAGATGATTATTAGATTAAAATAGTTGACTAGGTTGTTATTTATATACCTTACACATGTAATACACAATTAACAGTATAAAATATAATATGATACATATTAAAATGAAAGTTAAGACATACCAAGTAACTTCTTCCACAAAATTATTAAAATGAGTGTGAATGATCTTATTTGAGTAAAAAAAAATTAAAATTAGACTATGTTAACTATCGAGGCAGGATTGAACATGGAGATTTAATGGAAATCAACAGATGTATGTCATTGAAGTTATACTTTTACTCAGTTATGACATATTATAAATACAGGATAATATAAATAAGCAATAAATTTGTATTACTAGTTGAGGCCATTACACTTTCATTTGAATTATTTCTTAATTTTAATGGCAGTAAAATAGGTTTGCTTCTGACGTCTTTCTACTAGTCCAAGCTATTCGCATATTCACACCACTAGGATATAGATGGGTAAGATAGAAGTTGGCACATTTGAGTGGAAATAGAGTGGGTTTTGTTTCCAACACAGACCTCCTCGTGAATGTCTAAAAAGACAAATAAAAATGTCATCTTTGACACTGTACCCACCAAAATAGATTGTTTTAAAAAAAAATTCAGGTAAGTTAAAATATTTATAATTGATATGTTCACCTTAAAGTTAAACACTATTAAACATACTCTAAATTAGTGTTAATAAACAAATGTTCCTGTGGAATAACCTTCATTTTTGTAAATAGCAGGTGAATCTTTCTTTGTTGGCTGAAGCTCCTGGTGTTGCGCCCTATGAATCGATCATTCACTATATAGGAACGTGCACCATAAGGGTCGAAAGGGAAGGGTGTTAGCCTTGAATGTGAGAGTTGATGGGGGTGGACGGGATCGATGATCCACCTGACGGAATAGAATGAGTGGGGTGAAGAGGCAACCTACAACCTACCCCTGCAAAAAAAATAATATTATAGAAATAGGACTAGGAAATGTAAGAGGGCGGCCCGCTTCTTTTTCCAAAGGTGAAACCCCTTTGGTCTTATAAATCAAATTTTAGATTCCCTACGAACGTTTTTATGTCTGCAGGCAGTTCGGCCCTATAGGCTTACTATTTCCCTCCATCCAACCCCCTTATTCTACCCGACTTTTTTTTTTTGCATAGCTAAGGGCTTCTTTCTCCCTATATACGACTCCAAACCACGGTTATACGGTATATATGGAAGTGCTTGGGAGCCATAACCGTATATCTAATGTCGGATAGATCTGAAAGAAAGAACGAAATGGTTCAGATGAATATTTGGGTAGAAGAGCGGGTAAACATCCTTATTTTGACAGGTGAAACAACCTCCAACAAACAAATCGGACTACTCATTGGGTCACATTGATATTTTTTACCCTCAAGATATATTGGTCACTATTTGTAGAGAGGTTGGTGGTCAAACTCCGGTCAGGTGCACTTTGTTTGATTTTCCACATGAAATAATTCTCACTGTGGACACTTCTCAGCCTATACCCACGCATGGGCTATATAGATTTCCATTTTAAAGCATACTATATAAACCTACAGAAGCTGAACAACATATTGTGAAAAATAGTTAAATAGAATACATTCGTTTGGCTTGAATACAGATTTACCCTTTTTCCGGGATCCCCATTAAAATTTTGAGACTCTTCTGGTTATTTTAAGTAGTCCCTTTACATTTATTACAAATAACAGTTTTCCTTTGAACTGAGAAGAATTTAAAAAAATTAATTTTGGAAATTATAAACACCTTAAAACACCTCCCTCCCCCTCTCATCTTATATAATGATAAGCTATCTCTTAGAAATTTCAAATTTTAGGACTTATTTGGTTATCTGAATATTTCCTCCTTTCAGCCAGAAAAATAATTATAGATTTTCCACCACAGTAATAAATTTATAACCACCTCCTAATAATACCCTTTTGGGTTTTACGCTTGAGTACTAATTGCACTAATGGATTAGGAATCGGGAAGGTTGAATTTAGATGAAGTGAACCCGCATTTGCGTGGAGGGAGAGTGGAAAACCATTTAGATAAAACCCGCCCCAGTTCACCCTAGCAAGATTCGAACCTCTATCTCCCCGTCCTAGATAGTCTAGCTCAACACGGCTGGCGCGTTAGTTAACTACGCCACCGAGGTGGGTCACAGTAATAACAAAATACTAATTATTAATATTTAATTTTATGATTACATCTCTTTATTTCCTTATGTCTTGTTAAAAAAAATGTTTTTAGACGTTCATCTTTATTTGGAGTTGTCCCTTTACTTACCTGCAAAATTTTGATTTTCTAGATCTTCTAAAATTCTAATTTTATATAGACCCCTTCCTCAACCCATTTTTAAATGTTATATTTTTAGATATTTCTAGTTAAATAGGAAACTAACTCTACCTTCCTGCCAAATTTTGGCTTTCAAATTCATCTGGAGTGGATTTTCATTCCCGGACCGATCTACATTCCGCCTCATATATAAGATTTATATTATTTATGCAAAGTTATGACAGATGTGGTTAAAGAGACTATAGAAATTTATAATCATGTTAATTACTTGGATGGATGCTCCTAAGATATTATATAATTATTTACTCAATTCAAAATGCGAGAAATATCAAATCTATCCTCATACCAGCATCACTTAATATAGTTGTTCAATGTATTGTAGACAATCATACTTTCTCAACCACTATGAACTGGACTTAAGCCATAAACAAATTATATAGATTAATAGGATGCTTTAATCCACTTCATTGACCACATGGTCTATGGTGCTCTTCTTGCAGTAGAATAGACTGCTGATAGCGGGGTGATTAAGGATAGAATATCAGCTAGGTGTACTGAATATGCTTTTTCACATTGGTTTTCTACTTGCCCTTTACGCAAGTACATTTCCTTTAAATAAAACCTTCCTAATCTCTAAAATCATTAGCATAATTAGAACATAAGCATATAAATCAAACAGGTAATAAACGTGGTGCTGAAAAAAAAAAGAATGATTTAATTGTGACAGTATTACAATATAGCGAGCCGGATTAATAGTGTGCATCATATCAGGCCCAACTCAGCTCCCGGCTCGCGCTAGTTAGAAAAGGCTTACGATATGTCTGAAATATGTGCAGTGCATTTGTTTTTATTGATTGTTCGACATTTTCCGTAGTGACTATGGGGGGATAAGGAAAGTTTCTTATTAATAGCCTACATATATTATGTACGTATAGTATACACAATGCTTATCTGTGAAGACATTCTTCAATAGTCAAAAATGGCCTTTTCAATGTAGTTTTTATCCAGATGTCATTTAATATTTTAAATTTTTTTTGTATTAGGAACATCTAATAATTCTTTACCTCCTTAATGTTTAATCAGAAATAATCCACGTGCAATAGTGTTTGTATAAATTTACGATTTTAAGCCAACTGCATAGCAGAGTGGATGGACATCTGATGCACGCTCTTAAGCTTTAACGCCAGTTCAGTATTATTACTTGAAGTGTTAATATAAATGTAAATTTTCACACTTATTGTTTCTTATTTTCTTCTTATTTGTGATTATTTTTGCCAATTCTATCTTAAAATAAATGGTACGCCACATCGCAGACACTTTCTCTTTTATCTTAATACAGATAAACTTATTATAAACAAGAAGATTTGTGAAACGAAATAATACACATTGTAGCAGAAACACTCCACAAAATAGAAGGAATGATATACAAATCATATACTGTTACAGAAACATTGAGAAAAGAGGAACATCTCTGAACACAAAATAGCATAGCAATCAATCTTACATTTTCAAAGACTGGAATAAAAAAAATGTATGTACTTTATAACTCGGAAACTATTTATTTTTATAAAAATCTATTTCAACTTTGCTTACGTAAAGTACCCTCAAGTTTATTTTCGTACGAAATGAAAGGTGCAATTTTGTTTGTAATGAGTAATAATAAACAGTGACCAGGTATGAAGTTAAATATTAAAACCTATCAGTAAGATGGTTGCGGCTCTAGTCCCAGTAATAGACAGAGAGATGGCATCTCAAAAACAACTTTTGCGTTTCAGGGGACTATGAGACGTAAACATTAATTGTATTAACAATCTCAAGCTTGGTTTTATTTCTTACGATCACAGTTCTTTTCTCTCTGACGGATGGAAAGAGAGTTAAAAGTCACAATTATAAGAATAGACTTTGTATGTTAGTCTTGTTTTGTATTATATAGATTAAAATTCTATACATAATATATTTTATACATGTATTATACGCATGTATGATTTTTGATAGTTCTACAGTTTCAAAATAATATTTTTAATTTTGTCACACCGGCTTATTTAAATTAAAAAATTTGTGTACCACGTTTACAACCCGTTTGAAATAACTGCATATTTAGACTAATAGGATAGGGATGATGAAGGTCAAACATAGGATAAGTTTACCCACATTTGCGTGGAGGTGGAGTGGAATGTTTTTTTTTTTTAAATACGGTCAATATAAACCAACAATAGCCAACGTTGGTGACTATCCCATGGTCTAAGTCGTCCCTATCGCAATAAATTGGATCGACAGTGACCCATAATTTTGGGTTTGAATTCTAGTTGGTTATACTAAATTCTATGCTAAATGCTATTCTAAATAAGTAAACACTGTTGACATTAGATAGAACATTATATTTGAAACTGCAGAAATATTCATTACTACATTAAATTAACAGAGAAACACAGAATATACAAATACACAATTCAACCATATTGTGGTTTAAATGCTTGCGGAAACCTAATAGTATTAATAAATCCCTCACGGCAAGATTAAATCCTAAAATGTAGTATATAATTAGCGTTACATTTTCATTCACGTAATAATTTTCTAATGGAATCATGCCTCGTAAAATGTATTAGCTTGGTTTCAATTCATTGGCACGTCTACGTTAAATCATTTACATTTATTGATTACAATTTTATCCACAATGCAATCATTTGGCAAAATTACTAAACTCCTTTCCAGATCATAATATAATATAAATTATCGTTTTTTAAGACCCCAAATTATTGTTGATGATAAACAAAGAAAATGAAGAAATTATTTAATATATTAAATTATATTTTGATCTTTTTTAAAAAAAATGTATAGCTACGTTAAACATATATAAATTTAGTTAAAATAATTAAATTATTTTTTTGTGGATTATGGTCGTTCACTCTGTATTAATTTAAATATTGTTAAACAATTAGCCTTCACTTAGACATGGGAAACTAATCTGGGTCTTATTACTTGAAATTATGAGTGATGGATCACCCTCAGCATGGAATGAAGCCAGAATAGTTGTTTGTTAAAAGATTAACGTCAAATTTACCGGTATCAATTTCTGTTTTCAAATATTATTTTTCTGCTTCATTTAAATTTATACATAGTTTGCCTATAACACAGACTTTTGTAAGAATCGGCATCTGTAAGGTAATTTTTACTACCAGAATCAATTTTACTATAATGGGTTTCTGCTAGAAATTAAAACCTTTCATATGTCATTTCCTACAAAAATAAGGATTTATTAATATTTGTGAACAAGTCTGATTTTGTTATCTTTGTGCACTATCATGACACCATTTTAAAAATAATTACACATAATCAAGTATTTAAAAAAATCTACCAATAAAAAATGCAATGTTAAGAATTCTTCCTAATTATATTTTACTTAATTTTTTAGTTTTCAAGCACCATGAAACAACCGAGCTGAAAATAATAATTTATTAAGCAATTGGTGGTTGTAAAATATAAGCCTTTCACAAACGCATCATTTGATTAATACATTTCACCTGCTATTTTAATTACATATGGTTAAATACCAGCTTGTGTCTACTCTGGAAACTAGATTATAAAATTACCGAGCACCAGAATTCAAGTGATTACATTACTCTGACTGTCCACATATTTAGCATTATTTAATCACATGCCTCTTTTCCATTAATAGTATTTATCATACTGAAAACTGGACAGTTCTGCCTAAATGGTGTAGCCCAAAACGTTCCAGAGAGATTAGTTTGAGTAATCCGGTAGTTCCGGGTATCCCGGAGTAGGGGTCGCTCATTCTTAGCACGTACATTTACTCAAGCTGCTGACTCGGAATATTTTGGTGTTTCACATTAAATGGCCTTCCCCTATGCTCCTTCAAGCAGCTAGAGTGCAGCCTTTTGTAGAATTTACCTCAGACAACGGGTAATATGATTTGACACACCTTTCCTTAATAAAGAAGTTGCACAGCGCAAGGAATTTAATTGAGTTTGACACGAATGAAGAGGTGAATTTACAGAAGACAGTCAAATGAAAATCAATTAAACATTCCCGAAAGTTTGAATGGGGTTAAGCAAAACGATGATGTAGTCCAACATGATGAAGGTCATAGGTAACAGGTTATGACACATGTTTAAGTTTAAATCGAGGCACACATGGTCTCCTACACGATCAGTTATCCCCGTAAAGATGCCTGCACAAACTAGTTTGCAGTGTAAAGATTGAGCGTGTAGGAATTGTTAGTTTACGCATCTCATGGTTTGTGCAAGCCTGTATTGCGGCCTGTCCTATTTGAAGATATGCTTAAAAATACTTGCTCAAACCAGAACTGTGCAGTTAATATGGAGCTTGTAGTTTATCAATCAGTCATCTCCTTGCAATCCCCGTGAATGAATTGTCACTCCTGAGTGAAAAAGATTTTTATTTATTTTAAATCGGTTACATAATTTGTAAGATAATAATAGGAAGAATAAACATACAAAATAATGGAGTTAAATAAGTATTTGGTGTAGGCCGTGGCTACTAACAAAAACAAAGTCTTGCATATAAAATATTTATTATATAAAAATGAGATATTAAACTGATGATTGGAGCAACTATCTTTGGATAGATGAAGATACCGATGTTGAATTAATATCATTATTGACTCCAATATTGCATACAGTCAGAGCTTTCAATTGTTTAAAGCGATCCAAGAAATCCAACAAGAGCTAGGCAAATACTGCACGGGATTTACCAAGCGTGTAGTAGTCAAAGAGAGCTAGCTCCATATTATCTGTACTTACTTAAACGCATAGTTAAACTGCACGTGCTTGACTGAGCGTGTAGTAGTCATATAGCTAGCTACATATTATTTGTCCGTACTTAAACGCATAGTTAAACTGCACGTGCTTGACTGAGCTTGTAGTAGTCAGATATAGCTAGCTACATATTATCTGTCCGTACTTAAACGCACAGTTTAACTGTACGTGCTTGACTGAGCGTGTAGTAGTCAAAGATAGCTAGCTCCATATTATCTGTACTTACTTAAACGCACAGTTCAACTGCACGGGTTTTACCGAGCGTGTAGTAGTCAGATATAGCTAGCTACATATTATCTGTCCGTACTTTAACCCACAGTTCAACTGCACGTGCTTGACTGAGCTTGTAGTAGTCAGAGATAGCTAGCTACATATTATCTTTCCGTACTTAAACGCACAGTTCAACTGCACGTGCTTGACTGAGCTTGTAGTAGTCAGAGATAGCTAGCTACATATTATCTTTCCGTACTTAAACGCACAGTTCAACTGCACGTGCTTGACTGAGCTTGTAGTAGTCAGAGATAGCTAGCTACATATTATCTTTCCGTACTTAAACGCACAGTTCAACTGCACGTGCTTGACTGAGCTTGTAGTAGTCAGAGATAGCTAGCTACATATTATCTTTCCGTACTTAAACGCACAGTTCAACTGCACGTGCTTGACTGAGCTTGTAGTAGTCAGAGATAGCTAGCTACATATTATCTTTCCGTACTTAAACGCACAGTTCAACTGCACGTGCTTGACTGAGCTTGTAGTAGTCAGAGATAGCTAGCTACATATTATCTTTCCGTACTTAAACGCACAGTTCAACTGCACGTGCTTGACTGAGCTTGTAGTAGTCAGAGATAGCTAGCTACATATTATCTTTCCGTACTTAAACGCACAGTTCAACTGCACGTGCTTGACTGAGCTTGTAGTAGTCAGAGATAGCTAGCTACATATTATCTTTCCGTACTTAAACGCACAGTTCAACTGCACGTGCTTGACTGAGCTTGTAGTAGTCAGAGATAGCTAGCTACATATTATCTTTCCGTACTTAAACGCACAGTTCAACTGTACGTGCTTGACTGAGCTTGTAGTAGTCAGAGATAGCTTGCTACGTATTATATGTCCGTACTTAAACGCACAGTTCAACTGTACGTGCTTGACTGAGCTTGTAGTAGTCAGAAAAAGCTTGCTACATATTATATGTCCGTACTTAAACGCACAGTTCAACTGTACGTGCTTGACTGAGCTTGTAGTAGTCAGAGATATCTAGCTACATATTATATGTCCATACTTTAACGCTCAGTACGACTGCACGTGCTTGACTGAGCTTGTAGTAGTCAGAGATAGCTTGCTACATATTATTTGTCCGTACTTAAACGCACAGTTCAACTGTACGTGCTTGACTGAGCTTGTAGTAGTCAGAGATATCTAGCTACATATTATATGTCCGTACTTTAACGCTCAGTACGACTGCACGTGCTTGACTGAGCGTTGATAAGTACCCTAGATTTGAACAAATCCCTTAGCTCTTTCCAATTCCATGCAATTATATTTGGATGTTCACAAATATAGATACACTAAGTTCACTTTTAAAGTGCAAGGTGAAGTCCAATGAAGATTGAATACATGCAAACCAACATATAATCTGAAGTCGAAGCTAAAGTTTTTTGATGTTGTTACGAAATACAACTTTGATTTATTAAATTAAGCATCACGTGCATCAAAATAAAGAGAGAGACTTAGAAGAAAAAACACATTTCAGGATGTGTGTGTGTGTGTATGTGTATATATATATATATATATATATATATATATATATATATAGATGCAATGTACTCACTTGTCGATGTTAAAACAATTTTTAGTGGTTTATCCAAAAATCCTTAAATATGTTGTATTTAGGGAGATATTTAAAGTTCGTTCATAATATTTACAAGTTTCACTCTTCCTCCAAAATGTTTTGAGTTGTTAAAGGTTATTATGGTTGTCAAATTCAAAGAGAATAAAATTCAACCTTCGACTTCTGCACTTTTAAAATTCACACACCTCTCGTACCTTGTATCTTTGAATATGTTCGAAAGTAGTCACCAACTCAGGATACTCATTAAATCATCTCTTAATTTTCTTAATGGCTTGTAATTTAAAGGAATCTGTTATAGATTCTTGTGTCCAGGTGTGATTTTACTAAATAAATTATGATGTTTGTGATGGTTGTATTTGTAACCTAGGATTTTACTATCTTAGTTGTCAAATTTATGTTTAATTCAGTTTGAATAGACCATCATCTGGACTATAATAATGTTAAGCTTTCAATAAATTGCATTTAATTAAATAAACATCTCTATGGTGTGGTTAAAAGTGCCATTATAATTATTATAATAAGTCAATAATAGTTTTATTTTATTGACTTGCTGACTTAACCTATGTTATTTTTTAACGTGATATTCAACTACTGTTCTAGGTTAGTGGCTCCATAACCACGACTAATCTTAGTTACCCCTCGCAACTCTTTTCCCTTGGTGTTAAAACTTACTACAAAAAAAATCCCATTAACATTATCGAGAAAGAAAATCCTACCCCTTATCTACCTTTCCTCTCATTTTATCACATTTTAACCCTCATCGTTGTCACCCCTCAGTTTCTTTCATTTTATCTGCTGAAAACCCTCTTGCAAGTTGTATGGTTGTGAAGGGTATCGGAGGGAAGAAGTCATCCTGCCTTAAAGATTTATCCGGAGACAATAGTTACCTCCTGTATATCCTGTATTACGGATCCTCGTGCCTTTTACCAGCCTCTTCTATCTTTAGGGAGTAGCACCTCTCTCTCTCTTTCACCCCTCTCACTCCCAAGTGCATACAACCCTGCGTTGTTACCTAACTCTCACACGAACACAAACGCAAACTTCTCCTCCTTAGACTTGGCCACAAATTGCATTGATGGGGAAAAAGAAAGAACTTCAAGATTGTTCCTTACTTCACCGATAACAAGACGGATTAAAGATTAGAGTCAAGTTGGTATATGTTCTTTATGTGTGTAGTTTCTCGTGTGGAAAGTAATATATGTCGCACAGAGGTGTGTGTAAGGCTACGAATAGAATAAAGCTCAAGAAAAAACAATATAATTTAATTTTAAATAATCTATAAATGAAAAGCCTTGTTTAATTTGAAGTCTTTAGAGTTTCTTTACGCATAGAGTAAATGGTATTGTTTTGGAAATGAATAGAACTAATATGGGTGAACCTTAAAAAGGTCCTAAAATCCATCATATCCAACCATATCCAAAATAATAACAACTTTTACTGACAATATATAAAAGCATTTGTTTAACTTATGATAATGCCAAAAGGTATACACCTACTTACTAGGTACAGTATATTAAAAATAAATAGCATACTCTCATACACTAAACGATAAATTGAAAAAAATTTATATATAATGTTTGAGCCCCACCTCCTAACAATTTTTAACAAGCGAACCACACACACAAATATATATAAGTGTGTAGATTTTTTCATTCATTGAGTTATAATTTTATTGTAAATATAGTTAATTTGTCTTAACGCTTTCAAATGTTAGTACTTTTATTAGCTGAACAAATAAATAACAACTTGTATAGCTAAATAATTGTGTGTCCTTTTAAAGATGTGTAAAAAAAACTATACATTTTTAAATAGCTTAAGTTTTGTGTGTAATTGTATAAATAAAATGTATGGTCTTTATCTCATTATAAGTTTTGATGTGTACATTATTCGTATGTACTATTTGTTATTTGAATAGATAAACCACAATGGACACCAATATCATCCTCGACATTGCAATTTATTTTCTAAAATAACCAAATACATGCAGCTGTCATGTTCAACAGTTATTTTTATGTCCATCCGTCCTGTTTACGCTCTTCAAGCACATATTGTGGTTTGTGAATTCCAGCGAAGTTTGTAAATTGTATAAACTAATTCTTGCTATTCCATATTATTACTTTTCCAAAACTACACAATCGGCCATCAATAAAATAATGTATCAACGCATTCGTTCTGCTAAGAATTGGTAGGTGAAAGTAATGAAAATAAGCTATATTTTCAAAGCTAATTTTATATTTCTCTACCGCTTCTTTTGTGCGCTATCCTAGATATATATTAGTTTAATTTGTTAAAATAATGTAAAAAAAAAATCTCAGACCTGAATCACTTCAACATCTAATAAAATTATACCACTACCCACATCATTTTGCAAGCTATAAACTTTGAATCTCACTAAAAAGAGGGGGACTTTACAACTTAAAAAGAAAAAAGCTGCGGGAAAACTCCTGCATCATATTTTATACATCTTATTACCTTCAGCTCCACTGTCCCAAAGGAAAAATACTAGGTTGTTTTAATTCACTTCTCTTATCACCTTGAAAACACATCTTTTAGTCAATTTTAATTTTAAATTAGGTTTATAAGAAACCTTAAAACCTATTAATATTAAGGATGTATTTCTAACTTTCAGAAATGAACATTTTCACCCTCGTAGATATATTATATCACTTTTATTTTTAAAAACATTTTCTCGCTACATCTTCATTATATTTTTATTTACCTCATACTTGGGCAGATTTCCAACGTGCTAATCATCGAAATATTTGGTTGCATTTTAACATTAACGAGAAAAAGCTATGAGAAACGGGGAAAGGGAGGTAGGGAAAGGCAGATAAAACTTTTTATCTTTGTTTACGTTTTGTTGTGTTTTTTGATTACGTCTAGTTGAAGAGCTAAAGAGAGTATCAAGAGACTCAAGGAAGAAGTGAAGAAACGGGAGGTATTTTGGGTTTAGAAGGGGGGCAATAGGGAGGAAAGGGGGTGAAATCTGTAATCTCTGTGCACCAGTCCCCAAGATGGGAACCAAGAAACCTGGTTTATAGAGGGAGGGAGAAGGATGGGAGAATAAGAGGGTAAGGGGGGGTGGAGTGGAAGTGAAGACTCAATATCCGCGATGGATCAGTTTTCAATGAAGCCAGTAAAGCACATGGTCTCCTCTATCTTGGCAAGACTCGTCGCTTGTTGTAGCGAGATGTTGGGAGAG
This sequence comes from Timema shepardi, assembly GCA_902151425.1. Lineage (NCBI taxonomy): Eukaryota > Metazoa > Arthropoda > Insecta > Phasmatodea > Timematidae > Timema > Timema shepardi. The sequence goes on from CABFVX010000068.1 coordinate 386,102, forward strand.
AAGGTTTTCGGGAAAGATAGAGGGGATGTGCGGGAGGATTGGTAGAGGGCTGTTGGGTCTTGGGGGGAAAGAGGAAAGAGGAGGATGCACGATGTTTTAATGGAAGCTCACTGTGGTCTAGTATATTACATAAAGTTTACTTCTTGATAGTAGACTTAGCTTAGGGAGTAGATAGTGTATAGAAAAGGGGGAAGGAAAATCTAGCAAAGTAGAAGATATATCCAGCATGATTAAACTTCAAAGAAAAGCGTTCAAGGGAATTCATAAAGTAAAAGAGTAATAATGAACGGAAAGAGGGGGAAAATGTAATAGTAAAAACATTGAATTAACTTACCCCTCTCACTCTCCAATAAAATAACTTTCTTTGGTGCCAAATATGTATTTAAACCAATTAAGGAGAGATTATTTAAGCCTGTTATAAAAACAAAACAAAAGATGTATTCAAACCAATTTAGGAGAAATTATTAAGCCATATGATAAAAAAAAGTTCCTTAAAAATAATACAATTGATTTTACAACACATGCCATGCACAATTAATAAAGGCAATTATTAATATTTACGCCTTAAAATATAGTTTCTCAGCGTAGTTGGTCAGTGAAAATTAGATTGATTAAACGCGTCACAATATAATTATATACAGTATGTTCCCAGGTTAAACGGCTAAACTTTGGGAAGTGCAAGTGGATCAGGAAACTAACTAAAAATGTACTATGAAGATATGTTAATTTTCGCTTTCTTTTCATGCAAAAAAAAAGTAGGTATTAGATAACATATTTAATGATTTTTATTTTGTTCAAATTGACAGTCTCCATATAGGAGAAAACATTGCATCTGTCAATGACAGAACGAGTGGCTGACCAATATTGTGCAACTATTGTTACTTCGCACGCTTGCCTTATCCTTTGTCGTAATGATTGAAGGTCATTGAAGGTGGTTAAAGGTCATTAACAGGCTCTTGGTACACTTTTTGTTTGAGAGCTCCCCACATAAAAAATATAACGGCATTAAATCAGGTGAACGAAGAGGCCTAATCCACAGGTCCAACATGATCTAACCATGTTTCAGAAAAATCAACTCTAAGCCATTGCCAAGGACCTTTGCATAAAGAAATGATTTTTATTGATTTTTATTATGTTTTCATGAAAAGGAAGCTAAAATGAGCAAATCTCCTAAACACATTTTGAGTTAGTTTTTTGATCCATTATCACTTCCCAAAGTCTAGCCGTTTAACCCGAGAACAGCTTGTATAGTAGAGATAGGTCTAGTCCTATATTTCTCGAATCCGAATCTTAAATGTTCTTTCGAAACTTGAATCCTTAAATCATTAAAATTATAAAAGTTCGTTGAAGTTAAAACATCCAAAATTAATTAGAACTTTTTTTTAGGCTTGGTGCCACTGAGAAACGATAATTTGTTTGCCATGTCAAATATGACTTGAACAACAAATTGAACACATTATATAATATAATTATATTAATACCATATTGTACATTATTGTGATTTGGTCATTCATCCAATTATACAAGCTTAATAATTCTTTTTACTTATTTCTAACATTTTTTATTTGAAATCAAGGTTTCAAAAATTAAAATTAAGATAATTTTTAGGCCTTTACGAAGCTCTCAAATACCATGGAATTCGATGGATTATAAGAATCGATTTTTCAAGCGTCCCATCTTTAATATAAATAAAATATAATTTAATATGTTTATAAATACATATTGTGATACTAGATTTTAGTGGAAATAAATCTGACCGTCTTTAAACACGTTTTGATTGGTATCAAAATTAAATTGAGGTTATCAAAAAGCTGAAAAAACTTTTTAAATTAGATAAGCAAGAATTTTACACATAGCCAGCAGGTGGATCCCAGCACGTTGTACACATTCCGCTTGCCTTAAAAAGTGGTGGTCCAACCTTGACCGAATATAATCTGGCCTTATCTTATAAGCTGCACCATAGTGTAACCAGTAAAGGTAAGTTTGATACCTCTCTAAATAAAAGAAGTGTATCTGAATCAGTTGTTGCATTATCTAATACATAAATATCACGATAGACTGAAATAATTGCTACGGGTGTTTAAGGGTTCGAATATCAGTCGAGTGTATTGGGATGATTTTCCTTAAATGGTTCTTCACACTTTCTCAATATAAATGATGGTACCTTTCCTATAAATTCTACCTTCCTCGTCCTAAATCCACTGGTGAAAATATGCAGATATCCCGAATGGGTAGTAAGATGCATTGAATTATCAAATCAACCATATGTAAATATCATTAGAACGTCTCCTTAATAAGCTTAAAGTAACCAAGTTTGATTCCCGAGGTGGCTTAAAAATTGATCATCAAGGTAGTGGATGTCGCATCTGTTCTAGAGATAAGTAAGTTTATAGGGCATGTGCTTATATGCCTACAATAATTTGTTACAGAAATACATCTGAGCAACTATTTAAATTACCTACACTAAATAGGTACATCAAAGTGATTAATTAAAATACCTACACTAAGCTTACAATAGATGGGAAAATAATATTATGAAGAATATTTCACTTGAATATATTTATCTTGAATGTAAGGTAAAAAAAAAAAAGGATCCTATTGCACTAAGCAATTTCCTCAAAGGTGTTATAGTACATAGCCTAGCTGCTAGTCCACACAATCAATCTTGTGTTGTTGCCTCAAGGCAGACGTTCATCCAGATTTTCTGTCAGAGAAATGTAGCTATAGAGCCATTCTCTTGCAATCCATCCCAGAGAGAAAAAAAATCCAACAAAGTTATTTCGGTAGCTTAGTGCCTTTTTAATATTTGGTTTATCAACACTCTTTATGTGACATATTTACTATGTTTTTTTTAACTCTACGATATAATTAACAAACATGTGTTATTTAAAAAAAATTGAATTTAAAGGGTGTAATCCGACACCTTAGCTCAATTCGTAACGTGTTTCTCTATTGAGCTAGAGGTCCCAGGCTATATANTATATATATATATAATAAAATAGTAATCTATATGAGAATCAAATAGCTAAGGCTATTATTATGCTTTTAGTGAGGATTAATCCATTTAGATATCATGTTCTGAAAATTGAAAAATGACACCTGGTCACGGGAATTGAATCCGGGCCCTTTGGCTTAGTACGCCAATGCTCTTAACACTGAGATACCCAGGAATCATCCCGTGCCCAGGGTCATTCTTCAATCGTATTTGAAGGCAGAGTCTATGATGGATGTGTGGAAATCGTTGGCTGCAAATGTATGATTCTATTAAGATCACGAGTTGTCAGATAACGCAACCACCATCGACTCGGTAGTTGGCTTAATGCTGCCCCTTGTACAGTGATTATAAATTTAGGGGATTGTATATATATATATATTACTATTTTAATATATACGAGTTGGGATGCTCTTGCCCTAGATTCCTCCAATCCCTCGTATTCTATGGTACTCAAGAGATTTTAATTAACTCTCAGAAAACAATTTTGCATTTAGTTTTTTGACATATATTTCAAATAAAATAGTTTAACAATTGGTAAAAGGAGTTTTATAAAATTATGTAGGTGGAAAAATATCAAAATCACAAAAAAGGACAAAGTGGTATTAATATAATTAGTTTTCATAAAGTGTTCTGTTTGTAGTTTATGACGTATTTGACACGGAAAATCAAATATCATTTCTCAGTGGCACCAATCCTTAGCACATTTTTAAAGTGAATTTTAAATTTTTTCCCTTTGACAAAAAATAAATGTTTTTAAAAATTCAAGTATTCAAGTTTAGAGGGAAAATTTAAGTTTCGGGTTCGTGGAATTTAGGGTTAGACCTATCTCTACTATACAGAGTGTTCCCGGGTTAAGCTTTAGGAAGTGGTAGGGGATTAAAAAACTATCTCAAAATGTATTGGAGACCTGCTCGTTTTAGTTTCTTTTGCACGCAAAGAGCAAATAACTTGTTCCAGTATAGTCAAATATATATATATATATATAAATATCATTGGTGAAATGTGGGCTTGTATTTTCACAGTGATAAACTAAAGACTGGGGACTGGATGTTGTATCTGTCTAAGTCCTAAGTTAGATTATAAGGCATATAAAGTTACGACGGGTATATAAAGCCGGTAGTGGAAATATATGGCTTGAATATAAAACTGATACAAGGCCACAGGCTGTAAACAGTTGATTGGTGTAAAAAAATGAAATTATTATTTATTTATGAGCTAGCCATTTATTTTGAAATTAAATTACAAGAATATATATAATCACAATAGTAGCTAATACTTTCGGCAAAGTTCAAAAAGTTATCACAGCTAGTTTCACTAATATAAACACCAAGACAATGTGATATTTGGCTATCACTATTGACAGGAGGTATGTGGTCTAAATTATTCCTACCATATCATTCTGACTAAAGCTATTTTACTTTCTTTTTCTCAACGAGTTTTACTACCCGTCTACCTATTATGAGTTTTAATCGTGGTAATAGAGTAGAAATGAAGAAAATATAAATTTATAGGAAAATAAATAGCATTTGTAGGGAGAAATGGTGGGGAAATACTTTTTAAAAAACCACTGTCAGAACACCCAGTTTAAATTAGAACCCCAAAATTTCCATCACAAGCAAACCTGACTAGAATAGCCTTACATTTTATTACACGCGCCAACCGAAGATGGTTGTAATATTATATACGTAGAATATAATATGGTCTTAAAGTAAATTGATAGTCAGCAAATTTATAATATATAATAAATTAATAATATATAACACAATTCACAGTATGGTAATCAGAATCACCATATCTAGACATAATACATTATATTGTAAGACTTTTTATATTAAAAACTAAGGTAAGATTTGTATGATAAGGGTATAGGGGCTGTGTATGTATATATATATATATATATATATGTATATANATATATATATATATATATATATATATATATATATATATATATATATATATATATATGTATATATATATATATGTATATATATATATATATATATGTATATATATATATATGTATATATATATATTTACATACATCAATTGACTTAGCAGTTTTGTTTGTCTCAAGGGGCTAAGACTCTAAGGTATTATATTCTTACACCAGACTGAACGGAGCTGGTACGCATCATTCGTCCCACTTGAGGGTTTTTTAAAACTTATTTTCACACACCTTGACATCTTGGACCACGACAGCAGAACATACCACAATTAATAGTAAACCACACATCATTCCATATAGAAATGCCAATAGATTCTGAGGGTCATCATTAATGCTCCTATATCACAGAAAGTGTTTGCCATTATTACATAATATGCAGTGCCGTGCGCCTAGCTCCTATGTAACTTGTTGTACACGCATACTTGACAGCTTTGCTCTCCCGATGCTATACGCCGGAATTTTTAACACAGTTTAATGGTACAAGTATTGTTTTATGGAAGCAAATTTAAAGGTATTTTGTATTACTTTTGGTTCAAGCAAGCTATATGTGCAGTTTTAGGCTATGAGTTTCCGATTACCTTTATGGTCAATGGAGGGAGTTGCCTGAACTGAAGTGGGCTTTACTTGAAAGTAATTAATGTAATGGGCAGTGTTCTCGTCCACTTAGAACAAAATCAAGTTAGTTTGTTGGTTACAAGTGAAAGCGGTGAAACAATTAAAAACTTCCGGGCTTTCGCCAAAAATGGTCATGCAAAGTAAACACCTTCTTTATAAACACCACGAGACACTAATATTTTGCCCCAAAATTTAACGTGTGGTCAGCAATCCTACCTCCGAGTTTCTACTGGATTTTCCCCCTGACCTTGGTCCTGCCAAGTAAACAACTTTTTAAAAACCACCATGTGACTAAGTAAACGTGTTTATTTTATTGGTTTTAACATTGACAATTTCTTAATGATCATCAGGATTTTCCCCTGACCTTCGTTTAATTATGAATGACCTTGAACGAGATATTGTCCAAGGTGTTGACGATGTAATGGGATTCCCCTTTCTGACTCCTCAACCTGATGTCACAATAGAACACTTGAAATTCACTACCATAATTCCATTACAATATTACCACACAAAAGTTTTGGCCTCAAGTTAAAGACAGCGAGTATCTTGTAAGTCAGCGTGATCTTATGTAAATTCAGATTCCATAGTCGCACTCTAAATGTGAACAAAAATAGTCAAAGGGAAAAATAAGGGTTAGGCATATTTTTGTGAATCACAACTAATATCGGGTAAACTATTTATGTAATACCACCATTTGTAATAATAAGGACTCAAGGGACAACAGAATGGCAGAAGTTTTCTCGTGAACTGCCATACATACTGGGTATACGAGTAACTTATCACACACACTTTGGGTCTATTTCTATTACCAAATCAGAAATTAGGACAAGAAAGCCTTCTGGGACTACTGCTAATAGGCAATTTATCACAAACCACAATAATTACAATAATATATCTTGAATGATAAGATAAAATGTTCAATAATCGTTCATGTTATACAGAATTGTTCATACATACAATTCGACAAACGTAATTTCAAAAATAACTTTTTTGGCCATAGAAACAATAGAGTACATTATTAAAAATTTAAATATCAGAGTTAATTTACTATCACACTAATTAAATTTTACTTTTTATGAAGTAAAACACATTGTGACTTCAAAATTTATTTAATAATAACGTTTCTGTATAATATATAGTTTGAGTTTATGTTTTGAAACTTAATAATAAGTTAAGGAGCATAGAATGATATTGGTATTTTCTTGTGCGTTGTTAAATCAAAAATTTTAAATAACTAAATACAAAATCGAATCAAAATTAAATTATATATAGTATTAAATAAATAATGAATGGATTAAATGTGTTATTCGGAAATATATTTGAAGAGTTTGGTACATTCCGAAGAGAGACGCCCAAAATACGAAATTGTCAATGAAAATGTGATAAGCGATTAGAACTGCGTGGAATGGAAAAGAGTGACTATCTTCCAAAAAAAGAAGGAAGGGAAAGGGTAAAATAAAATTGAAAATAAAATGAGGATGTGGATGATGTAAAAGATTCAGAAGATGCAGCACCGTAAGGGGATTTTCTACATGTCTCTTTCTCTCCCTCCCCTATTCTCCCCACCCCTCGGCACTTTTTTTTTACTCATTCCTAAAACCCTATAGAGCTCATTTTGACCTCCCGAAGGCCGCCAAATTGGAAATAAAACCGTCCCTTACATTCTCAGCCTGGATGTGCTACCGAATTGTGGAGGATGATTTCGCTTTTCAGCGAGGAATATATTTTAGGAAATCTAGCTGGGGGTAAATCCTTTGGGAGGTGAAAGTGAAAGTAAAATGCATTACTCATTGTATCTGTATTTTACTGAAATTAGTTTTTTTCAACAGAATCTGAAATTATTTATTTTGCGCACGTTTTTCAATGTTAACATCATACTACCCATCCAGACCACCTGTCTAGTCTATATATACACTCATATGGCAGAGATTAGAAAGGTAAAAAATTATACGACATATCGCTGGATTTACGAGAAAATAGGTGGTGTCAATTAAGGGGGAAATAACACCCCGACCAAACATTAAATGGTAGGCAAAATTTGACCTCCTCATCTTTAGAAAGTTAGACCATAACAAGTTGACGTCTTATCCTGCATGTACACTGCCACGCGTTATTTCCTAATTTAAAATCATTATCCTATGGTTTATTACAGTGTGTGTATATTTATGCATATAGTTATTTTGAATGCTAATTTTTATTGTATGTAAGACTGATCCATAACTTAGACTAATTTAAAGACAAAAAATAATAAATATTTACTTATTTTTACACCACATCTTACACTTGTTCAGTTTATACTCACATGTACTTAATTACACAATGAATTAGGGATGATTAAGTCTGAATTTTATAGGAAGTGTACCCGCAGTCACGTTGAGGAAAGAAAAAAAACCGTTTTAAAGAAAAACCACCCTCATTACACCTGACCGGTATTTGAGCTTTGATATTCCTGCCATCGGCAGTTTAGTCTTTTAGGAGAGTGACGCCTTATACCACACAGCCTCCAAAGCAGGTCACAAAATTATTAAGACCAGCATTAACATAGGGCATATAAGTAAATCACATTGTGGGTATACTTCCAACATATCCACATAGGATATTCTCTTCGAAAGACTATAAGCACATCCACACTCTGATTCCCACCAGATTTAAATGTGTGCGACCGAGATGATAACCAGAACCTCACATTATATGCCAATGTGTTTCTATATTAAATTAGGAGGATTAAAAATAAATTTAAAAATCTCTTACTGTGCAACAATTCAAGGCTGCTTTTCCAAATGTTTAATACTCTTGAGGTGACCTGGTAGTCTAGGGATAAGGTGTCAGACTTCTGTGCTGGGGGTCTGGGGTTCAATCATTGGTCCCGGCACTGATTTATCTGATTACCAAACCCTTCCCTCACCTCTGACAAGACGTGTATTAATCACAATGTGTGAATTTTTGGGATGCCAGGCCTACTCCATGGTTCGGGATTCCACGTTAAACTGTAGGTCCTCCTTTTCATCTCACAATCACCCTATCATTACAGATTAACGTAAAGGTGTACAGCCTGAACCGGTACTAAGACGTGGTGCTAACTGTAACAAAGGGGGGAACGATCGTTTTCAAAAGTTGAAATAATAAACCACAATGAGCCAGGATCGTCTTTGAGAACTATTCTTGTCTTATAGGGAGTGTGATTTGTTCCTTGAAATTGACTTTGAAGAATTTACTGATTCATTTACGCCCTGAAATTCGTGAAAAGTTTGCCTGGGTGATGATCTTGTATTTCTAGCTACCAGGCTAATCAGTTGGTGTATAATTAGATACCCTATATTATGGTAGGTAAATATTTAAAATGTCTTCATAAAAAGTTAATTTAAAAAAAATTCTCAAATAAACAAAAATTTAGTCGTAAAAATGGTGTTACAACACCTGTAAAAATCACGAAAAACATTTTTTTTTGTACGATTGTAATACAAAATCAAACCATATATGAAGAGATAAATTATCTTTGCTCAAAATAAACGTAGATACAATGAAATCACAAATGAAGCTAGAAACTTTAGGGCTTGCAAATCTCACAAACAACCAAAGATAAGTACAGCAAAACGCAAATATAAGAATAGCAAAAAGCATAAAATATTAATTCGATACATTTTTGTTTGTCTAAAAGGGAATAAAAATAACGTATAGTTTAATAATCCATTGAATAAAATAGTTCATGACTACGCCTACTTTTAAACTATCAAAATAAATACATTATAAATATTTTATCACTAGATTTGAAACCAAATATCATAAATGCATAGGTTCTTGCGTATATTATTTTCAAGTCTCCATAGAAGTGAATAAAATCACGACCAATCTTTACGTGTTCACTGTTTATAATATATCGACTAGTCTTTGATATTTGTCAACATTGATGGTAAAGGCTGCGTAGGTTTGACCTTGACCACTACTATATTAATTTAACCTCAATCGAAATCAGCATGGCTGCTAATATTATGTGTGTGTTAACGAACAAACTGAATTTTGCCTAGAAAACACGAATCTAGTTTTAAATACGAATAGTAATAAGATTTCATGAAAAAACTTTTATTTCGCGTAGTATATATGACACTATATTATAATTTTAAGCACAATTCAAACACACATTTGAATCTAACATCATTCAATTTTCATTGTAAATAATTTTTAGATTAATCTATTTAACTTATTTATAATATAACTGGGTGCTTATCTTGGGTTTGTATCTAAGTCCTAGCTACAATAAACATTAGTGTTGAGTTTTCTTTATATTTCTTTGGATTCTTATAATTTACAAGTTTAAGCAATATAAATTAATCTAATTAATCTAATTCAACCACTTAAAATCTAAAAATTTCAATCACGTAGTACATAAAAATGTATTTACGAATTTAATTCGACCAGATGTGAAGCTGTTTAATAAAAAGCATCTTAATTCCCCCGAATGTAATTTAAACTTGAATGTGACGATATTTATTAAATAAAACTGCTTTGGTCACCGGAACTAAACTTAAAACAGAAAGTGAAGACATTTAGAGAGAAAAAACCTTTTCTACCTCATAATGATAATATACCAGGTTATTAAGCTATTTAGGATTAATAAAAACATCCCTTGCCCCCCCTCCCCCCATAATTAAATTTGAACCAGAATACGAAACTATTCAGGAAAAAAACACCTGCAGTCCTCTCCGTATGGAATTAAACTCTTTACCTATTTGTCACTTGAAAACAAGTTTATTGTGAGAGTGAATCCTTAAACAGTGTGACCATCAATGTGGGTAAGATTTTACTCAACAATAATCATATATCAAATTTAATGACAAAGAGGTAGTAGTAGTCTTCATTTATAAATAAGTAGGCTGTATAATGTATCTTCTTCTTAGGTCAACAACACTAAGGCTAAATTTATGGGGTTTCTATTCTTCCTGTGCTGGGCTTGGACTGATACCTTCGGCTTGTTATAGCTGCCTGCACCATCTGGTAAAGATCCCTTGTGTTAAGGGAGTTCTTAAAGAATGGTGGCTCCCCGTTTCCTTCCACACTGACTTTCTATGAGCAAATGCGAAAGTAAAAGCCTACCAATTTTAATAAAAATATATTTTAATATATTTTCCACGGGTTGTTTACACACCACAATTGACATGTGAACCAATGTCTTTACTTCTCCTCCGAAGCAAGTTGTGTTACGAAGTTTCGTCTCTTAAGTAAAAATCCACTGACCGCAGCTGGGTTTGAATCCATCATTATCGGGTCCTGGGTTGAGCACTTCACCCCAAGACCACCAAGGTCAACATATATATATATATATATATAAGGTACACATCCATAGTGAAATTTTCAGTTCACGGATCCGGCAAATATCTTGCCCATTTCATGGACAGGAACTTATACCTGGTTGACAAGATACGTGAAACTAATAATTAAAACGTGATCGTTGTCTTGGATTCTTAGTTGCATACTTGATAACATGGACGTTATGGACTAGTAAGTGTCTAGTATCTACATGTTGCTCAGTTTTCGTGAGTACTCTCTTTTCCCTCCTTCTACCGGAAATATAGGGTTACCCTTTGCAGACGTGGGGCCTTGGGAAAACCTCGCCTCTTAAAAGAGTTAAGAACTTAATGTTTGATTAGTGCTTATACAGTAGTTTGCACTTATATAGTAATCTCAAGCCATATAAGATATCAGGATGTGCTCTAAAAGTTAAATATATAATATAATTATTAATGGTGGAAGCCATAGTTTATGCATATAAGGGATGATTTGTCCTCAGTCTTGGTTCGATTTTCTTCCCCAACAAACTTGATCTGTATAGAGTTTAAAAAAAATTATTCAAAGATTGAATTACATCAATTAATGCGTTAGAAAGTAATCGTGAGACTTATTTACCACAAAAAGATAAATACAAATCAGTGGAGTTAAAATGGAATACTCATTTAACTAGTTCAATAAATCAAACCAAGTGATGTTTTTAGATGTTTTCACATATTTTCTAGATCAACTGGATTCACTTTAGAGCAATTCCGCGAAAAAGAGTAATTGTGGGTAAAAAATTATAATTAAAATTGTGATTAAGATACTTGGCTAGATAAATTGTAGAAATACTATATTATTTGGAAAGATGAAACTTTTTTTTTAGCTTGTTATCATATTTTATATCACTTTAAGAGACTTGGAAAAGGAAGCAAAATTGTAATTTAAACATGCCACGGTTGGCAACCTTTTACTCTGATTGTACAATTATTTCACTAAATATGCATGTGGAAAAGTTAACTGTCATCTGTTTCCAATGGAATGTTGAAGAGAGACATTTGTTAGTATGTTATTACTTTTAATATATCACAGATTGTTTGGTGAGTGTTCCTGTGTAACATCCGTTACAATAAATAGACAAAAGTGTATTGTATACCGTATATAATAATTTGTTTTCACCCAAGACTTCCCAAAGTAAGGATATGATTTTAACCTAACCTCAAGCAATTTTGAAATATTTTTTAGAGTTATTTTTAAAGGAATACTGTGTAACGGTTGTTACATGTAATGGATGTTACACTAATTTTATTGAAATATCTGTTGAGTTTTCCTGATTTAAGTATATAACTTTCTATATAACCACATCTATTTTAATATAATCTGTTAGTTTAGACACTTTTGGGTTAATATAAAATAAAGTCAAACCTCATATAAGCTACTTTTTGTAACTTAAGACTGCCAAAACTTTAAAAAAAACTAGTCTGTTGCCAATATTATTGTTTGGCTTACCACACCTAGTTGTTTGTCAACTACTACGTTTTAGTTGACAAGTAAATAAAATTGGTATATGAATGTTTCCCCAAATTTTAGATTGTTTTAAAGTTAATTTATGTATTATATATAGCTGGACAGCTATTTTAAAGTATGATGTTGTTTCAGAATCCAGCCTTCTATTCTAGTTTTTGGGAAACAAATTTATTATTATTATTATTATTATTATTATTATTCAGTGCTGGCCTGTTATAGGTCTTACGACTGTTGGCCAGCACTATAATAAAGGAAATTGAAATTGAAATTATTAGCACCGCGTCTTACTACCCGTTCGGGTTGTACGCACTTACGCTAATGTGTAATGGTAGGGTGATTGTGAGATGAAATGAAGGACCTACAGTTTAACGTGGAATCCGAACCACGGTGGAGGCCTGGCATTCCTCACATTAACAATATGTCTTGTCAGAGGTGAAGGAAGGGTTTGGTAATCAAATACATCTTTGCCGGGACCGAGGATTTAACCCCGGCCTCCAGCATAGAAGTCTGACACCTTACCCCTAGACCGCCAGGTCACCAACAAATTTATTCTTCTCCACTTTTAGATGTTACACAAAATGTTAATATAATTTTGCGATAATTTAAGTGCCACATTTTTGTAAAAAATCAATAGTCAAACTATTTTGATCAGGAAAAACCGAATCTGCAAGAGTATGAAGCAGTCATTCAAGTTGACTATGCTGAGAACTATAGCCTTGTACCACAAGATGCAATTCAAAGTGCTCCTTGGCATCACTCGCAAGTCACAATATTTACTTGCTGTGTATGTCACAAAAAAAGTGTTGGTTAGTATGTTATGGTGGTGATGATGCAAATCATTTAAAAGTATCTTCATGTCTATTTTGGAAAATGATTGTGGCTGACATTCGAATTACTGAGAATGTAGAACCTCTCTCCATTTTCTCTGATAATGGCACTGCTCAGTTCAAAAGCAAATATACAGCAAATAACATTTGCTTTCTTGCTGATGATTTGGGTGTTACTGAGGTTGAATGGAACACCTTTGCCCCAGGACATGGAAAAGGATCCGTTGATGCTATAGGTCGCCAGGTTAAGAGGCAAGTGTGGAACTTCGTGAAAGCAAGAACAGCTCAAGGAAACACAGCATTATAACTTTACGAATGTGCACTAAAGCTGTTAAAAACTGCCAATGTACTGTTTGTTTCTCAAAACAATATTGAGGCTACTGCTGCTTTCTTGAATGAGAGATGGGAGAATGCTAAACACATAGCTGGGATCAGAAACTCCCATCACTTTAGAAAGTGTGACAATAGCCATATATTTCCACATCTGTTGTGAACAGAATACAGGTACAGTCTGAATGTGAGAAGGCCAGTGCCAAGACTGTGACAAGATGTGTCAGGCATCTACGCTACGGTGATGTATACTCTGAATCCGGCTCTGAAACTGATGTGCTTCCTCCAGATGAAGAGTCTCGGTCTGAGTCATCTACTGCATCTTTAAAGGTAGACAATGAGCATCAATGCCAAATGCCTTTAGATATAAAACCAGGAGCCTATGTTCTGGTTAAGTTTCAAGTTGAAAACAGACCAATTTTCTACAAATATGCAGGTGTCTCTCAGACAGTGTGTGAAAATAGCAAAGCTAGGGCTGTGTTTTTGAAACAGTGGAGAAAAAACAGGAAATTTTTCAAAATTGATGAAACTGATAAAAAGTATATCCACTTCAAATAATTTTAACAAATTTTGATGGCACCAAAACTGAAGATAGTGAAACGACACATGGTATACGAGTTCCTAGGTGCAGTGGACGCTAAAGAAATATAGTTTGTTTGAATTGTATTTAAATGTAATTTAGGTATAAAACTGATGGTTTGTTGTAGTCTGATAAAGTTTACGGTTTAAAGCTATTTGCTTACCAGTGGTAACTTAACATTTTCCTTAAATAAATTAATATATAATTTAGCCTATTACTTCGTTATTACATATGAATCATACCTTATTTTGCTAGTTTTTACAATAAGTTATCTGGCTCCACACTCTAAATGTACAAGTTATTCTATATAACAAACTTAGGATTAAAAATAAATAAACATTGGTTGAAAATAAACAAAAATGATTATTTTTGGAACACATGTAACATCCGCTACCAAACCATTGTAACATCCGTTACACTGGAAAATAAATTTAAAATCATTATAGTTACATTTATTTATTTAAAAAACCACCTCATTGTGTTCATAAGTTATGGACAATACATTTCAGTTTGGAAAAAAAATTATTACATCAAGTGTAGGGACTGAAATATTGAAATGAATACTCATTTTACCCTTACCTTTTCCCCTGGAAGTAATATCTGTTACACTTCTGAATCAGCCATTTCTCTAATTCCATATACAACTATGGCATGCCATTTTTGGAGCAAGGCAGTTTGATGTAAAAGTATCTAATAATCCTAATTGAATGTTCGTAGCAAAATTGTTTGCAATTAAATAATTAAATATATTAGATAAAATGTAACATCCGTTACAAATGTAGTTGCTCTTTAACAAACAGACAAGTCCTTTCTTTAGGCCAATGTAGTTATATTTATATTTTTTAATTCGCAAAACACAACAAAAACTATACAAATGAATAATTATTGCCATGGACGGGGAACGATTTACTAGTAGCATCAAATATATATAATTGACATATCCTGGTTTCACGCATGTTTCGTGACGAGATACACACATATAATCTTGTCCAAGAGTGTTCCAATCATGCTCTGAATGTCATGCTCACCAAGAAGCGTGGTTCACGCATCGTGTAAACCATGTATAATGGTTGTACTATATACTACAAGATTATCTGAAATCCGTTTTAAGATATTTTATTAAACTAGACTAACCTAAACTAGCCAAACTATCCATTCTTAAACGATTAAAAGCTAGATTAACTAAAAGACCGAACATATTTTCTCTTGTTCATTTCATGGAATGGGCATAAGAACTCGTCCAATTCATGAATGTTGTAAAGATTTGAGCCGCCTAGTTCATGAAATGTTCAGTAGGAGATTTCTGTTCACGGAATGTGCAGAAGTTTTCCCGATTCCTAAAGTGGTCAAATCCACAAATGTGGTGTAACACAAATATACATGTGTGTGTGTTTACTCAGGTAAAACTCCAACCATAAAAGGGAATAGCAATAATATAACCCACATATATAATTACACAGTAAGGCTTCGATCTCGCTGCTTTCCCAGCACGTGAAAATATAAATTTGGAGCTACACAAGGTTCGATAAAAGGTCTCTAAGAATTTAAAAAACCCTGCTTTAAAGATTTTGACCATTCCCGAGGCTAACATACAATGTTTGAAACCATATATATATATTACAATATAATATTATTATTAACAATATCCCCTTTCTTACAATTACGATTTTCATCATTCGAAAATAAACATGTCACCCGATAAAGATAATGATAAAATAATAGGATAGGCCGAGAATACAAACAGAGGAAAATAAGAATCTTGGTGTGGGTTAGGGAGGAGTAAAGAAAGGGGTGAAATAGAGGGAGGGTTTAGAGGTAGGGTGATAAAACCCAATAATTGGCTGTGAGGCATCTGGTTGAAAGGTGAGAGAAGGAGAGATGTTGCGGTGTTTGTTTGGCGGCAGAATGAGATAAGCTCTTCCCTAAGGATGCTCAAAAAATTGATACGTCACCTAACAACTGCCCAGACAAGAGGGTTATTAGATAAGGGATTTTAATCTAGGTATCTTGCTAATTATTTTTATTATTAATGCATCTTTATCAATAATATCTAAATGCATTTTATTACATTTTAAACATCTACAAGGTCGAATAATAAAACCGTAGCTAACGAATTAAATGCGCTTTGATGGAGGAAATCCTATTAGTCCTAGATATAAGATAAGTGCTTAATTTATCATATCAATGTGGTATTAATTTCGAGGCATAGAGAACCTAGATAGAGGAGCACTATCCAAAGAGATAGCATAGAGGACGGAATCATGAAGGAGAGACTAATGGTACTGATCTAACAATAAACAATGCACAAACATTATCCATATCTATTAAATAACACTTTTTAAAACGTATTATCAATTTTGGCCACCAAATAATATTATATATTTATTTTTTAAAGTCCCTTACTATGAACATTGGATAGAAGATTGTTTCCACAGCCAGGTCATTTTAGCAGTCTTATCTATATGCATTTTATTATTATATGAACGACAATTTTTCTAACAATTCAGGCAACATGAGGGAGTATAGGGGAGGAAGTTAGAACTTTAACGTAGATGTGTCAAGGGAGTGTAATAAAACATTTAGGAAAATATACCCTCAGTACACTTGACCTGAATACTAACTCTCCTCCTCCCCGCAAATCAAGTCTAGCACGATAATGACGCGTCAAACCATGCGACCACCGACGAGTAAGAGATGTCAAATAAAACAAGACATTGTGTCGTGGCTAAATAATTAAAAGCTATTTGGTGGTATTATCGCAACTGTTCTGGAGCTAGATAAGGATATAGCATATAGGATATATTGGTGTGTCATAAAAGTTAAACAGATTATTGCTCAGCCATTTTGGTTATAAGGTCGAAACACCCCGGTTGAGATTGATTCCATGGCAAGGTTATGTTTTATCCCCTAGTCAAACAAAATAAGTGTGTATTTAGGCCTACGTTTACTACGTTTATTTCGTGTACTGCGTCTGACAGCCCCGTTCATATTATCCACATATTTACATTAATAATTTAGGGACGAGTAAGATAGCCTTTAGTTAGAGGGACTACACCTATATTCGCGTGGGGTGAGAGTGTATAAAGCACCAAAGTACACCCGCTCAGGATTTTAATCCTGGTCTCCATGTCATTAGCAAACCAGTCTTGACTAGACGTTTGTCCGTCTGACCACCATTGCAGTCTAGTTTGATTGATTGAAATATACATCGTAAATATAATACAATGTCAGTTTTTTTCTCTTATTAAAAAAAATACAAATAATATATAGCGCACGCATGTATATTGTTGAAACGGCATCTTCACACTGGGTTTGTTTGCTTTAAATCTTCTTCCGTGCCATTTTTAATCTAGTGTTCTTTAGCACCGCATCTCACTACCCGTTTGAGTTATACGCTGTGTATTAATTACACTAATGGGCTAGGGATTTGGAAGGCTTAGTTTAGAGGAAATTCACCCCCATTTGGGTGCAGGGAAATTGTAAAACTATTTAGGAATACTACCCACAGTGCATCCGATTGGGATCGAATCCTGATCTTCCCGTTCTCGGCAGTCTAGTCCAACCCAAGAGTAGCGCGTTTGACAATGTCTCCACCAAGGTAGGTTTAATCTAGAGTTGAACCATTAAAAAAAAGTTCAACTGGTTTTTAAATATTGTGTGGGAGGCTGATAGCCACTAATTAATTAAATGTGCTTATTGAAACTTTGTCCTATTCTTTTAGTTTAGTTCCCATTGTAAAGAATAGTTGAAAGATACAGGCTTGTTTGACTATATAGTAGCTTCCATAACAGCTGTCAAGATCGTAACATAGTAGCAAAGGGTATACATGGCAAAGAGTGTGAATATTAAATTCTTTTTATTTTCTAATAACTTTTCTAGTTGTCGAAGAAAGCTTAAGTTTGAATGAAACAAATTCACGAGGGACTGCTGAATTCATTGGAGATATATCAGGCGTTAATAAGCAGATTTGCATAAGCAATAATAATAATAATAATAATAATAATAAACTGAATGAGATCCCCTCTTGTGACTGAAATAATATAAGTTAAGAGATAAGGGGAGTGGCACTTAATTCCAACACATTTACTGTGCTGAAATATGTTAAATAAATTCGTGCAAATAAAAAATTTATATTAAGGATAATTGTTAGTATCTTCAAAATACATAATGAAAATGAAAAACTATTGGTTGCGCATGTCTCCTAAAAGTGAAATTTGGTATTTCACGTGGGGTAGGTTGTTCCAATATATATTATTTGAGGACTGCGTCTTACTACCCGTTCAGGCTATATGCTAATTTACTAATTACGCCAAAGATTTTAGGGATCAGGAAGGTTAAATTTAAAGAAAGTGCACCCACATTTGCATGGAAGGAGAGGGGATCAAAATTTTTGTAAAAATAATCCTCAGTACACCCAATCGAGATTTGAACTTCGATCTCCCCTTTAGCGGCAGTTTAATTTACTGTCTACACCTTAGACTTTGTGACAAATGAAACGGGTTTGTTTTTATCGGTTTTTAGATTGTTCATAAAAGGAGGTAGCACAATTGTGTGTCCATGGAATTAAAAGGTTATTGGGTAGGCCCTTTATGAATGAAAAAAATAATTGAAGGTTTCATCCACTATGTTATATCCACCATCTTGGATATTTCTCACATGCTCCATATCGTCCATAACAGATTTCAAATCTCTAGGGTTTCGGGAAGGGGGAAAAAGAACCCTGGATAGACTTACAGACACCACATGGATATTTTATTTATGTAGAATATCAGTATCGTGGGCACGCAGGCAACGACATCCAAATCGTCTATTTTTTTTCTGTTGACGAAGAGGTCGGGGTTTGAATCACGTCCGAGTGTACTGGGGTATTAATCTCTGAACTGTTTATAGCAAATTTAGATACACTCGCTCTAATTTTCACCTTTAATGTTTGGTAAATTAATAATCATAATCTCTAATTAAAAATGTATACAATCAAGTTATTAACCATTTAAGAAAAATATAAATAATGTATTTTCTCTTGACCAACAAATTTTTGTAGTAAAAGAAACCTTTTTGGGGACTTTCTATGACATTGCGCACAGTACAGTTCCTCCTAAGGATGTATCTGATCACGTTTGCTTTGTACCAATAAATAACATCCAAAATGGTTCTGCTCTAACCCAATATTCTGAGGACTTCATTTGTCACCCTGATCTTCTCGTGTCTTCCACAACACCAAATTTCAGAGTTCTCCATGTATTTTTTTCCCATCTTCCTGTGAATCAAAGTTAACACTCCATAGAGCGCGATGCTCCTACTGTATGATTTCATAAATTTATTTCTCAGTTCCAAACTCAGCTTGTTGGTCAGCAGTAAGTTTTTCTTTTATAAGGCTCAATAAACAAGCTAAAAGATATTTCTGTAACAATGAGAATGTTAAGTATGGTCTCAAAAATGGTTTATTTCAGATTAAAAGTTGGTTTATCAAAATAGTACAACTTATTTTTCAAATATACAATGTAAAAAACCAATTTAGGACTAACTTTTTCACCCTAAAAGCCAATATTTATAGAGAGGAACAAAATTTGTGTTTTGAAATTTTCTTAATAAATAATGACGGAGCTTATTGTGCCATAAGCGTAGCAAACGCCACCATTGTATTCGAATTAGGGATTCGCGTTATCCCTTATCGTTCAGTTCAAATGTAAGTATTTTTAGCACCACATCTTACTACCCGTTAGGGCTGTACGTCTATGTACTAATTCCACTGTGTTAGGGAATAGGAAGGATTAACTTTGGAGAACGGAACACGCATTTGTGCGGAGAGATTGTGTAAACACATTTGGGAAAAATCACCTCAAGTGCAGATTGATATCCCCGTCTTCAGCAGTTTAATCTTTTGTGAGATTAGTGCCTTAGACCATGTGGCCACCGAAGCGTGTCAAATAAAAGCCACTTGCCGAGTACGCATATCATAATAATTACAAAATAATCTAGTAATAGTGTAATATTATTTTATTAGCAGTAGTACTACAATCTAATATAATATATAAGTATGTATTCTTATAACATCTATATATATATTTATTTAACGTATATATATATATACATATTCACCTAATACGAAAAAATAATACAAATCACACAACTTTATTCTTCTAAAGATAATTTTCTATAATATTTAAGCATATTAAAGTAGTTTATTAAATTTAATTATATTTACTCTTTTATTATATAAAGAAAGTCACATATGGTTTCATTTGCCATAAGTGATGGTATTTAATCTATTTACATAACTTAGTTTTGATGTTCGATTCAAAAGTCAGCTGTCTTTAAATATTTATATTGAGCATATCGTTCATATTTTATAAAAAATGTTTGTGTTTAAGAATTATTTTAAATATTTTCAAAATAAACTCATTAAAAAAAAATATTTATTTAAGTTAAACCTGGATTGTTTAATATCTCTATTGGGCGTAAAATAACCAATATTATTTGTAAAAGTAATAGTTTGGGTCCTAGTGGGATCAGTATTGTTTATGAAAGTAATATTATCTTTCCGAAGAAATTGGAATTGTGGTATTTTTCCACAGATATATATCCTTACGGCAAAGGTGTGTGAAAGCCGATGAGGTGTATGGGGCGGAAACCAGAAAGGGGCGAAGACTTCAAGACATTGCAGGTTCAAGACGCACAATCTGGCCCTGGGCAGATAACGTTCGATTCTTCTACTGCTGTCTGGTGTACTACCACACTACTTAAGGATTTTTCTTAATGTTCTTTTCGTGTTCTTTTTTTTTTATTTTAACCCGTCGATTGGTTCCTGTGTTGCTGCTACTACTAGTGCCTGTCTGACTCTTCTGTGTCCATCTCTCTTACTCCTTTTAGTGGCTTGCTCTTTCTCACTTTGCTCGAGTTCACAACCAGCTTTTTTTTTTGTTAGTCCTTTTTTTTTATTCGTCTCGTTCCCATTCGTTGAACTTCCCTTTATTTTGCAAACTTCCTCGTTTGCGATCTCGAGAGATAGTGCTTGTTCGTTTAAAAGTACCTTCACTTGCGTCTTTACATCTGGAAGGAGTACATATACATATTATTTCTACCTTAACAATGCTTACTCCTCTTGTTTCCACAAGAATTCTGCTTTAAAGTCATTAGATGAGATTTCTGCTGTCGATAAGCGATATAATTCATTCCTTGTTAGTTACATTTTACAGTTAGTAGACACAGCAGTTTTTTTAAAGAGTGCAATAAACTTTGCTTCCCTTGGAAGTACACACATGTTGGGTGTGTCCTAGCTTATGAAATTATAATTTATAGCTTATATTAAACTATTTTTGTTAAATTATCTTAAAACTTGTAACTAAGACATAAACTCAAAGGAAATAAGTATAGTAATTATTTTAAAATCTTTGCGATGGGGTGCTAGAATAAAATAGAAAAAATAAAGTGGACAGATAAAATTACTAATGCAGAAATTCTGAGAAGATTCAATGAAATGTGAACAATTTGGCAGGTGACTCTACGAAGAAAGAAAACCCTGATTAGGCATATCATGAAAAGAAAGGGTTTATCAAGTGATGTCATAGAAGGAAGAGTGAAAAGTAGTAGATTTATAAGACAACCAATTCAACTGATAGATTACCAAAATTTAGGAAAGCAGATGACACTTCACAATATAAAATTGTAAGCTGCTTTTAAGACATGCAGGAGGTCTCAATTTGGCCAAGGCAACAATCCTACCGAAAGATATAATATCTAATATAAATAATATTCATAATACAAAGATTAATTTAATTTATATTACTATAATGTAACGGCTCCTAATATAAAACCCTTTATTTCTCAGGCCTGTATATTTTATATAGCAGGTATTAAGACACAAAAAATAGATAATAGAACACACAATAGAATAAGTTTTAAGAAACTGTATTTTAATAGTTTTTAATATGAATATATTTAAACTTATTTCGTAAAATTAAATTATTATTATTATTATTATTATTAGCACCGCGTCTTACTACCCACTAGGGTTATACGCACTTACGCTAATGTGTAATGGTAGGGTGATTGTGGGATGAAATGGAGGACCTACAGTTTAGCGTGAAATCTGAACCACGGTGGAGGCCTGGCAATCCTCACATTCACAAGGTGGCTTGTCAGAGCTGAAGGAAGGGATTGGTAATCAGATAAATTTTTGCCAGGACCGAGGATTGAACCCCGGCTGCCAGCATATAATTCCGACACCTTACCCCTAGACCACCAGGTCACCAACAGTAAAATTAAAATGTAGTCAACATAATGGATATAAAAAATGAGCTCCTAATATGAAACCCTTATTTATTCGTCTTTTTACGACACTAAGGACTCACAAATTGTAGGTCAGTGGCACCACAATGTTTATGAGTTCATCGACAGCACATCATGCATTATTGTTTCCACTGTTCCCCCTGTTTGTCTTCTGAAAATACGCACCCACAGGAGAGACATTTCGCATCAATTTCTTCTTCATCAGGATTATCCAACTGGATAAAGTAATACTCAGAATCATCGCTCCTAGATTCCATTAATTTCTTCTAGCGTTTTTCATCAGATATATTTTTCTTTGTAAAGAGGTTTCGCGTTGAACTGGATTTTCTGTGAACTCCTGCCTCTTCCATTTATTAAAAAAATATTTTAGCAGTGATTCTTCTAAAACTTTTCTCAAGGTTGGTCTTGTAAGGGAAAGAGGTGATTACACAAGCAGTATCACTTCTTGGACCTTGATTTTCTGTCGACATTGGGGGAAGTGGATGAATGTCACTTGGTGATACAGTAGTACTTGAAAGCTCTCTGTCTCAGGACTATCATAAGTTGTTCGTTCATTATGGTAATTTTTATTTGCAATAGCATCAGGATTAGGAGTTGTCTCTTAATGACGGTGAATGATGAAGTAATAATCTCAAAAAATTCCTATATTTAAAAGAAACAAACCAGTCCTTCGGAAATCTTTGACTGATATTTCCATGGTTTTTGCTCGGTTGTAAGCAACACAGAACAGCTTTTCAACCAGAAATGGTGTTACTACAAGATTAGGGTTATTTATTTTAAAAAAATATTCTATTTCCTTAGAAAAGTACATTTAATATATATTAAAATATTTAACTGAAACAAAAAGTTAATATAACAAAATGTTATAGCGTAATATTAGTTTACCAGCAGGAACTCCTAATTTGAGCGAGCCCCTCTCATATTAGGATACGCTCGGGGTCTCATATTAGGAGTTAGCCAACATGTGTACAATTTCTGTTTTTTTAGGTTAGATTATACATAGGAAATACTTTAATAGACATACATTGAATTCTACTCTTAAAGGTTAATCATGATATACTCAAGTTAAAAATAATTTAAATCTCCTTGTTAGAAAAATTTGTCCGTGAAAATAGTTCCTCAAAAAGATGATTGGAAACAAATCTAGAAAATCTTTACCAGATGCATATACGTTTTTTCTGGGCAATGGCAATAACACATACGCGGGAAAGCACGGTAAGCATAAAGTTCCAATAGTTTTTGCTAGAGCACATCACCTCACGGGGAAGAAACACTGTGGTCTCATATTAGGGGAGGGTCTCATATTTGATACTTTTACCTTATGTAATACCTTAACATTTATAATTTACATTTTTTAATACTAGATGTACAGTTTACAAGGGTTCATCTTTAGCATAATTTAGTGTGTTCTAATATTTTCATATTAATCCTGCTGAAAATTTATTTCAATTCTAAAATAGAATATCAGGCACAATTAACCTAAATAACCTTAAACCTTAGTAAGCCATACGTTTTCTCCCAAGTAAACTAGTTTTAAGTTCATATCAGCAAATCAAATATTTTAAACTATCCAGTAACTTACTCAGCTATATTTAATTAATTTTAACAAACTCTATATTTTTAATAATGTCACTTACAACAAAGCCCGATTTGGGAATATGGGTATGGAAAGATTTTAAGGAGGAATTTCACTCTAATAAGCGCGAAGAATAAATGAAAAAAAACATATAAATAACATGTGAGTAATAACCCTTAGTGAACCCAACAGAGATTCAAATCATGAAATTTCTATCACTGGTAATATAGCTATTGCAAACCTGTAATAGATAACGTGACCGCCAGCTTGGGTTTAAATTAATCATTAGTCTTGATTCATTTGTGTCTTGTAAAACTGGGACATGGAGAGACGTCACACTGCTAATTAAGATTGATTTTCTTAAATGTGTCAGCTCAGTTTGAAAAAAAACCTTGACAGAGGTAAACATTAGGAGTGGTAGTCCTAATACAGTCCCGAACGTTATTAGCCGTTTACAAAGGCTAAATAACTAACTTTAGAAGGTAGCCATGTCCCCATTGTGAACCATTGTCATCCCCTTATCATATATACTATATATATATATA
>CABFVX010000068.1:410686-542323 GCA_902151425.1 Timema shepardi
TGATATATATATATATATATTTGTGTGTGTGTAAATATACTATATATATAAAAGCATCACGTCTCACTACCTGTTCAGGCTATACGCATATGTACTAATTACGCTAGTGAATTATGGGCGAGGAAGGTTGAATTTAGATTCGGTGTACTCACACTTGAATGTAGGTAGAGTAGGGAATCATTTTAGATAAACCTCCCTCAGTAAACCTGACCGGGATTCAAACCCCAACCTTCCTATCATTGGCAGTCTAACCTAACATGAGAGTGACTAGGCATTTTTGGTAGGCGACGATGCTGCGGAGAGATCCTAGACAAAATTTGGACGACGTGTGACAGATTCACAGCAGCCATCACGTTAGTAACGGGAGGGTAGTTTTTGGTGGTGGTAAATGGAAAGGGGAGGGGTAGGGGTGCAACGAGATACAAGAGGTGGTAGTCAAACAAAAGCCTTGATGACATCATCTCAGTTGTATGTGTGTCCACTACTGATTACTGATCCAATAGAACGAGCCAGTTAGTCACCATTGGCACATCCCTACACACACATATACACGGACATAGACATATACACACGCACACATGGACGGACTGCTTGAGCGGTCATTGTTAGCCGATACACGTTCTCCGACTTCACAGCGGCGTTACGGCTATTGTCTATAGTAACACTGGCGTGGAATACGAAAGCAGACGTTTCGCGAGGGTTTCATCCTAATAAGGTAATATTATCTACATGCATTTGGTGGGGTCTTTCTGATCGAAAGGTACTTCTTGGTAACACAGATTAGGCCGGTGGTTATTTTAAGGTACCCGAGAGAGATAGAGATAACGATTTATTACACTCTTGCAATGATTAATCTTGAGTCATTTTATTCAAATTAAACTGGACTGAAGAGTTATTTGAAGCTTTTGGAAATAAAGAGGAAGTATGTTTCATAGTATTTATTTGTTTGGGGAAAAAAGTCTTAAGTAACGTTGTAATATTCTTTTTTTTAGTGTATGCCATTCATTTCCTGAATTTTGGGCAACATTTAGGTGTGTTTACTTTGCCACGGTGAGATTATGTGATGTTATTATGTAGTGCCAGTAAAAATCTTAAACATAACTTAAGCCTAACTAACCAGACAATGGTAACCATAAGGACAATTCCCAATAGGAAATAATACCTATGGTAGTGTAGGAAATCAAACCAGGTACTTCTTGATTAGAGGCAGTAGCGCTGAACACTAAACCAAGAGTCCAGTCAAAGCTTTTATTGGTCAACTTTGATGAATATAAATCTAAGTTAAAAGTCAAATGTAACGTAAAATAATAAAATCTGACATAGCTTAACAGATAAATGAGGTTTGCTTCATAGACATGAGGAATGACAAGTATATACTGTATACATTTAAAGATTAAACATCTTTAAATAGATGAACACAATTTCAGTAAAACATCCAGAAATATATTTTTGTGTGTGTGTATATGTGTTTGTGTGTATGGGTAGGCGAAGGGGTAACACAATGTATCCTTTACTTATTTCCAATTGGAGTTATTATGAGCACTTTTAATGTGTTGAATAGCTTATCTTTATCAAATAAGGAATAAGCCTGATCTTAGTATAGCTCAACAAATTTCAATTTCTTTCAATTCAAAGCACACTGAACAAGAGGCTAAAATTGTTTTCAAGAAAAACCATCAGTTTTTTAAGGAGAGATTTCTCCATTAGAAAAAATAAAATATGGTGATTGTGTTCAAAAGTTTAAAAGCTAAAATTATTATAATCGTACTATTTCTTAAATAATGCTTATCATTGATTTAAAAATACTTAGTTTTATCCCTCAAATTGTTTCTTGCTTCTTTTTTATTCAGAAGTCCCATGACACAATGGTTAAAAAATCGCTGATTTCTATCTTATGCATTTGACATCATCAGTGCTCTATTTTGCTAAGTTTTCCTCAAGGTGGAGTGGAATTTAAATCAAGTTAATGTCCATACTCTTACAGTTTTCTTATAATATAAGCCTTTTTTTTTAACAAAATAAAAAATATTTGTTCAATATAGAGGTTTAGTTTAATTTCATGCAAATCTTAATCGCAACAGTTTTTGGATATTTGTTTCATGCAACCTGGAATGTAAACATGACTTTTTTTTATTTAAAAAAGTTCGCTATTTGTTGTCATTATGGTCATGATAAATAATCAATACATGTTGATATAACTATACTTACGAAATTAAAATCAATGTATCTGTTGAAACCATACACTATTTATTCTAGTCCAATAAACTTTTTATTTATTGAATTTAAACGCTGCAAAAATAATTAACTAAGCTCGCGTTCACTTAATGTGTTCTGCAATCTGGGTAAGGAGTGAAGGAGAGATACTCAATTCTACTCTTAAGTTTACCAAAGTGCAATTTTTAAAACCATTTAATATTTTTACTTATACACTTTCAAAATAAGATTTTAGTTTATATTATTTTTGCTTCCTTCATAAACTAGAACATATGCCATAAAATGAGGTGAGATTGCGCAAACATCATTTTCCTACCGGCTTCGAGCGTGAACTAGCGAGTAAAGGCGGGTATAATTAAATTGATAGATGAACGAGGTTGGCAACTAAGAGTATCTAGCAAGGTTTATTGTGATAACTTTAATTTAAAATATTTTATTTACATTATAGTCCTTTCCAAGTTTTTATGAATGGAATCTTTTTTTATCTCGATTTTTAATGAGCTATTATGCAATGAGTAAAAAAGGGCAGTTGACGGTTTGAGTTTGTACCACAGTGTTACAGTCATGGGACGAGTTTAAATGAAGAAAATAGGTGGGAGGTTATACAAAAATTGGACGGAAGTGCTGTTTGAAACTTCTTTGGAGGAAATCAATGCGAAAAAGTTCTCAATTCAAGATGCAGCTAAAAAAATTAGTTTATTTTAAATGCTTTTGTTTTCGAAATAGCCGTGAATTTTGATGGTAATCTGTGTATCATGATTTCTCACGTATTTTGTTGTGATGTACCTGTACCGGAATAACCTGAACAACAAATTGAAAGGTAGTAAACCAAATTAGAAAAGGTGGCTCTGTCAGCTGATGGGTAGGAGGTAATTGTGTCGCATGTGATCGCATTATTTACGTACGGCTTCCCCGTTATTGTTTGTAAACTGAGATTATTGGTAAAATCATATCTATCTCGGGTATAAAGTAAAGTAAAACAGCTTTATAACATACCCAGAAAGGAATGGGCCTTTCTGTTTCTAAAGAGGCACACAAAAAAGAATTGAACCCTAGAATATATCATACTATTTATCACTCACGTGCTGCCATTGACAATACAGTTGTTAACGAAAAGTTCGATCATCTGGAGGAGGAACTTGAGGGAATACCCGATGATAATATCTGGAACTATGATGAGTCAAAACCTCAAGACGATCCTGGTTTTAAAAAAAATATCGTGAAGAGGGTTGCTAAACACCATGACATGATAAAAAAAAAGCCACAAAGGCGTCGATTTCCATCATGATGTGTAGAAATGCGGCTGGTCGTTTGAATCCCCCTTACGTTACTTATAAGGCTGAGGACTTATACCACTGATGGAGGGAAGGAGGGCTTCCTGGATCATGTTATTCAATAGTTTTAGAGAATTGATTTGAGTTTTTGTTACTACTAATCTCGAAGAAACAAAACGGCCTAAAAGTGTTGATTGGGGATAATATTAACTATTATCTTAACAATCACGTTCTTTCTCTTTGCCGTGAGAATTACATAAAGTTCATATCGCTTCCACCTCTCTCAACGCATTTGTTGCAACCACTTGATGTGGCCTATTTTTACCGTATGGAAGGTGCATGGTGGTCAATTTTGACAGAATGGAAAGAAACAGACGTCAGGAGAAAATTGCTGGCCCTTCGCAAAACAGTATTTCCCCGTTTACTAAATTATATGATCGTAAAGTTTACAGACAGAAGCAGTGCAGATTTTATATCTGGATTCCGAGCTACTGGAATCTATCAACAGGACCAAAGGTTGGTTCTTAACAAACTGTGTGACAGTGTGATGGACACATTAGATAACCACGTTCAAAATGTCAGTGAGGCTTTTCTGCATGAATCAAGAAGAATAATAATAAGCGAAACCGGCTAAATAGTAGTAAGAAGAAGGAAAAAGGTTAATGTGCCACCAAGTAAATGTATCTCAATTGAAGATGTCACACCAAGATCATATTCACAAGCTCACCCCTCCACTTCGATGCAGAATAAATACAAGAACCATCCACATAAAGAAAAAACACTGGACAGAAAAAGCGTTTGAACAGAATATTCTGAACATTTCATAACCCGAGAATGCAAGTGATCTATGTCCAATTTTTCACTTTTATGTAAAGGAGCGTTGAAGTTTGACCGTGTGTATAAAACCAATGTTAATATATGACAACTTGAGTTTATATCTTCTTAAGTAATTATATAGTAGTCTCAATATCACCACAGGTGAATCATATGCAGTCTAAATACACGTAAACACCAAATATCTCAAATTTAACAGTTTTGGAGATAGAACACTTGCATTCTTGGGTGACGATTTTTCATCTAGCTAAGAAGAGGTCATGGATGCGATACCATATGCAGAAAGTGGGGATAGTTTCGGCTTTTTGTTGAATTCACTCGAAGATGATAGTGGGGATCCACTAGTTGAGGATGAAGAACACCAACAATCCACCAAAGTTCCTGGTGAAGAAATAGTGGAAGAAACTGAATGAAATAGCAACCAAATGGACCCAAGATACCAACCATTAGGTCAAGCACCGAGAGACCGGCTTGGAACTGACGTAGAAATGACTGTTGGTGACTTTGTTGCTGTTGAATAAGATGGACGTTTGTATCCTGGAAAAATGATGACGACTTTCGATGAGACAGGAGATGCCATGGTTTCAGTAATGGATAGAAAAGGAAAATAATGGATGTGACCTAAGAATCCAGACGAATTATGGTACAAGAGGGAGCAGGTAAAGAGAATTATTCACCCACCACAACAAATTAGAGGATGTGAGATGTTTTTTTGTTGTTTTGAAACCATAGAGTGGAGGAAGGCTGACTAATGTATTTTTATTCTGTTTTATCTTATTTTTATATTATCTATTTTATCCTATTTTTCTACTTTTGAATTAATTTATTGTGTCTGACCTACAAAGTTAGAATTGTGAGAATCCTTCTATTAACTTGCCAGGTACCTACCTACCTATTTTTATTTTGAACTCAGTTATTATTTGTTTCTTTTCCTAATATGCTAATCTGGTCTATTTTTAGTCGATGATATTTGCTTTTGATTTTAAAGGTTTGTAAAGGAATGTTTGTGTTTGTTTCATAATAAAGCTAAAAACAATGGGTATTGTTTTTTTCATAATCAAGTTAACAATAAAGTGCCTTGTGTTTATCAATCATTGAATAATAGAAATAATATTTTGACACAATTGGACCTATGATTTTTTTGTTTTAAGTTTCTATTGAAAAGGTGTTGATTTTCATAGAATTGAGAGTGTAATTGTACCAAGACACGTTTTATAGTCATTTTTAAGGTTAAAATACATTGGAAAATTACATGCCCAGCCCCTTGGCACATACAAATGATTTTTACTCAAAAACTGATGTACAGCAATTTTATTGTATAAATTTAGTTTCTATATGTCAATTATTCTGGCTCGCACATTAGAATAAACCCCAAGACCTGGCGTAGTCTCACCTCATTTTTCGGGGGGATGTAATATACATTAAGTGTACAAAAACGTCTTGAGTGTCGCTATTTTCGTTTAAGAAAACAGTTTTATTATTTAGAGGCATCAATAACCCCGGTTTTTACAAGTATTATATTAATCATAGAAGCCATAAAACACTTAAAAAATTATAATCACATTTAAATAAACTTTAGCTATACTCATGGTGTCAAAGCGCTTCTGGCTCCGATCGATCCCGTTTCAATTCCTAACAGCGCTAGCCTATTCTATTACTTTATTCCCACCAGGCTAAATTTATTGCATTGACCTACCAATTTTCCTTTATTAAATTTTGCAAGAGTTATTTTGTCTCTACTACAGTCCAACTTTCATAGGAAGAACCTTCTATGAAAGAAAGTACAGTTACTAAATCTACTTTGACGTATTCATGCGTCAAGTTATGTTATCTGCAGATGCCAATTTGTAAATAACTTATCAATATACATTAACTAACACTAATAAAATTATAAAATGTTATCATCTTTTATAGCAAAATATATATTTGTATTTTCTAAAAGGATCCTCTACCTATATCCTACTATATTTGATCACATATTAAACATAAAGGCTACGCTTGGGATCAATTTGATATTCATTCAATATCAATAAATATACAAATTGTTCTTTAAATCGAATATTACTTCTCAAATGAGTTTAAGCCATGTTAAAAGTAACTGTTCAGTACTATCATTTTGAAACGTGCTACATATCAAATTAAATTTGTGTGAGTGAATTATTTTCATATATATTTTATTCTTCTTAACATTGAGTTTTACAAATTAGAGAAAAAATGCATTACTTACGCAACCAGGATAGTTATAACCTATCTATTTACATCAATTGACCTATAAGACTATTAGTTAATTATTTTGTTAGCACCCCATCTAAATATTGTTTATATGAAGGGTAGCGATAAATGGGATAGCTTGCAGAAAATACACATGTATTAGAAAGGGGGTTATATCAAAAACTACACTGAAAATCAAATGCTAAAAGATTTTTTCAATTTAGTCTGCCAGGCTTTAAGTTTGACCTCATTTTAAACAGCAACCCAGTACAATGCAAGTATTAACTGAATGGTCGCTATGGGGGATCAGTATTTTATGAAAAAGACTGATTACAATAAAATTGTTGCTCAATTAATTCTCTTGGACTAGTTAAGTTGTTATTTATGAGCCCATTGATTAAAACAACAGATAACTTACAAACTTACTTGATTTCAGAATATTCAAAGCACCCAGTTCCTGAGTCATTGATTCATTAATGTAAAATGCGATATCTCAAATCTAACTGGCTGTGTATTATTCGTTTATAAAGGGTCTCCTTGAATCATTCACACATCCTTTTGGTTACAAATCACGCTCACTTACGGGTGTCGCCTTGCGAAGGTGCACGAGAATATATGATCTCTTAAATATGCAGTTCTATCACACACGTATAATATTTCTTCCTACACATGCCTGAAATAATACACACACAAATACGACCATCACGTATTCCTATTTAATCACGTCCAAATCGCATATCGACCGGGTAATATTACACATATCCGTGTACAAAACCTCTCACACTCACCGTGTACGAAGGTGGGTATGTGGGCATGTGGACAACGGAATCTAAACCCGCAAGAGCGCCGTATTGTCTGGGAATTGGAACGCGTTGAGTCTCGCATAGCTATGGTCGTATTACTATCGAGAATGCTCCAAGATAGGAGTAATTTATCAAACACTTCCCTCTCCCCTACCATTTTACCACCTAAGGTAATTCTCTGTCCGTATTAGAGGTTAATACTCCTGGATTGTATTGTCAGAATACAAGTTTGGGGTAGTAGGAGGTAGGGGGTGTTATTATTATTATTGTTTACACATATAAATATTCCCAGGCTTTAATTATTATTATTATTATTATTACTGAGCACCGCGTCTTACTACCCGTTCGGGTTATACACCTTAAGTACTAATTACGATAATGGATTAGGAATTGGGAGGAATGAATTAGAGAAAGTGAACCCGCATTTGCGTGGAGGGGGAGTGGAAAACCATTTAGGAAAAACCACTCCCAGTTCACCCGACCGAGATTCGAACCTCGATCTCCCCATCCTCAGCGGTTGAGCTCAACATGACTAGCGGGCTAGCCAACTACGCCACCGAGGCAGGTCTTGAATTATCATTATTTTAATTGGTTACGAAATATTTTTTTTATGTAGTTGTAATGTACTTAAACCATTTTATTGAACAGAATATACTTGTTTTTATTGTCACATTAATGCTGTGAACTTGATTCACTAGGCAACATTCTGTATTTGTATTAAAGGCCACGTTGACATAAGAGCTGAAATTGCGATTTAAGATACTTAAAACTATTTTAATTTTCTAACAACCTCCCACTCTATTATTGCTATACACTAGTTTTGTAAGAGAATTCTTTTAAAATATCTTATTTCCTACCAAAATCCCAATATTAAGTAGGATTCTGATTGCATAACAATATCAATGAAAGCCTAAGGCTACGGCCACGCTTGCGACCAGGACGCTGCGACTAAGTTGCATGGAATGATTTTTGTCGCTACCGACCACGCTTGCGACCTGGTCGCCGCGTTTTATGACCAGTTATCATGGCACCAAGGCGTGAAGATGTTCGTTAGCCATAGTAGTATATAGTTATATGAAGAAGAAACGCAAATCTAGACAGTACGTTGCTCGCCCCATTAATATTCAGAGACGTACTTATGGGAAGACTTGTAAAAAACCTTATAACACACCTCTATTTAATTATAATAATTTCGGTGTCACGTATAAAATGATAAAATGCAATTTATCGCTATGAACACGTTATTAAAAAAATATTATTTACAAAGTGGAATTAATTACTATGATTGTAAACAACCTTTGCACTCCAAGCCCTTGCCAAGCATTTCAATCTATTGTTAATTTGTATACTGTATATGGTCTAATTTTATTATTTTATTTGTGTTGATTAAAGAAGTTCTTACCTTGTTCATTTCTTTCTTAATTATTTAATTCATCTTAACCCTCCACTGTTGCAAATGCAACCTCTATCCAGATCTTGGATCAAACATCCCTGTTTGCTTAGTCTCGATGTTTCAGAGTCCACAGTGGTGATCTTGCAATTACTTCATTTAAAATAAATAGCTTGGTATCAAACATTGCTAAGAATCGTACCTTACCGAGTATCAAACTCCAGACGGGCGGGACGCACTGGGCGGTTTGCAAGAAAGTTAGTGAAAATGCTTAGTGGAGCAGTGATATCGTGGTCCCGAGCACCTTATAGGTTGACATTTTAATTTAGGATGACGCAAGCAAACCCACACAAGTGTCCAGTGTTCTCGCGACAGGCTGCGACACGAACGCAAATGTGGCCACCTCCATGAGAAATAAAGGTGACCGTATTTGTGGCTGCGACCTGAAAACTCTCATGAAAGCATTTTAAAATCTGTCGCTGTCGCTGGTAGCCAAGTGTGGCCACCCTCATAAGAATCAATGTAATACACTACTGCGACCTGGTCCCAGCGTCCTGGTTGCAAGCCTGGCCTTAGCCTAAATGTATGTATTTTTAATTCTTACTATAAGGCAGCTTTTAGCAGTTGTTTTTTGTGGGTCAATAAAAGTTTCTGAAACGGGAAAATAGAAAATCATGAAACGATTAGGATTTGGAAAAATAGTAATTAAAAATTTTTTATGACAAAATCGTACAAACTTTCTCAAATATTGTGTTAAAATTCAAGACTAGATTTAATAGGTACACGCACAAGCTAAACTGCTGGAACAACCCCTGTTGATGGTTTGAAAGAGGTGTAAGGTACAACCTTGAGGTATGATAGTTATTATAACCTAGTATATATTATAAACTTTTCCTAAAGGGTTAGGCTATGGCATTCCTGACATTCCCACGCTAAAATTATGTACAGTACCCCCATGGCTTCATTGATGCTGACTGACAGCTCACAGCAGACTTCTGACAGCTACTAAACACATATTTTTGCAGATCACATGATTTGGCGTAGGACATAATTTGGTCTGGTAACTTTTCAAATATTTTAGCTGTAAGTCAGCACCAAAGAAGCCATGGGGCTACTGTATATGGAATGGTGTTTGCAATTTATTTCCGATTTTTAAATGTGTGTCTTTAGCCGTGTCCGTGTTCGTTGGGAAGTTGTATCACCGTAAGAGCCCATCTTATTTTGCAGGGGAAATTTAAACTGCCCACTGTAAAGAACGACTCGCTATCCAGAGGGGTCCGTTAAAGTAGATTTCACTGTATAAAATTTTGGTTGTTTTGTCAAACACTACCCCATTACAAACAAAATTATTTGAGAAAATTTTCAAAATATTTAGAATTTTTGGAAATCCCTCCTTAGTAAACTAGCCCTTAGGGAAATATCACACAAAATATAAGAGTTAAGTGTAATCCTTTAGGTGAAACCCTTTTTAGATATCTATTATAAGAGAAATTGTTTGAACATTTAAAAAAAAATTGGATTAAAAAAGATTATTCGTCAGTAAAATACCCTTAACCTAAGGTCTACGGTCAAACTAAAAAATCTGTCCCGAGACAGTGCCCTATTACATCAAAATATAAAGTTTGAACTAATTCATTCAAACTGTTTCAGATCCTTGGTCAAGAACAGACAGACAGATAGACAAACAGATAAACATATAATGGACAGATGTGTAAATTCAACTTTTTTGAGTTCAGGCACACATAAAACGCAAAAATTCATCCAAATATCTTAGTAAAAAAATTTCATGACTACATTTTCTTATATTTATATTAGAAATAAAAACATGTTAATCAAGTTTAACCTTCCTCTCCCTCCTGCCCATTAGAGCTAGGTGAATCACAAAGTTTGTCGTTCTAAAGATGTAGTTGTGATTCTAATAGTTTTGGCAAGCATTGTTCTAAGATAGGTATTTAGGTGAGACTGAACAGCAGAGAAGTGCATCAAGGAAGGGAAAAAACATGGTTTGGAAAATAACCTCTAGTGCACCCAGCCGAGATTTGAACTTAGACAGTCATTAGTCACTGTCAATAAAGCTAGTGACCGAGTCTAGAGAAGTTGATAGCAGATTCAACTAGTGAAGATGATAGTTTTGACCAAAGGTCCCATCTAAAGAAAGTATTGCTAAATTTATCCACTTACCATACCTCTAAACTTCCTGATACAAATACTGGGCATGTAATCACTGGGTGTACTGCTTTAAATTAAGTAAGTTTTCTAGTAACATGGATATCAAACAAAATTTTCAGAACCAACAAGCTATTTTTCCAATTGGACTTAGTTATAAACTAGAGACGAACCATCTAAGCACTCAGGTTTTTATCTTCTTAAAATTGAATATAGGCACTATAGAGGAATTTTGTATTTACCAAATGTGAATTCTTATAGATCAATATAGATATCTCGATTTCACTTTTAGGATAGTTATGTATTATTTTAATAGTTAAGACTTCGATTAAATTGTATAATAAAATGATCAAGCTTGTAACATAAATACAAATTTAAGATAAGTGTGTAGATTTTATGTTTTTAGTGAAGCCATATTTTATTTATTTTGACCAAAAAATTGTGTTTCTATAAAAACTGTATAAATAGAGGTATTTTCTTAAATTTTCTGCATCTTCACCTTAAAAGACACAACACAAAAAGTAAACAAATCTAATTTCAATTTTTTGAAAAACTATGCATGGGAACTTTTATTATTAAAAATAATTATTTTAATTTGAATATATTTAATACTATATATTAGGGCTATTCTCATTATTTACCCTAATGAGTATGGAGTGAGAAAGTAAGAATTTGTAAGACATGTGCACTTTTATAACTAAGGAGGCATGCTTACCTCACACTATTCCACTAAGGCTTAGCTTATAAAAGATTGACATAGTATATTTCATCAGGATAAAGCTGCTAGCATTCATGGTAAGCGAGGTGTACTTGCTCTGGCAAAGGAAGAGTAGTAAACAATTTTTTTTAATCCCAGTTAACCGGACTTGTATTTGAACACCAACTTCTCCATCCCCATTAAATAAAATCATTCGAGACAACATTTGTCCACGTGTCCACTGGTATACTTCGCATTACATTGTTTGTATTTTAATGTTTTTTTTAAGAGATAGAAATATGTTATTCTGTATTATTTTGTTTGTGGATATGTTTTGACGAGAGAAGGATGGTGATTATGTTTTACCTTCATATGTTTATTGTTTTCACTTCTCTCTATTCAGTGAAGGCGAAGGTCATCTATTGGACACACGTAAACTATCAACACAAACGAATAAATATTGTGACACTTTATGTGAGCATTTTGATCATGATTGTAAACGTGTATTTGTTCATGAATCTGTATCATTTGAATAATACATTTTTGAAACTTTCATGAAGTGTAACCGCTCGTTGGGGACTGCCTAGTTTAATATACCAGCATCCGCACCAATGGCTAAGTGGAATGAGGCATCAGTTTCGTTTGATATAGTTTGCCTGAGGAAAGGAGGTCAGACCTCGAATCTTTGCCATGTATACTGAGCTGAGGCTTTTTTAATCCCTAAAGGGTATTTCACTCTTTTACTACAAATATGGGGGTAAATTATCTTCAACGTCTTTCATTCCTATTTCAAGTAAATACGGATAAATATAAGGATAGCTTTGATGGATACTAAGACGTGGTGCACAAATGCATGTTGGCATAATAAAGATTTTTTCAGCGTTCTGGTTACACGCATACCATAATTATGCTAATGGTATTGGGTTGAGAAATTTAAAAGAAAGGAGGAAATCTCACCGCAGATTATTGGGAAAACATTTAGGAAGAAGCATTTTTTATGCGCCTATCAATTATAGTTTAGAACGAAAGTGACCAGATAGATAAAGAGACAACCAATGCGGTTTTAAAGCTGTTAACTAAAATATCCTTCTATTTGTCTCTCCAAATAGACAACAGTCCTAAATGAAAAAAACAACCATATCCTGCCAGCGTTTACTACAACCATCACGTCCGCAAGGGTTGAAATCGAGCCCCCATGTCTTTGTCACTTCGGTAGGAATGGGGAGGTACGTTGGTTCTGTGTATAAAATACATGGTGCACTTAGCTAACATACGAAATAGTGCAGGTAGATCATGATCGACATGTGTGGGATGGTTGGAAGAGAGGGGTTGCAGAGGGGAAACGATCTCTTTGAACTACTGTAGACAAATCGACGCCTGTCTTTTCAAAGCGCTTGCTTTCTATTTATCCCTGGTTTTATCTATTCATGCGAGCTTGACAATAGACCATTGTAAATGACACACGAGCAAAATAAGGGACATGAAGCACTGTGAAGACCAAAGTTTCTCTATGGCTCGATAATAAACGTATTGATAAGTTAGGGAATATATATAGAATTACTTTATTTTAGTAGAATAATGATAATATTATTGTGTTATAATTTATTATCATCCTTATCAACCTGACCCGTGATGTAGTGGTTAGTTCACCTGGCTACGAGCCTAAGGGTCCCGGATTCGATTCCCGGCTGATACCATCAGTATTTTTCCTGGAAGAGGAATTACCTCAATGGTCATCAGGGTATGGGTAGTTAGGCTTAAACTAAATTTAAGTGTTTCCACTGGTTCCATACCCTAATACTCACTACAACCATCACCTCATCTCATCGGGACATGGAAATAGCCTCCATGGAAAGGATGTACTATTAGCAAATTCATGCGTCCCCCAGGTGGTTCATTAGTACCAGCTAATATTTTCACTACTAGGCAAAGAATGATGCAGGTTAAACGTGAAATACTATAGTATACCAGTTGTCACGCATACTAAAGGACCAGTTTATCTAGTATGGTTTGTGAGTGAGTATGGTGTCAGAATTCCATTTGAATGTACTGATGGTGATTTTTCCTGGATATTATCACACTCCCCGTCCAATGTGGGTATCTTTCATATTAATTATGCCTCTCTCACCCCTAATCCAAAAATAAATATATGCAACAAATATATATGGGTAGTAAGATACGAAATAAACAAGTAAAAAAGTTAAACAAAGGCTTGTAATTTTGCCTCTTCCAGAAATGTAAAGTATTGAGTGATGTGTAGCCCTGGGAACAGAATAATATTGACTACATCAATGGTAGAGCATTCATGCATTTCAATCGATCTTTCAAACCTACGATAGAAACTTTAATGCTTTAAAATATTAGGATCAAGATGGTGATATTTATTAAAATTTGGCAACGTTTGTCTGGATGGTAGGGTAAGGTTGGTAATGGTTTAAAAAAAATTGAGCCCTGTCAGAGTTTAACGTTCAACCTATCGAACCAGAGACAAACAATCTAACTTATTACTAAAGTTTATTCGCAAATATTGGCCCACATTATTTCATAGCGTCTAATGTTACTAGAGCTAATGTCATGTATGCATACACAAATTGGAACAATTGAGGTATTTTCCAACATTTGAAATACCTATACAGATTTTGGGGTATTACCATGTAAAATAATATTTTAATACTACAAATTGTGATCTCACTGTCTAATGCATCCTTCTCGTAATATAATGGATTGCCTGTGAGAGGAAAGTTGGAGCTTGAATTCAGGTAGGGTGTATTTATTATTTATTTAATTAATAGTAGATTCCAACTTTAACTCAACGCAAATGTAGGTACACACCTTGTTTATAATACTTTCCTCGTCTTTATCCCACTAGTGAAAATATACGTGTTTTACCAGCAGGTTAGTAAGAAGCAGCTTACAAAATATCTATTATGTTAACCCAAATGGCTGCAGTCCCATTAACCGCAACACGTTTGTTGATGAGTTAGTCGGTTTATGCCTCAGCCTGGCTCGCATGACAGAAGAAGAACGAACGACTCACCTTGTCATGGACATATGTCTGTAGCATCTGATGACAGAGGTACACACACACACACACACACAGACACGATAGTTTGGGCGCCAAGCATGCCTATCAACAAGAGCAACCAAAGACCAGACCACAGGCCTTGAGGACATCACGTTCACCGCATTCAAGTACCCCCTTTCCTTTGTAGACGCTCCATGCACGTATGCACCAATTCATCTGGAATCATTTCTTTTCATAGCATCTTTATAATGTATGTTCGGTGCTGTGGATATATTTTTTATAACTGTGTTAAGTGTATTTAAAAACAAAGATCTCGCAAAATTTACCGTAAATAATAGAAAAAACATCTCAAAAGTTGGCACTATCCAACTTACGGCCAATATATTATTTAGCTCTATACATTACGACCTATAAATGCACTAATTATTTATGTTATGAAAACTTTTTTTTATTCCAAACACAAGACTTGTGAATTAGAAACAATATTAAAAACATAATTTTCAAAAACATACCCTATGTCGATAAAATTTAAGTTGTGAGATTCACTCCTACAATATAGAATAATACCTCACCTCCTAATGTTCCCGTCGGGCTTATGTAGGTCATGCTAGTTATAAGAGTAGATGCCACGCCTTATATTTGATTGGTATAAGGGGTAGGTTTGAAAAACTGTTTTTTTATATATTTTTATTTTTTATTATGTAAACTTAAATAGGATATGACTAAACGGATAAGGTAAGTTCCAAACTCCAGTTCAGGTATAAATATAGAATAGCAAATAGGTCTCAAAGGCCTCCAATGGCTGGAGTGCAACACGTTATAGATTTATCTCAAATTTTATAGAATTCATTGCCTCGTGAATTAGTAATACGAAAAAGGTTTCAGCCATATATCCCTATTATAAATTACTGAAACAGTTATCAGCAGATTTGATGACAGAGGCAATGAACTAATATAAGTTATATAATCAAATAGATGTAACTTATTCTGAGTGAGTTCCAATTTCTTAGTTTCTGCGCAATGTATATGTCTTTAAAACCTAAGCAGGATATTTTATTATGTTTAGGGCACACAGTGTTTGATTAAACATGTTTGATTGTTCGTGCAGATTCATGTGAGTCCTAAGACATTAATTATAGGCCCCTTGACAGGTTTATCCCCTGGAAGCTCCAAGATGCAACCAACGATGTACGCAAGTAAATTATCCTGAAAGAAATGTCAACCAAGGCGAATAACTTTACATTTAATTATCTTGTGTGTTACATATTATAATTCACCTTTTTCCCTTCGTTTAGCTTATGTGAATACCATTATTTTGATAAACTATACTTATTTTTATGAGGATACTATAAAAATTTGATAGTGTTTTAAGACATTATAATAATTTAAATAAATTTGAATCATTGTCCACACATATAATTTATAAAACAACGGACACATAGGTTCTGAAACTGGACATCATATGACACTTTATAAAAAAAATCTATATGCCATGCTGCATACAACCTGAACAAATAGAAGACGTGGTAATAAATACAAATATAGGTCCCACACAGGTGGCTATATGGGCTAAGGTATCAGGCTTGCGATGAATTTGATTCTCAGCAAATTAGTATATTATTATTTTGTGTCCGTGTGATTTATCACCGCTACTTTTGACATGGATACATTAATTCTGGTACAATTCTTTTTAACAATCCCCTCTGTCCAAATACATTAAGGACGAGGCTGGTAGCCCATTACCTGGTGTAGTATCCATTTTTGATTTAATTATAATGTATATTATGGCTTAATAACAAGTAGTTTGTTTGATAGTGCCATTATTCTCCCTCCCTCCTTCTTTGGCTATCGACTACAAAATACCTATTCTTTGTGGCTCCCGCCAAGAGAGAAATGAGTGTAATGAATGATTGGCTCGCTGCAAAGTAACGTGGAAACATAATCTCAACAACTCCCAATATCTGATCTCTGGTGTATGTCAGTAAAACTACATCCATCATATCACTATCGTTCCTCCCTTTCTAAGCACACACACACACACACACACACACACACACAATGCTACCCTCAAGGAGAGAGGATATATCATGCGACACGTCAAACCGTCGCAGATAATAAGTCATCCCAAGGCTAAACTTTCAGGAAAACCCTACTTAATAGCGCCCGAACAACTTGATATTTATTAAACTGTGGATATATTAATTGTGAAATATCATTTTAATGATCAATTTTATATAAACTTAATATTTATCACATAATGATGTTTCACTTGAGCTTCATTAGGTGTTTTAAAGTTAACAGTAGTGTGTTTGTGGTTATGCATGTGTGTAATGGTAAAGAGGGTAATTTAAGAGCAAAAATTAAACTTTTTGACTTGAAAATAGCTTATGGAAATAAGTTAAAACCTCCTATGTTTTAATTAATAGCCTATATGCGAAAGGTTCACCCGACAGATATAATTCACATTTATGATTGGCTAATGAATGTATACTGACATAGATGTCATTATTCCTGTTGTTTGGGTTCATATTTAATATAAAGTAGTGTCCTAGGTTAAGTTTATAAGTCATAGTATGATGACACAATCCTGTGGCAAAAAAATGCTTGATAAATATTATACAAACAAATTATTTCTAATTGCGTTATATGTTGAGTTTAGTCCCAAGAAGATTTCTGAATTTTTATAACTATCTATTATTAAATTTTTCATCGACAAAATTTAATACCTACACTGGGGGTCACACAATCTAAGGCAGTTATGTCCAACGCGTGGACGGTTAAACACATGCAGTTCTACCCATGATTTTGCACCACCAATGTAACTTACTATTAGCTATCATGCATTGAAGCCCTATTATTATTTTGTTAAATGTCGAGAAAACACAATATTTAGGGAAAAAAATCTTTACCAATTAGGCATATTTTGGTGAGTTCTGTCTCGTAAAGTTGGAATACCAAATGTGTAATTAGTATTTCTTTAAAATATGTCTCTTTAAAAAAATGTTTGAAATTTTGCACCAGATATGTGTATTTTGGTAGAACATGCTCATGATAACTAGCCGCTGTTTTCTCACATAAAATAAAACCAAATACTTGAAAGATATTGTCTTACGGACACACATAGTAATATCAACATTACGATAGCAAAATTGCTTTGGCATAAGATTTAAAGCCAGACATTGACATCATTATTTAAAATAAAATGTTTCACATTTTTGGTCAAATATAACTGTGGTCTTATTGCGTTACATAGAGGGCCTACTCTGTTAATTTTATAATAATAAGATAATAAGTTTAAATTTGTTTTACTTTCTCTCAACACCTCAAAAAGAAAATATTCCGATTGTAAAAAAAATCCAACACGAGATTTTGATATATATATTGACGTTTCATGACACCCTGAAACCAAAATAAGTGGTTTTCGTAATGCTGTTTTTCCTTCCGTCTGTCTTTCTGTACCTCCGGCTAGATCAGAAACTATTTTAATAATTGAGCTAAGAATTGGTATCTGTGGTTTTCATGCCTCCCACTCCCCCGAGGTGTTTTGGGAATTAGACACCCAACCCTAAAATTAAAGGTAGTATACTGAAGGGCAAAAAGAGAATAAATCGATTTTCTCATATTAGCTTTAAATATTTTGATTAAATTCTATATTTAGAAATTGTCTATCACTATAAAGAAGATGGTAGTTCTCATTTTCTTATGAAGATAACTTAGACGGCACTTAACATAGAGGAAACTTTCCAATTTTCATCATTTCTCTGGACCTATAAGAGATACGAAATAATGTATCGATGTAAAGATGTAGTACCATTAATGATAAAAATATTTTATATGGAAATATATTTTTATATAATCAATCATTTATGAGCTATAAGCAAATATAAAATATACTTTTTAATTCGGATCTTTGAAAATTAATTTGATTCGTATGCTCTTTAGTGACAGAGATGTTTCTATTTTCACAAGTTTTCTGCAACAGTATTCCTAGTTCCTGACACTATACAGTAAGTTACAGTGAATATTATTTCATTTATGAACTTTAGTGGATTGTATCTACAACAATGCATATACCTATTATTTCGTTTTACAAATCTCACGAGTTCTTAGTAAATGTCTATATTAAGATAAAATTGAGAAAATCTGTGTGGTGCACCATACTATATATTTGTCTTTGATATTGTCCCATTGTAAGTCTGGTATACAGGAGGTCCACCACAGAAATATATCACAAAAGGTCAGTGGTATTCATAAGATTCGAGTACCAATGGCCTATTTATTTTGTTAATTTTCCAATTTGATTAATGGTGCCAATTGGTTTAGTTTTAGCTGAAAATAGCATATTATTTTTGACGTCATCCTAGTTTTTTTTGTATAGTTATGTGTTTGGTATATTTTAAGACACCTCTTCATATCTGGTTCCTCCTCTGCCCTCTTATTCATTTATTTTTTTAGCTCTGCGTCTTATTATCCATTCAGTATATACGCTAATGTACTAATTACGCTAATGATTTTGGAGATAAGGGAAATTATATTAATAGGAAATGTACCCGCATTTTTGAGGAAGGAGAGTAGAAAAGCATTTTGGAAAAACAATCTTCAGTACACTCGACTGAGATTCTAACCTCTATTACCCTGTCATCAGCAATGCAATACGGTTTTCTGTGAGGGTAGCGCGTTAGGTCACGTGGCCATGGAAGCTAGCCTCTTATTTAAATATTCGAGTTGAGTAAGCAAATAAAACTTTAAATTACATTGATTTTATTTATAATTTAATCAGATACAGTTTAGTACAGTATGTTTTTCTTTACTTGTAAAATTATATCCCAAACTAAAAAAAACTAAAAGCTTGGGACCCTTATCTGTTTTCCAGCGAAGTGTCGATTCCTTTATTAAAATCAGTCCTCTTGTTGTTCACTAAATACAAGCTATGGCAGAAAGTGTTGACAC
This sequence comes from Timema shepardi, assembly GCA_902151425.1. Lineage (NCBI taxonomy): Eukaryota > Metazoa > Arthropoda > Insecta > Phasmatodea > Timematidae > Timema > Timema shepardi. The sequence goes on from CABFVX010000068.1 coordinate 430,251, forward strand.
ATTTAATGACATTATATCTTTATTATTTTAACTATAAAATAGTTAAATTTAAACTTGAAATAACAACAAAAGTTTGAAAATTGTCAACGTAGTCTTGAATAATTTTGTTCTCCATACAATGTACTTAAGATATTCAATACATTGTGTTATCTGTTTCTCTAATTTTGACATGAATCTGTAATGTATCTTGTTGAATTGTTTTAAGTTACTGAATTGTTGTTGTTGTCGGTCTTCGTAGTAGGCCGATGTTAATCTTTCAGGTGGTGTGGGTCAGTGGACAATATTGCTGGAACATGTTGTAGTCATCCGTTCCCTTATTTTGCAGTTCAGAGGTCAGAAAGCTAGAACATCATCGGAAGTGATTCATACCATGGTTCTTGGTCACCTTGTTTCACGATTTGAGGACATCGAATGGTCATCACGTTCATAAAACTTAACAGTTCTGGATTTTTTCTCCTTGTGGGGCATGTTAAATATTCACTTTGTATAGTTGTTTAAATCAATGACAAACAGAAATGGCCTACAGGTGAACTAAATCATCATTAGTAATGAATCAATAAACTTTTTTTATTTTAAAAGTACATTTATTTTCAATAATGTGATGCTCACACCATTTGGCACACGGAAAGAGGCGCATGTCTGGTATTTCCTGGTTTTCCAGTGACGGTGAGGTCACTTTCTGGATATAATTAGACCTACTAATGGGATTAACAAAATATATTTTCAATTCTTTCTCATAGCAAATTTTATAGAATTAATCTAAATTAGACAATCATCCTCCCTATATTATTATTATTATTATTAATATAAGGATAGTACGGGCAGATAGTAAATCAGAAGAGGGGTACCAAGAAAAACAAACAAAAATTGTTGTGATTCTACATTATATAACCACCTGAATATTGATGAATTATTAGAACACACAAAATGTACCCGTCCTTTCTCGTTTTCATGGATATGATTATTACTTAGATTTCTGATAGTATATACCGTCTCTAGAATTTGTTAAAACATAGTTAATGAACCAATAACAATATTAGAGATGGAGGTGGATTATTTTAGTTGTATCGGAGCTATACACACTCGTTTGGGATCCGAGGACATATTTTATAGCTTTCGAAAAGTTGGTGAACTGCGTGTTTCAAAGCAGTTTAGGGATACAATTTATAAATGGTTTAATTTGACTTCCTAACTGAAATGATGTACAATCTACTGTGACAGTCAAATCAGCCCCTTGAATATTTAGGCAGGCTTATTCCACTGATTCTATGACCCAGATACCTGACTGATGTCTAAATTTGCCAATTCATTATCCTGAAGAGAAAACTGTGTTTCTAATATTAGTGCTCATATGTCTTATAGACATATTTTAATGAAGATGTTTTACATGCTCTTTCTGAATAATTTGAATATATCAGTAGAACAGGAAGAATATTTATAAAATAAAAACAACTTCTTTGCGGTACACATTTATGATCTTTATAATATTAATTTGTCCCAAAAATAATGTGGTCACATGTATTAGGGTGTCAGTCTCGTTTCGTTTGCCTTGCTGGCGAGTACATGGATCTATACCCAATTGGAATCACCATATATCACAGCCTATACTGGAAACATTCATATATTTCAATTACAGAAATGTGGCGTGGATCAAGAAGGTATAATTTCGAGTAAATGTAACAGAATTTTAGTGAAGAGGAAGGGAAAATGCATTTAAGGAAAAAACCTTTCTGTATACTTAGTCGTAATTTGAATCCCTACAAACTCATCATCAGCAAACAAGAATAAAATGAGCTCCCTGGCATAGGTATTAAAATTATTGGGTTACCACTCTATCCTCACGAAAATCTGGTTACCACTCCTATATTCTACCCTCCTCATCCCATTTGAGTAGATATTTAGCTAGCCCAGGCTTGTAGTGGGACGCGATGGACGTAGGCCTAATAGTATTAATTTATTTGTTGTAGATACTATCAATCGCAAGTGACAACTACCAATCTTACGACTTGACGTACGATTAGATGAAAGTAATTTTGTAAATTTGGTTGCTGTCCAGAACAGTCTCAAAACCAAGTCCCCGGGCGTTTAATCAACATTGAGAAACGGGAAACTTTACCCACACCAGCGGACACTCGGCCTAGATGTCAAGCTCATCTGGTTTGCCTGTGACAGGAATGTCTGGGATGGAATCTCAGCTACTTTCAATAAGTGCTCTTTTTCATTAATAGTTTCCCACTTTTTCTCCATGAAAATGCAGGTATATTTCCTATACATTCTTCTTTACTTAGTCTTAGCTCATAAGAGTAACTAGTACCCATGCGTATAGCCCAGACAGATATTAAAACACAGCTCAATAAACAACTTTAATATCCAACATCAGTTTTTTTAGGTTTTTTTTTTGTTTGGAACAAAGATTCTTGTTTAGATATTTATTTTAACTAACAGACTTAACTACATATTTCTCAGTACTCTTTCTTATGACTTCGGCTGACTTAATGTAATTTATAGTTCGTTTGAAAATACCTTCTTTCATTATCTGCACATTCTTACTCTTTGGAAATTTGAGAAGCCTGAAATTACAGTGATTCGTCACAATTATCTCTTGAACAATTATCATGGGACTCCGTGATAGAAGATCACATAGCGTCCGAGTTAAAAAAAATATTTTACTTCAAATGTTTTTGAAAAATAAAGAATATATTGGTTTTATAATTATTATTTTTTGTACAAGCGTCAACCGAATAATTTTAATAAATTAAGTAGTGTAGAATTTAGAAGTTAAATACTGTCATATGAGTGGGGAAATAGACTGAAACAGTTCAGGAAAAAATATCTTAAGCAAAACTAGACGAGATCTACAACTTAACCTAATTGCCTACCAATGCGTGTTTTTGGCGTCTTACCTGTCCTAATGCCTACCATTCTCATTTTTATATTTTAGGTTGGAATATTTTTAAGCTTGAATGAAAATCACTTATAAATAACCTATTTATTTTGAAATGTTCCCTTCTATTTAAATACATTAACTGTTAGAAGATATCAATAAATTTTTTTTAAATAGGCCTGTGATTAAATTGTCTTTTTTTTTAAATTTAAATTTGAAAAAACTACAATGATGATTTAGGAACTTTGATTTACAATATTTGTGTGTCATTATGTAAGGGTTCTAAACTAACTTTAAAATTGTCTACCCCTAAAACCCATAGCTTGGCAATATTCAGGTCTTGAATAAAATAATTTGATTCAGGTCAAATATTATAAATCCTCTTACACACCTAGGTTTTTATTTTAAAACAACTACCCTAACAAGTAATTAATTGTAATACTCCATATTATTTTGGAACGAATGATTTACTACATATCATAAAGTTTTATTTTAGTTCTAAACAGCAAATCATTTAAATTTAATTTAATAAAGGTTGTTTATTATAATTATTTAATATTAGTCTACATCTATGAAAATTATGTATTTGTTAATTGTAAGGGTGGGTAAGATTACCAAAAAAGTAATCTCATCTAGTCTAGTTTGTCGGTGGAATGATGAAAGGGTGGAGTTGCAGGCTGTGAAGGAGATGTAGTTTTCGCTATTATGCTGTCGAAGATAGTGCCAGTATGGTGGGTTGAGGGTATCATGTGGTCAGCATAACTAACCCTTCAGCCATTAATCTAATATTTTTTTAGACCGTAGTCTCTAGTTTTCCATTCAAGCAAATCCTCGTTTGTCCTCACGAGGCTGAGTTGATCAGCTCTAGACCCACTGCTTCACAGCAAAATATGCAGGCGCAGAGGATCAAACCCGGAATTTTTGAATTTGTAGCCAGGAGCCAACTAGAGCACAGAGTCATTAATTTGATGAACTAAATATGAGAATATATATATATATATATATATACTAATGCATGTATGATATACATATACCGTGGGTTTGTTTGAAAACTTTTCACCAAAATATCTAAAAAACAGTGCATTTCTCAGGAAAAAAAAAGTTGTTTAGTTTTGAAGAGAAAGTAGGGTAGTAAAGTTTACATGACCTTGAGTAGTGTCTCTATGGTCACGTTAAGGTACATTTTTTAAAATAATAATATCACGTATTTTATTGCGTATTCTGGTAGCTCACATCATGGCATTTTCAAAATGTCAGTGACAAGCTTTTTCAAGGGAAAATTATCATGAGTTACGTGCCTCATAAGTTTCAGCATCGCAGACGCCAGGCGTGTCACTTGAACTATTCAAACATACCTCGGGAAGAGTGTGTGCGTAGATGTCTGTATTCGTAGAGGACATTGCTAAATATTCAAGAACGTAAACAAACCATCTGATGTACCATCAATGCCGGTTACAAATCCAGTATTGTCTCGTTTACTTTCTATTGTAAACATCTAAAGTACCGATTTTGAAAAAAAAAAATGGTTTACAGGCTGGAGGAGTGAACATAATGCTTTTTTCTGCATATAGCTGAGAATAAATGTGCTGGAAGAACGGCATCAGCTTTCAAACAATGATATCAAGATACAAAAGTATTGTAGCGTTATGTTTTGGATCTGGTTTAAAAATTAAGGAAACTGGATTTGTTTCAAATAAAAAATGGATTGAGTGTAGAGTTTTGAATAAAATGACCAAAGTGGAAATTTTTGGTAGCTTTGTGGTGAATATTAACAGTTCAGGGCGTGAAGTGTTTAATGCTATTGGTGTATCAGTTGCTTGAAAAGCTTCCTTAGAATGAGAATAAAAAATGTTTTTTGGTAGTTATTTTGTTTATTATTTTACAAATACATATAAACGTGTAAGCACACACACACACACTTCTACCTTCCCCAGTATATTTAAATAATATTTTTCCTTGCCCAGCACCTTACCCATTACCTTTTCAGAAAAAATGGTAGAGCCTTTCACGGTCGCTCATAGAAGTTCAATGTGGAAGGAAGCACGAAATTCCCTGAACTCCCCTATTACATTGGATCTCTACTATATTCCATTCACGATAGGTTTTTACCTGGAGGACAGTTCGAAAATCATATGTTTAGGTTTTGGGTTAGCAACACTTGTACAAGATCACAGTTTTGTTATAAATGTAAAGATCTTTAATTACCTGTTATATATTACATTTAAAATAACGTTAACTTAAGTTTTCTCATAATATTTAATTTTTTTTAAAATAATTTCTTTTTGTCCAACTCGAAACAATATTTTAAACATAATTAAAAGTACTTATTTTTCGTTTTGGAACGTTACTGATCTTGTGTAATATAGTGCATACATCAATACCTTTTAATACAGGCATCGTATTTACTTGGAAAAGAGAAAATTGTTATTTTTTTTACATACAATATACGATTTTATGATTATTTTATCGTATTTTGAAATATATAACTGAATAAAGTATTTTCATCAACTGCGTGTCCGCATCATTGTAAAAAAAACTTGTTTACTGTTATGTTCAATCATATGGTTTAAATTCGTCAGTTGCCATTTTGAGGCTATGTTCGTTAGAAGCTTTTGTGAAAGAGGTGTGAAAATTTTTTAAGTGAAATAAAACGATAAATAAACTTTGTGTCCGACCTAAAATAAATATATAAATAATATTGGCCTAAATCATTGTGGTAATCACATCAATATATTACCATCTGTTTTCATTACAGTCATCCAAAGTGATAGATGTCAGCTGTTGGCGTAGTGATATATTAGGGATAACTTCTTGTAACATTTCGAGCTGTCATTCAGGTAAACTTAGCTTGTGAATGCCGGTAAAGGCAGCACCAAACAGTCTAGGGGCTGAATAAATGCCCAACACCGAATGGATGGTTGTTGACTTAAGTGCAATGATTTTTTTAAATTTGGTGGTCTATTAAAAAATTTATGATCTAACCCACGTAGTCAATATTTATAATCTATAAATATAATGTATTCCCGAATATAGTATCAATCTATCTTTGACTGACTTTATCGCCAAAGTATAATATTAACTTCAAATCCAAGGAAAATGAATAATAAATATTACAATTTTAAATTTAAAGAGAAACCTTAAGATCATAGTAACGATAAGAACCTGTCATAATTCTTAACATGATGAATTATTGCAATTTTTGAAAAGGGACTGAGATATACTGTTCATAGAACTACTATGGTAATACCAAATTACCATAGGGGGAAATGATATCAATTTTGACCTACCCACTTAAGGGGCCAAAAGTACCAAAGTGTCACTTTCTGGTGGACTGGCCTGCTGATGACAGAAATATTGGAGTTTGAGTCCCAGTCGAATCTACTGAAAGTGGTTTTCCCTAATTTTTTTTCAAATTTCCTTCCTCGCAAATGCGGATAGATCACGTTTAAAATAATTCCTTCCTCAACCCTACTCCATTTGAGTAATTATCACACATGCCTATAGCCTGACCATGTAGTTATATGCGGTGATAGTAAAAAAAATACCTCCATGTTTAGAAAGTACGCCTCCAATACCACAAAAATATATTTCAAAACTTTTCCAGTAGCATATAACAGTCACGTTTAGCGATCCGCTAAGTTAAATAACCGTTAAACTATTGACACGAGCACTCAATGTATAATTTTGATTTATAAAATCAAGTGTACGGATGTGATGGCCACAAAAGTGACCATCCCTTTTCCACCAAACGCACGGTATTGTCTGTTTGATACTGTCCAGCTCTAATCCCCGTGAGAGTGGGGCTGTGCTTGGCCATCATGGGAACATGGAGATGTCGCGACTAAGCTGGGATTTGCTGGGTGGGTGGGAGGAAGGGAGAAGAGGGGGAAGGGGGCGGTGGAGGCAACTCCTGTGACGTCACTCGGTCCCTTGCTTGATTAGTTATATACCCCTCGTTCCCTCAAACAGAACTAAACTACAAGCTCTCCTCCGACTAGCGTATCAACGCCCTCATCCCCTCACTACCAAACAACTACTGTTTCAATCCGCACGCAGCAATAAAAACCAATTCCCTTCCCCTACCCTTTCCCGACCGCTACCCAACCCCGTTCCCTTGACACCCCCACATTTTGGTGACGGGAAGACCATACTAGTGAATTTCACAGTTATTTGACGGGATAGACTGGCTTAAAAGAATTTTTTCCCCCATGGTTATCTGAATCCCCCGGAAATGTAAATAGACTAAACTGTTAACTTCTCTGAAGTGTAACTTGACGAAACGTTTGTGTTAGTTTGTGAGGGCATTAATTTGAAGTTCTTCGTTCGGTTGTGCCTTAATGAGGTGAAATATAATTTAAATAAATGGGGAATATACTATTTAATAAATGGAATGGAACTCCGCATGGACTTTCTCGCTCTATTGTTTAAAAATGTAAGTATTTACTCAAAACTAGTATAACAAGGAAAACTACTAAATTATATACACTAGCAAACCGAAGCATAAATTTCACTATACTCATGTAATGCTTTTTTGAGTCCTGTTTTTATTATTATTATTTTTTATGATTTAATGGCCTCATTTGTATGTTTGGACCAATAAAAAAGATCAATATTGGGTCCACAAGGGTCAACACTTCATATTACCATTTCGACTTCCGGCTAACATTTTCGACATTTTATTAGATGTTGCACATCTTCATGTTATCGCATTGTTATTAAATTCTTCATTTATAAATTTTGACCATTAAAATAATATGTAAATATTGATTATTGAGTCTAAAATGGCGATATAACATTGTTGTACAAACAATTCTCCTAAGAGAAAAAATAACAAACTTTTTGAAAAATTTACTTATCGTCGGCTTAGAGGTAAAACTCACTAAGTAGCATTTCAATGTTTGGAGATTTGCTAAGTGAATGATGACTTTTACCAGGCAAAGAAGCTTTTAATGTTGAATTTGATGATTTCTTATTATTTTAAATATAGAGAGATAAGTTTACACATTTAATGACTTTCTCTTATATATCTTGAAGTTTTAACATACACACATATATAAACTCATTTCAATCAGAAATGCACTTAATGAGTCCTTCCTCTAAACCGACGGTATAGTTATTATTCTATGGCATTGGAGTATTATTCGTTAAGACTTTAGTATTATCTCTTTACAACTAAAGCTCACAAAATTGTATTAATATATTGACCAATAACTCAGAAAATTTTGGTTTTATAAATATATATTTCATATAAAAGTTATTAATTTTTATTAGTACTACAATTTTGCAATGTTAATTTATCTAGTATCTCAAATAGTTGCTGAAATACGGAAATTTCCGCTTTTGTAAAGTAACCTGAAAGTTATTTTCATGGGGAAATGAAAATAGCCAGTTTTTTTATAATCTTAATAAACGCCTAGATACGAAATTTAATCAAAATCGTTAGTGCCGATTTTGAGAAAATCGATTTTTTCTCTTTCCGCCATTTATTAAACTACTCTTAATTTTAAGTTTAAACGACACACAGACAGACGGCATTGCAAAGACCACTTTATAGGGTTCGTAGGATCATGAGACGTTGATATTATTATTGGTAGGGTGATTGTGAGATGATATGGAGGACCTACAGTTTAACGTGGAATCCGAACCACGGTGGAGGCCTGGCATTCCCCACATTCACAAGATGTATTGTCAGAGGTGAAGGAAGGGTTTCGTAATCAGATAAATTTATGCCGGGACCGGGGATTGAACCCCGGCCGCCAGCATAGAAGTCTGACACCTTATCCCTAGACCGCTAGGTCACCACGATGATATTAATCAACATTTCATCTACTAATCGAACACTGTCACTGCTAAGATTTTATTAATTCACTTTGTTTATTGAAGCAAACTGGAATGGACCTAGGATAATAATTTTCATCTAATCGAAAATTATGAGCAAAAAACATTGTCCACCGATTTCTTGGAATTTCAACTCAGCAAGCAAATTATTTCTACTTTATTACAACCTTCTTGTATACAAATACTTCTAAACCATTTTCTTTTACTTCTATTCTTCGTCGCACAGTGAAGATTGGTTCAGCCAATTTTTTTCTTTCTCAAACGTGTCACGTGGATCGTCAGCGCGCTCTAGTCCATTTCACGACGAGGATACGGTCATACGTCACGGCGTGTTCTTACAAGTGTGGACCAGGCAAGCATTTCAGTAGAGTACATCAGCAATAATTTAACTTTGTTTCTTGCATTATTTAATGTTTGATTTACTTACATTAATAGTAGACAGTTTTAAGGTGAATATTAATTATTACAGGGTCTACTTATGACAGGTTAGAGTACATAAGTATAGTCCGGAGGCGTATAAAAATGACGTGCATGTAAAAATAAAAGTGAACCTACATTTGTTTGTGAATACGTAGACCTTCATAAATGGGTATGTGGACTAAATACCAGTCTCATAAGGTCTGGGTTTCTGGTGGAAAAGGCTGGGGATTGAGCCCCCATCTGGGTGTAATCACGGTAGTTTTTCCTAAATGATTTCCTACTCTTCGTACTCGCAAATTCGAGTGCATCTTCTCTTTAACTATACTTTCTTTATCCCTAACTTATCATTGTATATAAATCAGCATAGCGCAAATGAGTAATTTGACACACGAAAAATAAAAAAATAAACAGGACTATCAGAAAAGAAGAGATTATATTTTGGTATAAAAATATTTATTTGACTGAAAGCGATTTAAAAAAAAACGTGTCGTCCCCATTAAAATGTACATAACACGTTTAAAATGTATATATTCTGAACGTAAGGATGTAAAAATATGTGGAAGATCCCTGTTTTGCATGGCTAGCCCCAACTCATTCCATCATCTACAAGCAAGCACGAAGGCAGATGTTCTCTGTGTTAGGTAACTGACAAGATAAGGAAGTCTAAGTTAAAGAAAGTAAAGATAAATTCGTTAAAGTCTTGGTGGTACTATCATAGATGGTGCTGATTCACTATAATCAGATTATTATGTTTATCTTTTGTGATTGACTTAACATATTTGAAAGAAGGTGCAAAATAGATATATCGTTTCGCCTACTAAAGCAATCAGTTGAGCTATTTCCAGAAATAGTAAAAAACCGCATCATTTCTTAAGTTTATTGATTATATTAATACAGAATGTAGACCTACTTTAAAAGGGGGCAGATTTGTCAACGCATCCAATTGTACGTCCAGGATATCAAAATTTGTATTTTGCTAATGGGGGGTGTATGGGGAAGGTATATATGTTCAAAGAAAATGTTCATGAAATGGGGTGAATATCGTTAGGTAAAGAACCAAATAAAAAAATCAAACTATGTATCTACATTCTACATAGGTGTTTATAACAATATTTGTATCTCTTATAGCTTTGTTTTAAACATTGAGCTTCAATATTGTTTATACTAACATCATATAATATCTAGCATAACATTATCCAGCACATAGTAGCTTAGCCACGGGACCACTTGTCCCAAAAGTGCATTGCTTAGTTGAGATATGATCACGGACCAAGAGGACTAAAACCGATAATAGACCTGTGGGTAGATATATATTCAGCCTCGCCAATCGTTCTGCCATATATTAGGTTAGGTTTGGTTGGATACTGTTAGGTTGAATTAGGTTAGGTTAGCGTAGATTAGTTTAGACTAGCTTAGCATTTTGTTCTGTCCTACTATCCATCACTTGCTGTTTTTCGTTCAACTTTAAAAAACCCTTTACAACCATTTTAATATAAATGGAGCGCCACAACAGCCGGTGCTGAGTAGAACACCAGTACGCCTTGACTACAACCCCCAAGATGGAGCTCATGGCAGAACAGTAATGTTGGATTAGAGATATTATTTTAAACGCAGGTCATAACATGTATACGTGGCCCAACTCTGATTCGCCCACATTAACATAAGTAACTCTTAAACTGTAGAATTAACTAATATCTGTAGAATATAAATAAACTAATACATGTTAACTAAGGACCCTTGGCAGGGATTTGGGCCTAAGAACTCTTCAAATATAACTAGATCAGGTAACCGTCTTAGCCAACTTTTCTATCGATGCGGGGAGGGACGGAAAGTTAAATAATATTTTAAAATATTTCTTACGTTTACATACATCGTAAATTTATGAAAAAAGATAGTCAATAGATGTTACTATTTTCATTTTAATATTTATTTAAAACAAATTCAATCAATAAAAGGATTTTTCTTTACTTATAACTAAACGCTTGGTAACATATAATGATTTTATATTACTTAACAAATAATAGCATCTAACTAACTATGGCAAAAATCTCACTCGTTTATGTATAACTATAACTTTATAAAGTAGTAAAAGCACTACCCCAATTTTTATTCTCAAAGTCAGAAAATAATAATTTCACGATCATTTCCGTAAAAAGGGTGTTACATAAATTTAAATAAAACAATGAATTAAGTGTCCACCATCTAATTACTGGCACTACAGTCATACGTCAAAATAAATGACTGACTACTGTATTTTTGGCTTTAGTTTTCAATAAATGACTGACTTTTGTATTTTTAGCTTTAGTTTTCATCTCTGGACAATATTTTTAAATTCAAACTTAGTATTTTTGAAGATTAGTTCTACTACATTGAAAAGAAAAAAAAAAATTAAATACCTTCTTTTGATGGAAACCTATAAAATTATTGAATAATTATTTCTAAATAGTGATGTGGTACACTATTTTCTTCTTAACGAAGAATAATTAAGGGAATAGTTTTCCTAGTAATCCTGTCTCGTGAAAAATGTGATACAAAACCATTGAGTGCTTGAACTAGCAGTATTTTCTTACTAGAGAAGAGATACATTAAATTGATTAATTAATAGTATTTTGTCTAATGGGGGAGCTGATATACAGCAATTAAATCAGTGAATAATTGATTGGTTGTAATGTCTTCTTATAAGCGAGATGATACAATACAATTAGGATAAGTGGTATTAATATAAATGCTATTTATTAAGGAAGTGAACTACAGCACTTTAAATATTGATAGTAGTTATTTCTTACGCATGAACTAATCTAAGTCACTAGACTAATCAGTAACATTGTGTTTTATATTTGGTGGGCTACTCTTCAATTTCTGTTTCAGGTTTGTAGGTTTATTAAGCTCTATTTTCACTTCTTTCAATAAATTTTAATAATGTTTATGAAATTAATATATCAATTCAAAGAATGTGAATGTATTATAGTGTAGAAACGCTATAGAAAATATCTTATTGTAAAAAAAACAAACTATTTAAACTTCTTTAATACCTCATTTACAGGCCAAGTAAAATTACCTGCAGTAGTATATATAATGTTGTATTAGAATATAGTAGTATGTTATAAAAGATGACCGGTTATTCCTACTGCCTCTAGGTAATATTACATCAAAGTGACGGAAAAACCAATCCGTGATACTTTTTCCTTTTCATTCTTCCATGAAAGAATCAGCGAACCCGAATTATAGATGACGGGATGGAAAAGGAAAATCAATCTACCTGCACGCGGTAACGAATGAAATGTCGTTGTCAATCACATTTCCGTTTTTGAAGTAAGGCACCGAAATTGTCACTTTCGAGGTCACATTTTTTCCCTCGCAGGCTTATATGACTGATGTGTGACGTAAGGAACATAAAAAAATATCAGCACTAAAGTTTTATATTTTCCTTAGATTTTTGGGGTGAGTATAAAAAGGAACACTATTGGATGAGTTTAATTGTATTTTCAGGTATAGATGCAGTAATAAATAATACAAAATTATTAATCTATTATTCAAAGTTTAAAAAAGTAATTTAATATATTTATAATAATTTTTAGTGTAACTAAATATTTATTTATCAATTATGCGTGTTAAAATAACAACACGGTACATACTTACATGAGCCAGTGATTCTCGCTCTAGAAATTTTAATAATTATACCATTTTAAAATAACAAAATCATATAACAAGAGCAACCATAAAGCCGTGAGATTAATATAATACATTCAGGGTGTTCCTGGATATATAATAGTATTGAACTATACACCAAAAGTAAATAATATTTTGCCAACTGGTAATAAACTAGAGCCAATCAATTAAACAGATTTTCAACTTTGTCAAAAACAAAAAGCAATAGGTGACAACAAAAATTATGAGTGTTTCTTTCAAGTTTTCTCACAATAGTTGACATAAGAACTTTTAAAAAAAATTTAATAAAACGTATTTATATTGGTTCGTTGTTTGAATTTAATTATTTATACAATGTATACAAAATAATTGTTATATTTATTAACATCTCGTAGCTAAAGCAAAAGGGAAATCCTTTTAACTTTTAAAAACTTTGTGCAAAATCACCTGTTGCAAGTCGGTTGATGGGTATGACCAAATCGAACACTAAATTAAGGACACAAACAGCCAACTTCAACGCCATAAATAGTCTAGGAATATCAAACAAAGGTTGTAAATTAAGCATTTTTATTTTCCCCTTTGAATAAGTTTATTATGTAACGTTTGACATTCATCAAAGACCGAAGTTGTGATTTTTCTTCGGGATATTTTCCTAGGATGCAAAGGAATTGGAAAATGTGGGTAACAAGTTTGAAATGATTAAGTGTTGAGACTTGACTTTGAATTTGATCCTTTGGAGCATGTATATACAACAATTTACTCCTAAAATAGATAGGGCAACTTAAATTTTTTTTAAGCTTATTTAAATATAAAGAGTTTTGAAGATGGTTTTAAAATATAAACAAATGAAAACTATCGGTAATATTTTGCAAACTACTAACTAAACACCGTACTTATTTTTTTAAATTTAAAATTCAAGGCTTTCCACAGTTAAACATTACTCTGCTTAGTAATTTATTATTTCAGTCTTTTCTTCATGTGGTTTCCATCTCTTGGTTACTATTGACCGACAAAGAAACGGAGAAGGATGAGTAAACACCTCTGACTTTCTCAAGCAACACCCGAAACCCATTATATTTTGAAGGTCATATTTTTCCTAGCTCAGTGTGCTTTGTTATCCTGTTTAGGACCCCAAGATGGTCTTGTTATTATAAGCCCCTTACTGAGGCTTGCCTACATCTGGTTTCTAAAAGGTCTGGGGGCTGGCTAAAACTGTCCTCCTAATCCCCAGTGAAGGATCTACGTGTTTAATTTAGACTAGCTCATGGCTCAGCCTAAGGACGAGTACTTTCAGACGTTTCAATGTGAGCGTGCCATATTCAATATTCCCTAAAGTAATTAAACTATTATTTAGAAAAAAATTGAATACGTAAAAGTGTTAGAAATAAGATTAGCAATATTAAAGGTCATAGAAAAAAATAACCTTAAGTAAAGTGTGGATAAATTGATTTTGTGAGAAGAACTTATACATTACATACATACCTTTCATACATACATTACTCCTACATTACATTACCCGACTTGGTGGAGTATTTAGCTGACGCGCTAGTTTTGTGTTGAGCTAGGCTACCGTGGATGAGTTGATCAAGGTTCAAAACTCATTTGGGTGACCTGATTTTTTTTTCCTAGATGGTTCTCCATTTTACCTCCATGCAAATGTAAGTTCACATCCTCCAAATTAAACCTTCCAAATTCCTAGTCCATTTGTGTAACTAGTACTCAAACGTTTAATCCGAACTGGTAGTAAGACGTGTGGCTAAATAAATACATTCCATTACATATAGTATAATTTTGGTAGGAAGAACAGTAAAGGTTAGTTAATATTATTACTATTAGCACCATGTTTTACTAACCGTTCGGGTTTTGCGCACTTACGCTAATGTGTAATGGTAGGGTGATTGTGAGATGAAATGTAGGACCTACAGTTTAACTTGGAATCTAAACCACGGTGGAGGCCTTGCATTCTCCACATTCACAAGCTGTGATTAATACACGTCTTGTCAGAGTTGAAGGAAGGGTTTGGTAATCAGATAAATCTGTGCCAGGACCGAGGATTGAACCCCAGACCTCAGCACAAAAGTCTGACACCTAACCCATAGACCACCAGGAGACCCTAAAAATAAGTTAGTTACTAAAGTTACTAAAACATTGTTAATATATTCATACATAAAGTCATGTCATCTGCAGATGTTACTTTTGATAGATACCTATCAAATAACACAAATATTATAAGAAAATTTTATCAATGTTGGCCGCAAAGAAATATGTTTTTTTTATTTTCTCTGCTGTTCTTCCAACAAAAATCAGGGTATACATACATACCGATAAATATATAAATTAATTACATTCTTACATTACATCCTTACACTAGACTGCAAATCTGAACACTTGATGTAACTTATCAAGAATTTACGCCAGCTCCAAAAGCCTATAGTAATATGTTGTTTATTTCTGCGATATAAATTATTTCAATTTAACTTGTTGGGCCACAAATAATGAACTTAGGGATATGCATGTGGCCTGAGAGTCACAGGCAAGAATTCCTGGTATAAGGCAGCAGTCAGCAACTTACAACACACCGACTGATCTTATCTGGCCCTCATAAGATTTAGCAAACAAACGTGTTTATAAATAATAAACTGACTGCTATTTGAGAAATATTAGGTTAACAAAAGTGGCCCGTCCACTTTTTTAAAAACCCATTCGAAACTTGATATACAAAATGTTGTAGATCCCTGATCTTTGGCGTCACTTTCGGAAAAAAAACATTATTTCCGATTATGGTTGGATCAGGGTTTGAATCAATGTTGGTGGTCCTTGGGGTAGTTTTTTTTTCTAAATTATTTTACACTATGCCTCCACTAAGATGCAGGTACTTTATCTCTTGATTAAAACTTTATTATCTTTTACACATTAGCGTAATAAGTACATATGCATACAGCCTAAGCTGGTAGAAGATACGGTGCAGGAATTAGTCTATTTAGGCTAAATTTATAGAGAGATTAGCAAACTATGAATGGTGGGCCAAATATTTCTTACATTATTGTTAATTAATCTAAGAAGTGGCTAACCATTACTCGTGCAAAGAGGTAAAATAATATTAAATATAAATTGCCCAAACTAATTTTTAATTTGAACACGAGATTAAATAGAAATATCCAGGCTACCCGCAGAATTATTTCCTTTGAAGGAGAGAGTGGGGAAGGGGGAGGGGGAAGGGGTACAAATATAATATTCCACTATCCACTCACATACAGTCGCATGCCTGGAAAATTTTCGCGAGCACTGTCACAATACTGTCATTGTCAAGATAACAAAAACATATAAATTACAAAGATCAGAACTTTGCAGTAACTTAAAAGAAACTAGAAAACTTATAAACATAAAATGTCATGCATTTAAATTAAAAAATAATAATGATTTAAAAATCATATAATTTGAACTCACTTTACAGCATTACTTAAAAACACTACCCACTAAATATAAATTGAAAGCATCTACGGTCATTACCAAATTGATTAAAAACAATTTTCTACAAAAGCATCAGTAACCAATCGTTTAAAATGTAGCAATGTAATAGGTCTTATTTGAAAATGCGTCGGGGGGTAGTAGTGACCCATAATACGACTGCAAATCTGTAGGACAAATTAGAAGAAAGAAACCTTTTAAACAATGTCCTATTGTAAAAGAAAAAGAATTATGTACTGAATTAATTAATAAATTTCAGGTAGGGGTGGGGGAACAAATGCCAATATCTTTGGATACACATGGGATCATCTCAAGAAATCCTATACCCATATATATATAACAAACAAGAAAGTTACTGATCCTTTTGTATATATGGCTTCTTTGGTGCTGACTGACAGCTCATAGCTGACTTCCGACAGTCAACATTTAGGCATAATACCTAAATTTTGACTGTCAGAAATGACAGCTGCTAAACACATGTTTTTTCAGATCATATGATTCAGCGTAGGGATACATAATTTGGTTTGGTAGCTTTTCAAAGCTTTTAGCTGTCAGTTGTGAACTGTCAGTGAGCACCAAAGAAGCTATGGGTCTGCTGTATATATATATATATATATATTCTACCATGAGATATGTCGTTCTTAAGGCTGAACTTCACAATGCTTGACGTTTTGGCTGTACAACTTACAAAAGGATCAGTAAATTTCTTCGTGAAAGAAGCCTTCGATCAACCAAGGTGGCTTAAGTCTGTGTGCAGAGTGATTATTATCATCTTACATAGCTTATTCACTTTCAAGATCTGTCATCTGTGAGGCTGAGTCAAACCTACTTTTCTGCTATTTCGTTCGGAATATCAGTTGTAAGTTAGACACCACTCTATGTCAATAATGTGTTGGCGGTCAAGTTTAGGAAGTAATTGGTTAAACTTCAAGTTTGAAGATCTTACCTGGGAAGTTTCCCGTTGAAATTAAAATGTATTATGTTTTAGATTATTACTGTTATGAATATAAAGTTTAAATACAATAATATATTATGTCTTTAATTTGTTTATATTTTATAAAATTTACCTCACTGTCTTACAATAAAATCTAGAATATTTCAGTGTATACATTCAGTGTCGTTCTTAATTCTTAGTCTGTAGTTGATCGTCATCTGGACAATCTTATCTTACAGTTTAAATTAATATTGGATCTACTTTCATAGATTTATACACCAAGGCTATCAAGTTTGGAAGTGATAAGTTTTGATAGTTGAGATATATCTATTGAAAACGTTGCTCAATGTTTGTTTCCATACTAATATGTGTAAGCTATTTTGAAAGATTATTCTATGGATAAATGAACATACATGCAGCTTTTTAAGGAGGGTTTCACTTATTCCTGATTTATAGGCGCTACTGTTATCAGAGAATCATAAATAATATTGAAACATAATTTTTTTTTTAGTGTGAAATTCAGGAATGAGAGAAATATCCATCACATATAAAAAAAAATCCCTTATACTAAGTGAATTGGAACAAATATAAGAGCGAAAACAAAACCATACACCCTTTATATACCTTCTCACTCTATGGATAACACTTGAGTTAGGAAGGTAATACAGCTCAATCCAGAATCTCATCGTGGTGTGGAGGGAAACCTTAACTCTGCCTTAAAAAAAAAGTGAAATTGAGACAAGTGAAACCATATTACCATATTCAAACAAATATGTAAAACTTATAATTCTAAAATTAAAAATTCTATTGGTCTCAATTCACTGTTGTCAAGTTGAGAATGAAGAAAACCGCACTTGGATAGGATTTATATTTCACGTGTAATCGTGCATCTGATATCCAGTTTAATCGGTTATGATATGGCCTCATAAATAATTTAACTGTATTTCATAAGTAGGAAATATTATTTGTATTTTTTTTTTAATTTGTAGAAAAAAATAGTTCTTGAAATCAAATGTATATAAAACATATCTAAAAAATTGTTTTCGTTTAAGTAGTCATTTCTCTGCAGAGAAAATCATCTAATTAGAATATAAGTGTTTTGAGTGTGTTAAAATATAATAGAGGAAGTGTCAGAAAGAGGTAAACAGGCAGCCTAAAATTTGTTTTTTAGAACCGCATCTTACTACCCATTTAGGTTATTCAAATTCGTATGCACTAATTACGCCAATTTGTTAGGGATTGGAAAGGTTGAATTTATCGGATGTGTACCCTTATGTGCGCAGAGAGTGTGAACATTTAGGGAAAACTACCCTTATTAAACCCAACCAGGATCAAACCACAATCACCTAATTATTGTCAGTTTAGTCTATTGCAATAGTAGCACCTTAGACAATGCGTCCATCGAAGTAAGTCCTAGAATGTCTAGCTACTCTTTATAGAGCTGTTATATTGAGGGAGAGGAATGGTGGAAGATGGGCGCTGATTGTTCCAAGAGTAAAAGAAAGGGGAATGATTAAAAGACACAATGACATGAAGCACAATAATAATAAAAAGGTTTCTTTGGTAAACTAACGAAATCAGCAGCATATCTAAAAACCATGCTTTATTAGTTATTGCAACTTACCTATGAAATTAAGACTTAAATCACTTGTGTTATACCTTATAAATATCTTGCTTAAAGGCCTCAACTGGGATTTGAAAACAAATCAGATTGAGACTTTCTGACTCATTTTAAAACTTATTATAATATATGACCCACTCAAATGAAGGCATAGACAAGGCACCAATATAATCATTTCTGGTTTGCTAGAGGTATTAAGGCACGATATGTCGAGGTGTTTTTCTTAAAAGTATTCCCGATATATCTTCACGAAAATGAGGATGCACTTCCTCTACATTTTATCTTGTTCACCAATATCCTATTAGTGCATATAAGGGGCGCATCTGGAAGAGCAACGAGATCCTTAGTAACTTTGCTTTTGGTAAAACTTACCAAGCTGGCAAAATTCCCACCGTTTACCCTGAAATATAATAAGATTACCCTGCTTGGTTACACTATGATATAGTTTAAAATATTGGGATATAGCCTAGTCAAGGCTAGAAATACTTTCATGGTAGGAGTGTATATATACAAAAATTAAAATTCACAGTCATTTTCATTTCAATGATTTTTATTCTTAAGAAAATTATTGAACAACTGAACCTGGGTCGGTCCTAGTCAATATGGGCCCCATATATTTTTTTAAACATTAGAGCAGTCCAATCGCATAACAAGGTAGATAATACTAAGCAGACTACATAAACATTATATTAGGGTAGACTTAGCTACGTCTTATATGATCTTGAAAATAAAACAAACATATGGTCTTGAAATATTTTATTAGATAGAGACTTTTGTTTGACGTATTATGTTGAAATTGAATAAGCTACTAATAGACAATGGATTATGCAAATAGGCGTACTATTATTTTTATATAAAAGATAAGGTTTTAACATTTTTATAACAATGATATAAAAATCAGTAGATAAATAATTAGTAAATAGATGTATTAAAGCATGAGAATTAACTAACAAACCCTAATTGAACAGCTGGTGCTGTAGTTAATTTCCTTTTACTGCTCTCATTTTTTCTACTATAGTTACATTGATTTATTTAAACAATTAAAAAAGGGCTAACTGTTGGGCCCTTAATTCTTGTGGGCCCCTGCGGAAGCATTGGCCGAGAATCAGCCCTGAACTGAACAAAGCGTTATCTTTCGAAATAAATTATGTGTATTTCTATTTGGTTCCACTTTTACTTACTGTTTAGGTAATTAGTAAGAATGTATGTCATATAGTTACTTAAAACAATACCTTATATTTTCAAACATATTTTCAAAAGTTCAGTATTTAAAGTTAATAGCTTTTCCTTGAAAGTTTGTGATCCAATAAGCCCCTTATTACCCCATTTTAAAATTTAAGATCTTGAACATAATAATAAGGAAAATGATATAAGTTTGAATAGTGAGTAGTCTACGCCATATAGTATATCCCATTTAATATTCAGATATATTTTAAAATTAATTTAATTTTTCTAAGCCTAAGTGCCTTTTTTATTCGCGTTTATTAAAAATTTTTCCCCAGTATTCGTAGGATATAATAATAAAAACAAATTGTTTTGATGTACTTTTTTTTAGCCAAATTCCTATTTGTTTTAAGTAAATGATTTGCGAAAGGTATTTGAGAAGGATTGAATCTCTATTTGCCTGGAAGAAGAATAAAATAACGTGAAAATATGAAAAACAATTATTTATGAGCTATTTGTGATTAAAACACTATCTCCAAAATAAATGATAAAAAAAATCTTTTTCAACAAGCAATGGGGTAAAACAGTTTAAAAATTACTTTGTAAAATCTATGTTGAGATTATTTTTGGTCCCCAAAATTATTGTAACCTTCAAACTTTGAAGTTTTTAAAACTAATAAAATATTGCAGGTAGTAACTTGGCACGGACAGAAATAATAAATCTTGCTAGGCTTATGGGGGAGTGTGGTGGGAAAGAGTGAGATACATTGAAAGAAAACATTTTAGCCGGTTGTTTAGATACTCATTGGACTAGTGGAGCGTAAAAGAATAAAGAAGGTGAAGTTGGTTTACTTACTGAATCCTGCCTTTTCTCTCCCCTCTTTGTTCATTTCTCTCTTTCCCCCAGTGGTGGCAACTTTACAAATTGCACGGGCTGTAAGGTTTGTGAGGCCTGAATGAGATCGACAGCTGGGGATGAGGTGAGAAGCGGAACTTCTGGAAACATTTCATTGTCAAGTTACATGTACACCGTCAAAATATAAAATAAAATACGCGGTGTAGAAAAACGTATATAGCTACTCTCTCTATTTCATTTTTGTAGCAGTTGCGGGGAATTAGACTTAGACGATCAATGCTGAGGAAAGTGTTGGACAATATACTGAGGTTTGCCTGACGTCCGGTAGAGCTCACCTGAGTGACAAAAAGTGAAACATTTTAGTATTTGGTTGGTTTTTATCTATCTAGGAAATACTACTTAACTTTCATTTTACAATTCGTCTATTTGTTTCGGCCTCACCTGTATATAGGTTCTAATTCCAATAATCGGTTCAATATTAGTGTCAAACTTTATTTTTAACCTACAATAATATGTAAATTATAACTAGTATTTACAGTGAAGACCGAGTGTGCTAAAGATATGATGTATTGGGATTCAAATCGTAGCCAAGTTTACTACGAGAAGAAGGGGAATAGTTCCACATGTGGTTTCTATTATAATTTTACAATTCCCCTTTAATGATAACACGAAAATAATATTTTTAAGCTACGCTCTTCATCCTAATCACCAATGATAAGTAGATTTAATTTTTAATATCAAGCTATTAGTGACATATTCTAATTGATTAATATGAGGCGGGTAAATTAGTAAAAATCACCCGCATTCACTTAGAGAGGAAGTAAGAAAACCGAAGTGATACAGCAAATATGAAAATAAGTTATAGTGAAACCATCAGGGATTTAAACCTTAACTTACACGTCACTGGCTATCCAGATAATTGCGAGTTCGATGATTGAAGCCATGATGAAACCACCTGTGTGGGTGGCCGTAGTACGTTTGGTGTATTCCCCCCGAAGAGCGACCCATTTTTACCAAACTCTAGAGGACGTTTGGCACAGTACTAGCCAGTAAATGGAAAGTATTTTTGGACCAACCAAAATATAACGTATGGACAAAGGATGGGCATAATTCTTCTTTCATTTATTCAGACCTAACATAAGATAATATTATCCTACCTCATCTAACCATAGAGATAATTACTTTAATTCTTGCAGATATAACCTATCATTACCTAATATAACCTAACCATCAGGCTATTTCCATTCAGTTTTGCAAACCTTTCTTAACCTAGGCGATTGAACAGACACTGGATATAGAAATCCAAGTAAGAAGTAAACAAACACAATGTATGATTAATGGGTGATTTCAGAACTGCGCCTTACGTCCTAGGACCAACCTGGCCCACTGTATCTAGCTAAGATGATTCCAGATTGCGTCAACGTCCTACGCGCGTGTAGCATAGATTAGTTTGTCCATAACTCTTGTTTCACTACACATTATATATATATATATATATATATATATATATATAATGTGCAGTGAAACATAAGATAAACATATATATATGTGTGGGGGGGGGGGAAGGGAGGGGGTAAGTGGGATAGTGTTATGGAACATAATTAAACCTTATCCATCATGATTTTAAAACAGTTATAAAATTGCATCTAGTAATTTTACTAAATAACTAGATCACGCAGGTTTGTCTCCACCGAAGGCGGGGACTGATTATTTTAGGATGACTACGTCCTCTGTAGCCAAATGGTCATATGAGTATCCAGATATATTCATAATGTTGTGAGATTTTTTAAATATGTTTCGGATAATTTCAAGAATTTTCCTTTAGTAGATGGCCATGTTTTTGATGGTATTAACTAGAAAGGAAAGAGCCTTCTTCTTCTTATTTTTTTTTTTGCGAATATGGAGATTGGCGATTACAAATAAAATAATATCAATCCTCTCTCTTTAGGAATATTCACGATAAATGGTAGCTATTGTTTTAATTACAATAATTTTATGGTGATTGGCCCTGTCGGTTGTGGTACAAGGTGTATCTGCTACAGGCTTGGATAAGAATTAGATGGATGAATTGTTGATCAAACCACTCGTCTGGTTCAGTTAGTTTGTTGTAGATTATGAGAAGCGATTGAGAGAGGAATGGATGTTTCTTTGATGATTTGAACGTCTGTAAAGTCCTTGAAGCTTGAAGTTTGGGTTTTAAGTATGTTGAATACCAAGTCTAGTTCTCAGTTTTCCTTAGAGACGTATTTCTTATTTAAATGTAAAAGGTTTTGGCTCCAAACAAGAAAGTTGAGGTATGTTTGAGATTGTTCAGTTTATGTTCGAACTAGATCATAGTCCCTCGTGTGTTTTTGAATTTGTAAAGGTATGGAGTAATTAAAACGTTCTATAAACGTGGATTCCAGTCGTTAATTGACCCAACTACATAATAACTGCTGCACAAACCACAACATCAACCAAATCCACAAACCCACATCAGTAGTCATATAGCTCTAATGTAGTTGTATTTAACATAGGACACAAACAAGCATTGTCAGTGACTTAGGATGCACAAATAATTACCAGGGGTTACGTAAAATTTAGTATATTTAATATAATATATATATATATATTCATTTAAAACGTATTTTTAATACATTATTTTGGATGTAATTTATTTTAGATGTAGATTACAGAATATGACGTATAGATTGCACTATGCACCAACAATCTTTGTGGTTACAAAGTTGAAAAAAGATTATATCCCGGGGTACGCAAAAAAAAATTGTTGAATTCAACTGATCTATGGGTCACTATTGAAGTTCACCAGATTAAGGGAATGTTGGAGATCAAATCCCTGCCGAGTATAATAAACGTGGCTTTTTTTTCTTTAATTCATGCAAATGTGAGCATAATTTCTCTATATTCTACTTTACTCATCCCTACCACATAGTTATGATTTAGTACAACAGGCGAGTGGATAGTACACATATTAAAATCCGTATTTGTGAAATATATCTATGTAAACTTTTTACACGGTTCTCATTGATTCTTTTTTTTTAAATGGGGGACATAAAATCCATTTCCCAAAAGTTTATGCTTAAATGCACAAAAGATATGGGTGTTTTGTGTTAGGAAAAGACATGCGCCACCTGCTTTAGACCAGATTTTGGGTTACAGAAAATATAGTTTTTTTTAGTAAACAATGCGTCCGTGTGTGATTTAGTAAGGTTTTCATCGTTTTTACGGTATAATTCTTTACAAACGACTCCAAGCACAACTCAACCATTTGTTGCATGAATGCTTGAGGTTTATTTTTTTTATATCTGTGGCTCAAGCTATTGTTGAAGGATGTGGACTAAGAGTCGAGCCCAAATTTCAAATAAAGAATCTAATTGTTTCTGGGGGAGTCTTTATTACTAACCAGATTGTTACTAATATAATCATTACTAAAAGTGTGTTAAGGTAGCCTCTTAAAGGTGAGACAAAGGTTGAAATATGCAAAGCGAAATTATAACTGATGGCAAGATTTTGGTTGTTATCAAATAAAACTAACCGGCCCCATGGTGTAGTGGTAATTACACCTGGTTATGATCTTAGGGGTCCCTGGTTTGATTTCTGGCTGGTGCCTTGAATATCTTTCCCGAGAGGGAAAGTACCGCAACGGTAACGAAGGTTTGGTTAATTAAACTTTAGTTAGGTTTAAAAGTTTCTACTAGTTCCACACCCTCATATTTACCATCATTATCACCATCAACTCATCTTATATCATATCATAGGGACATGGAAAGAGCATTCACAAAAAGGTTGTACTATTAGTACATTGGGGTGTCCCCTTGGCAAGGGTACATTAGCACTGGCTAATATTTCCACATACCTGTACATGGATGCTGTAGCCCAGATGCGCAATTTTTACTATCATATAAAGCTACTTTTTGTTTACAAACTATCCAATGTAATAGGTAAAGACAAATGTTTAGAGAGAAAAACCGAGCACACCATTATTTCTTTAAGATGGCATATTTTAATTAATCGATGCTTACGCTATACAAGAGCAATATGCCATTTAATTATTGGATTGAGTCGGAATAATGTTAAGTAGCCATTTTAAAATTACTAAGCCTAGATATAGCTATTTAATAATTAGTGAGATATTTAAAACTGTTCAAAAAGTATCAAAACTTTCTTCTTCCTCCAAAATGTCTCAAAAATACTGTATGTGTCAAAGTTGAAGAGAAGATTACTACTATATCAACTATCAATGAAGTGACCAGCAACGCTCGTTGAGTGGACTGCAAAATGCTATATCTCCTTCAGGGTTAGTATAATATTATATATATAACTTACATTTAACGCATCACACTTGGTTGCCACTGAGGGATAGATGGTGGTTTAAATCTAGGCTAAGTAGATAATTGCCTCACACTCAAAAACCCTACGCAAATTGAGGGACCTTTCCTTTAGATTCAACCTTATTTATTTTCAACCCACAAGCTTACTTTGAAAAGCGTGGTATCCAAACGGGTTAGTCTCTCTGCAAAAAACAAATAAACTAAAACTAAGAATTAACGCCAAACTCCTATGGGTAGAGATGTATAAACAAAATATACTCTTAGCTTGACCTACAAGAGCAACTATTTTAAATGTTCCCAAACAATAATACTAGATCGTTTTAGACACCAGCTGATATCAAACCAAGTTTATTTTGAGCTTAGGACTTTATTATATTTCCTACCAACTTCGTTGGGCGCACGGTCTAAGACGCTACTCTCGTAAATAGACTATACTGCCGATGACGGGGAGATCATGAGTCGATCCCGATCTATGTGCTGAGGGTGGTTTTTTCTAATTTTTTCCCATTTTATTTCCATTAAAATGTAGGTAAATTTTCTTTAAATTAAACATTCCTCATCTCTAGCCAATTAGCGTGATTATAACATAAACGTGTAACCCGAATGTGTAGTAAGACGCGGTAGTAAAGTGCTTTATGTTAATAATTAATTTTAAAGAATGAGCTAGTTTGGATGTCTTGCTCCTGAATACTACTGTATATTTCTTTTAAAAGTACAAACTTTACATCTACCAGCAGACCTAGCATAATGCCAGCGTGTCCCACCGGTATGCTTTACATTGTCCCGGGAGGTCAAGACGTGGACTGAAATCTTTCTTTCTTTAGTGAAATACTAGTGCCTTCATGTTTTTCAACAAAAAAATATAGAAAATCTTGTTCTTAGAAAGTCATAAGAAGGTTATTGAGAGATGACCATTGAATAGAAAAATAGAGACTCTTGCAGAGCCTAGAGATGAAAATGTTCTGATAAAATTTAATCAGGAAATTTTTCTCCGTGGCCCCTTGTGACCTACTAATTAGATGTAGTGATTAGGTTGTAATATACACATCCAAAAAGCCATAAAGTATTATATTAGATGACAAGTCGTCTGACACCTTAGCTCAGTTGGTAGCATGTCCTTTTTACTGATATAGGACCCGGGTTTGATTCCTGACGTGGCAAAAAAAAACATGAATAATTATGGGTTTCCCCTTTCTTAGTAGTAAATTAAATGCCAGGGTTTGGGTTTTGAGTCTGTTCTAGATTTAAGTTAGTTTATAAGTTTTGTGCTGATATAATTAGTCTTTTCAGAAAGTGTACGTTAAACACCTCAAATAAATTGAAAAAAAAAAATCATGGAGGTGGAGAGCGGGGGATGCAAAAATATTTATCAAAACCTAAGCTAAGTTTAATTTTTATAAACTACCATATTGTTACATTACATTTTCTAATGATTGAATCCCAAGGGAAGGGGATGTATCATTAATGTTTTAGATTATAATATTAAGGTATTAATATATCTGGCTTACATCAGACTTGACGTAAGTGACACATTCAACCACTTAGCGCTATAATCGATACGAGAGTATGAGATGAGAACTAAAATGGTTTTTATTGCCTTATTTTATTTTGATTCTTTTTATATTTTTTTAGCACCACGGCCTACAAACCATTCGGGTTGTAGGCTTATTTACTTACTACGCTAATGGGGTAGGGATGAGTAGGTTTGAATCTTGAGGAATTGTACGGGTACTTGCGTGGAGAGAGAGAGAGAGAGAGATTGTGGGAAGACATTTAAGAAAAAACAGCTTCTGTACATCCGACTGGGATCAAACCACGATCCTGCTGTCTTCCACAGTTTATTCTATTGTAAGAGTAGCAGCCTAGACAATTTTGCCACCGAAGCGTGTCATTTTTACTCAATTGATAAGGCGTCTGGTCTTAACGTCTTTAGAATAGATTAAATTTAAGGGAAAACTTGAAAATGTTCTATTAGATTTTACAAAGCAGCAAATATTTTTCTGTGGAATATTTTTCTACTCATGTCTCTCTCTACCAGAGAGGAGTGGCAAGAAGGAATATATGAGTAGAGGACAGTTCCAATTGATTGATTGAACATGTTTGATAGCAGAGATTTTTCAAGCGTTCATTTTGTCCACGGTGGAGTGTGTGTGTATGAGGTTGAAAGGGTGGGTTATGGGTGGGGGCAAGAGGATGTACGGTAAGGGAGGTCGTTTTGTCAACAAGGTAGCGTCATCCAATTACAGACATTTTCTGAAGACCTCCCGCTTTGCCCTCTTCATTGAATCACTTGGACCCTTTCGACATTATTTGTTACCGCAGTCCAGAAAACCCGTGTAAAGTTGATTGCTTCAGCAGAACGTAAATACTGAAAAGTACACTGAGGTCAAAATAAAAAAAATAAAAAAATGTTTGATAAAAATACAGTTTTTAGTATTGATGGCTTCAGAGAATCATAATGAAAAGGTTTTTCATGTGTTTTCAAGTTCAGTCTTAATTATCCTTTTTCCAAATTATACCTCAGTTCAATAGAAATAAATATGGTTAATTATACATAAAATATAACCTATATTTAATAAATAGAAATGCACTATTCACTTAGTTTTGTTTTGACCTTTCTGAGAATAAAATCTGGGACTATCATTAGTTAATTTGGAATTTTTTTAAAATATTATTAAATAAGTTCAAAACCAAAGATTGTTGTGCAAACAATAGTCAGTAAGAAGTCTCAAACTTATCATGACATATATATGCTTGTTGAAAGCACCGTTTACCGGTTTTTGAACATTAAAGTATATCAATTTCAACCTTTTAATAATTTTTAACATTTTATTAATTTATTAGTGTATTACATACTTACACTTTATATTGATAATCTTAACTTTTTATCTATGTCGTAACCGTAATTATAAAATATGATAAATGTACGATTTTCCCCTTGTAAAATGTTTTAAGGTTTAGATTCTGGTGATCCGATTGCTTGGTAAATGAGACTGTAAATTAATTAAAGCGTAGAGTAATGCAAAGCTCCGAATCCTGTTATAGTTCTGTAATAAATATACCATACGCTTATAGTAACCTGTTTTTAGAAATAGTTTTAATTATCTTTCATCCAAATTGAGAACTACTTTATATAAATCTACAAAATCACTTTTTATTAATTTGGTTACTTAACGAACAAACTAATATATACATTATTTTAAAAGTCTCATGGAATCAAATCAGCTGTTCTCAAATAAGTTGGTGACCCCTTTAAACACTATACAAATGGAAGAAACTTTTTTTAATGCTACTTGATTACAGTCTGGCGTACTGCTCTTCCTGCCACAAGGGAATTTCAACAACACAGTCATTACCTTGAGATTACTTCGAGTTATGCAACTCAACCCTCCACTTGCCATTATGTTTGTATGATACGGTCAAAGCAAGACAGTTTGGTTTGATTTAGGGGAAAAGATGAGTATAGAGATTGGAATGGAATTTTCTGCCATTTATTTGGAGGCATGATGGAAAATTTTACTAAGGAAAACCAACTTTAAAACCTATAATAGAGAAGAAACTCAGGAATAACTGTATTTAATTAGAAAATACTGCATTTTTTCGATAACTTTGTCATCAAGAAAACTACGACATTCTACCAAATATAATTCTAATACTCATTTACCTTGCAAATATGTTAGAAAATGTTCACGAAAAGGAAAATAAACTTTAAGTAAAACCACATAATATTTGCGAGGTGGATGGATTTGTGATTTGTTTATTCTAGTAATTTTTCAATCATCAAAAAAGGTCAAACCAACCTCACAAATGTATGGATATGTGAGTGTTTCAATATAAAGAGCTTGACAGATTTGTTAAACATACAGCTAATTGCTATATATTTTTAATGGTTTATATTCATTTATGAGAGTGAATTTTCAGACAGATTGATGAATTCTTCATCAACCTCTTTTTAGTTTTATAACCTTACAATGTTTTTCATGATTCTCTATCTTCAAATAATTACAAAATTTTCACATTTACAAACATTACACGACTTACCAAAAATTGGTTATTGACAATAACTTTATTTTCTAGAGCACGATCTTTCCCCTGCTAAACCAAAATAAATAAATCATAAAACTCTTATAACATATTTTATAACTTCGTTTTAATATCCACTTAGAAAATATAATACTGAATCTCCATTCTTATCTCATGATTTAAAATGAACAAAGTATACAATCATTAGATAAAACAAAACAAACAAAAAATAGAGAAGTTACGTCACGTTCAAATAAAAAAATTAAATTTGTTATATCACCATGTAGAAAATTACAATACAATTGAGTTTTTCAATAATTCATATTCATATTATTACTGGAAGTTGTAAAAACAAATATATCTTTTCTGATTTCTAAAAATTCTCTAGTTTCCGAGCAGTGGTTTGAATCTTATCCTATCAGAAGCGATGCGTAAATGAAACCTCATCTTGCCAATTTTGGTTTTATTCATTAGATGATTGAATTTTAGTTTCTTCTACGCTTTACTGAAATGAATCCAGGTTTATACTTAATAGAAATGAGTCGGAGGCACTATAGTAACGTAAAGAGCCACTCTCCAGTAATCTAATTAATTTAAGTCCGTAGATTTTGGTGGCCAATATGAACCTTTTAAATATTAAAAAATAGATACATAATTAAAACTATTGTGTTGTTTTGTGGAAACTATTTGTGCAAACTATATGAATAACTGAATTAAGGTTAAGACTTATATCCAAATAAGGTGTATCACTAGTCGCATGGTATAAGCAGGGGTCCAGGCTGTTTTGTTAGCTCTATCATGTAAATGTATTGTGTGTTGATATATATATATATATATATATATATATATGTGTGTGTGTGTGTGTGTGTAAGTAGATCTATCCATAAGTAAACACTTCCAGATGAGCTGAAAAACTGAAATATGGGAAGGTAGAGGGATTGCTCCAATAAAACTAGAGAAATCTAAAAACGGGAAATTTCAAAGATGAGCTCCAAGAATTGGGGAGAGGGGCTTTACCTAAGAAAAAATATTTGAGATGAGATAGAAAACTGAAATTTTGAAGGAAGGTAATGGGACCACTCCAAATAATCATAAAAGTCTGAAAACCATAAAGATTTTGGTGGTATTCCAAGAAATTTGGGGGTAGAGAGTTAGAGGTGGAGTGTTAAATAGACAAATAGCTACTATGTTTCATAGAAAGTTTAAATTCTACGTGCAGGTGGAGGGACAACTTAGGATAACCTAATAAGTCTTAACTTTTGAAATTTAATCTCTACGTGAGTATTAAGAGTGTTTTTAAAGTTCACCAATATATCTTTTGAACTTGCAGACATAAACCCTTGAAATTTAAAATGAAGGCTTTCTTTCTAGAACTGCATGATACATTTAAAGGGATTTTAAAATTTCTTTCTCTAAGAGGGTAAAGAGGAGCAGAAAAGTGTGTGACTCATTGACTCACTCATAACCAAATCCACACAAATCCTAAGCCTTGAAACTTGAAATTTCAACTGTCAGGAGTTTCCCCAAAGAGTCAGGAAAATCTAAGATTGGGAAATATAAAAATGGGGCTCCGGGAAATGGGGTACTATATTTAGAAATAAAAAGCACTTCTTAGAAGCGGTATAAAACTAAAATTTGACAGACAGGTAGAGAGACGATTCATATAGCCAAATAAATATTAAAATTTAATATTTATAAAAGTAGATTGAAAAAAAAGTTGGTCGGTAAAAATTTCCAAAAATATCAGTAAAAAACTATTTTTCAGTGTGGTTACAAACTTAAATTTAGCAGGCTGGTAAAAATACCACTCCAACTTAATATTAAGCCCCGAAAATGATAACTCTTTAATTGGAACTTGTGAAACGGGGGAGGGGGGTAAGAAAAAACAGTTTTGTGGAGAGGACTGAGGAGAGGGGTTTTAAGAAAAAAAAAGTATTTTAGGCAAGGTAAAAAATTTTAATTTGCCATAATTCCAATCACAAAATAAGTGTTAAATATTTCATATTTAGATAGGGTCCTATAAAGGGTGTTAGGGAGCCAGTAGCTTAATTTTTTTTAGAAAACCATTATAAAACCTTATTCTTGTAATGGAATAAAGTTCAACTGTGCTAAGAATTTATGCTAAGGGACCACCCCACAGTGACTCTACAAGATGAAAAGTCTGTAATTTAAAAATAGGCAGTGGGAAATTGCTAAAAGAATAAATAAACTTCTCTATATTGTAAAATATTTGAATTTTGTTTGGTCAGACGAGAAAAATCTAAAAATAAACTAATCAATGAATTAAATATTATCTTAATGGGGATTTATTAACATTGTGATAGCAAAGGTAAAAATCAAAGGATAACTTAGCACCTAGCTAGCAGCGACATAGCTACTAAACTAAAAAAAAATCTGGTTGCATGAACTATAATGTTTTTTGTAAAATTATGAAGCTTATTATTCAATATGCTTATGTAACAAACTATTTTATCAACTTATGATGCTCTTTGGTGAACTGTGATGTTCTTTTATCCTAAATAATTTTGTAAGATTCTCTTAGTTTCTTTACCATATTTTATGACTATGCTAAGGTAAATTCTGCGTTGTTAATGGGCTGCATTTATTTGTGCACATATTTTGTGAACCAGGTAATATTTTTTCTCAAATATTTATATTTATTTAAATATATTAATTAACATGATTGGTTTGTGATTACCATAGTTAGCTCAGTATTGTATAATGAGGAACTATCAGAATGTGGGCTACCGGTTGTAAAACCTTCTAATGTGATCTAGGTTTGGTGCTGTTTAACATAGCAAATAATGGATCAAACTGCATGTTGATATATTTTCAAGTTTAGTAAGACCAAAATTTGACTTTTAATTAAGATGTTGTTTTCTTACGCACTGGACTAAATACTGCCTACTGCCACAATATCTATCGTTTACTGATTCCTGCTTTAAGGCATCACTCGTTAAATAGAATTGACCAGCATTAATTAATAGATGAAGGTTCGAATTTGGGTTAGATGTTATTTTCTCAACTTTTCTCACTTTCCTTACACGCCCATTCTGGAACATTTAATTTAGACTATACCTTCCATAATCCTTCAGTATTATTGTCAATATAGGAATTAGTTTTAGCGGCTAGTAGAATCCACTTCAAAAATTACTATAAAGTTATTTATATTTATAAGGCCAAACAAATATTTAATTATATTGACTTAATCACAGAGATCTTAAAACCTATAATGAGTCAATTGATTTCTAGAATTTTAAAAGAAAATGCTTTGCTGTAAAATTGACATATTGGTGTCTTAAGAATGTTCTTTTAGGGCGATATTAATCATAATACGATCGTAATGATGCATGGGCCTAGTTCAAGATAATGTTCCATTTAAATGGTTTTTTGTTGAAGTAGTGTAACTTGATGACTCTTTACTTTCGCGAAAAAAGAACTATTACGTTACAATATGTTTACTATATGATGTAATAAAATGTATGTAATCCTATTTATTAAAATTAAGTATTATTTTTATTTATTCAGATTTAAATATTGATTAGTAATTTTTTAATTTTATTTTAACCTTAATATCTGGAGTGGGGCCTCTGGTTGAACTACATCTCATGCTGCCTCAGCATTTCTTAGGAACATGTTTCCCTTTATTTCATTTAACTCAGAATACTGTCTTCATTTTTTAGGAAATCTTCGGGGAAACTAGCCGAAGGATCCTAAAGGAGATACGCAAATGGATTTGGAAAAAAATAATCCTTACTAAGACTGGAGTCTCTTTGGTAGTCTTAGGGTAAAGTGCCCACCTCAGTACACGATGTTTGGTGGTTGATGTATTTATCTTTAGTGATAAAAATACGTTGCAAAACTTCCTTCGTAAAGGAAGTAAATCCGTCGGACCCATTTCTATTGTGGCATAATGAACCCTGGAAGGTATTTGAAAGTACCTTTGCCAACAAAATTAGCGTGTCCTTTTGCTCTTACTCATAGAAATTCTCGTGTGCTATATCATTATTCGGATCAGAAAGTGCACGTTAAATATCTAAAAAAAATAAAAATTGATACCGTAAATAAAATTAAACACAAGACTGGAAAAATATGTGTAGAGGAAGCTTATTAAAAATGTAACCGATATTAATATTTATTATTACTCAAAAGTTAAATTACCTGCTTTGATGGCCGCTTAACCTACGGCACTACTCTTATGTTGGACACGACTACCGATGGCACTGAAATTAGGGTTCGAATACCTGTCGGGTGTAATGAGTGTGGTTTTCCAAAATTATTTTTCCACTTTACATCTACGAAAATGTGGGTTCACTACATCTAGATTCAACCTTCTTCCACCCTAGCTCACTAGCGTAATTAGTACATATGCGTATAAACTGAACACACATTATTAAGACGAGGGTTTTTAAAAAAAGTAAACAAATTTTCAGATCACAATGATTATACTCTCCTACATTATTAGGTGTCACACAAATACATTATTATGATAATTAGCACCGCATCTTACTACCCGTTTGGGCTGTACGCACTTACGCTCATGTGTAATGGTAGGGTGATTGTGAGATTAAATGGAGAATATACAGTTTAACTTGGAATCCGAACCACGGTGGAGGCCTGCCACTCCACTTATTCACAAGTTGGGATTATCACACGTCTTTTCAGAGGTGAAAGAAGGGTTTAGCAATCAGATAAATCTGTGCCGGGACCGAGGATTGAGCCCCGAACCTCAGCACAGAAGTCTAACACCTTACCCCTAGACCACCAGGTCACCCCCATAGATACTAAACAACAATAAATAAGGAGATAGTTGGATCGCTACAATATTGTGGGAATCCAAAGACGATAACATATGGGTTATTGATCCTAGCTTTAATACATAACGTGCGTATAACCCGAACGGGTAGTAAGACGCGGTGCTAATAATAATACATAACCACAACCTCCAGAGACTAGTATTATTATTATTATTATTATAATACATTTGGATTCCAGCAAAGCTTGGTTATACCTTAGGAAGTAACTATAATAAAGAAATGGCATTCCGTATCAGAACGAGGAACAAATCAGTACACAAGTTGCGATAAAGTCACCAATAGCCTAGCACCCGTCAACCTTTCACAAATATTTGTTTATAACATTATGAAATCATAAAAATGTACTACTTTATTCAAGACCAAAGTAAATTCCTATGATACACAAATAAGCAACTTAAGTCACAAAACCATACACAGAAAAACAGTTTTGTACCAGTTACAAACAATTTAATGATGAATACAAAATTAGTTTTACTACAAAAAAAATAATTTTTTAGTCGCCATTATTTTTTGGTGGACTGTACAAAACTGTTTTAACTGTGTACAGTAGCTCCATGGCTTCTTCTGGTGCTGACTGACAGCTCACAGCTGGATTCTGACAGTCAACATTTAAGTATGTACCTAAATTTTGATTGTCAGAAGTGACAGCTGCTAAACACATGTTTTTGCGGATCATATGGTTCGGCGTAAGGATACATAATTAGGTCTGGTAGCTTTTCAAAGCCATCAGCTGTGATCTGTCAGTCAGAACCAAAGAAGTCATGGGGCTACTGTAGCATATCCCACCTATTGGTAAAGAACAAACTGAGAAAGCAGCACGTTCTAAGGAAGTGTTCGTAAACTCACACGCAGATTAAAATTTGCATAGTCCGAACGGGTAGTAAGACACGCTACAAATACAAAAGTATATAACATATTTAAGCTAAAATGTTTTTATAGGGTGTGGTCTACAAAAAGTCTAGGATTGGTGAATCTGGCCTTTAGGACCAGTTTCGTAGTCAGACCTTGCACACCAAAAGTACAGTTTGATACTATAAAATGACACCTACCTTAACTCGGTTGGAATGGGCCAGTTTCACATAGGAAACCGGCCCATTACATTATGGTCCAATCAGGTATCGTCTTGTATTAATATTAGGCTGCACTCGAGGCATATTAGGTCTGACTATGAAACTGGCCCTTAGTCTAGTTTGAGTTTAAGTCATCATTAATGAGAGACCATCAGCGAACCAAATCTACTCAAACTAGTTTTAGTAAGGTCCCTAAAAAATCAAGATTTTAATCTATTTGTTGAATAATACTGAATACGAGATAGTATAACTCTTCATTTTCAAATACATTCACCCTATTGCACAGTAGTATGCAATTTTGAAACTTTAAAGATCTAAAAATATAATTCACAGAAACACAAAAAGGGAAATATATATTTCTTGATTGACTGATTTAAAATATAAAGCATTTAACAGCAAAAGTATTAAAAAGATAATATGTACTGTGAAATCAATTTTTTTAGACTCAAATTTTGAAGCATTTTTTGTATAGGAATAAGTGTATTCTTTAAAAAAACATCTATTTAGTTGGGTTTTTTTAGTTTAGTAGCGAAAGAAAATTGTCCTTTCATGGTACTAAAAATGCTAAGATTGACATATTTTCTTACGACCTCTGATATTATTTTTCAATATTTTAACCGGGGTAAAGAATCTATAAAGATATTCTCATGTTGAAGGACAGTTATTTTTGCAATAAAATTCTGAAAGGATGAATGAAAAGGAATGTCTAATAGAAGGTGGACTTATAAGAGATGCATTGGCTAGACGAGTGGCTGAATTTTTTAGTCGCCTCAAAGTCTGGACCTAGGTTAGCTCTAACTTTTTCTGTGAGCAGAACTTTAAGGGTTCAATCAATAGAAGTAATAAAGTGTGTAACAGAAATTGCTTTGTACGTTTTATTCAATTATATAGTATAGCAGCTATAAAAACTACAGGAACTTCTCTTGATAGTTTGTATTTGCTGTATTATTGACTAATATATTATCAGCGTTATAATCTAATATTATTTAGGTTTGTTCTTTTTTGAAACAAATATTATTTATTGAAATGTTTCCTTGAAGTTATCTATACATTTTATTTCTAATAGTTTCAAAGGTGAAGTAAACAAACGAATTATGTTGGAAAGAGCTTGTATTTTAAGCAAATAACCTCGAAATAGGTGCCTTTTTAGTAATAGTTTAACAGATTTTTTCCTTAAAAAAATTAATGTTATTAAATAATTACATTTTTAAAAAACCCATTCTTATTGCTTTAAAAAAATATCGGTAATACTTAAGAAATATAATATTATTACTAATTAAGAATATAACTACAATAAGGAAGATTTGAGCGAAGCATTCTATGGAATATATAAGCTAATAAGACGATTAAATCGATAGAAACAGAGCTTCTAAGTGTTTTGCGCACGTAGTACAAAGGTCCTAGTGAAGCTTCTAGAACTTATTATCAAGGCACTACTCGTTGGCTTTTTCCCCGCGCGTCTCATTATACGTTCGGACTATACGCATGTATTTAACTACGTTAGTGGCGTAGCATTGATTAAATTAAAATTTAGAGGTAATGTACCTGAATTTGTGTGGATGTAGAATGGAGGATGATTTATCAAAACCATCCCCAGTATACCTTATAAGTATTTGAACCCCAATCTAATAGTCATCGACAACACAGAATATTCCGAGAAATATGCCCTAGATCATGCGAGTTAAATGTGAATGGTGCTAGGTACTACAAAATGTATTTTAGTAGTATCTTATGGTGTGTGTAGCTCTTTCTAGTACCTGAAGAAGTACACCACAATGCGTGTTGTAAGGGTTTTAAAATGAAAATACGTTCTCTTTTTTTTTGCGGTAACAATAATATCCTTTTAGCATATTACTAATTTTATCTTTTAGTAAATGATTATAACCTGTCAAAATTTACTGCTGCAAATCATATGAAATGACGTGTGACTACGTAAAATTAAGCTCAGTAACTTTTCTACCTGTCAAATAAGACCTTAACTTTGAAATTGGACTATATTGTTTTGTAACACAACTTTTGAGCCCAAGCTGTTCTTGAAATGTATAACCGTTTGAGTGTGCTAAACAAATATTGTTTACTCCACCCCTCAACTATCACATATAGGTTTTATTGTTTCTGATCAAGTAATGTATACAACTTGACAATTTTTAAACTACATCGTGGGATGTATTAATTTGAGCTAAAGCAATGTTTGTTCGGAACGCACTATGAGATAGCCGGTACTTTTTATAGCTATTAATTTAATAAGATACGTACCAATGGGTACATAGTACACAGATAGGTTTAGTATCGTCTTATCTGGTTTGCCGGTAATGACTAAGTCAGGGTTTGAATCTTGGCTGGGTGTACTGAGTTATAAGAAAAATAGTTTTCCACTATCCTTCCAATATGTTACATCTATTTTGAGATTTTAACTTTTTTTCCTACCATATGAGTCTAAATATATACAGGCTTTTACAGATCACATGACATGACGTAATAAACGTGATCGTAGATCTATTAACATTTCTAACTATTAATTATTATTATTACTATCACCGCATCTTACTACCCATTCGGGCTATACTATTTAAGAAATACTGTTGTTGAGGGTGACTGAACACTTATCTTGCACTTAGTAATAAAGAACAATTAGATTTAAGTGAGGTCTAGTCAACCACTAAGCTACTACATAGTTATCTAGGTTTCAGACGTGGGCGTGACGGGTGGACAGGAAATAGCAAGATCAGCCCACGTTCTATCAAAACCGGAAACTGCCTGGCTTGTTATCTAAACCAACATTCCAAATGGAATGTCAGATCATTAATGCAATACTCAATTTAGAACTAAACTATCAAGACATATTTTAAAAATAATAAAATGATCTCGTGCTGGTAAGATTTAATCAACACCAAAGATTTCGAGGGGAGATTAGGTTCAAATCACGGCATGGTGCAATATGGGTGGTTCTATTAATTTTAGGGATCTACTTTGATTTTTCAATTCTCTATCTGTAAGAATTATTATGAGATTATTACAACAAATTCTTCTTCTTTTTATATTATCGAATTATAATAGTGAAATGTGGTGCTGGAGATGACTTGAGAATATCAGATGGACAGACAGGGTGACAAATGAAGTCCTAAGAATAGTGGATGGGAAGAGAACCACTTTGAATGTGATTCTTCTGTGCAAATAGAACTGGATCGGACATCCTTAGGAGGAAGTGTCTTCTGCATGACGTAATAGAAAGCAAGGTTGAGGGAAATAGGAGCCTAGGAAGAAGGAGGATTCAAATATTATATGTCTTGGAGTAAAGAATAAAATGCGGATAGCTGAAGGAGAAGGCAGAGAATAGGGTGCATTGGCGGTCTAAGTTCACTGGAAAAAATGAATTGACCTGTCGTAAGACAGAACACCTAATAATAATAAAAATCGTAAACATTTGACCAAACCTTAGTCTTCTGGCGTAGTAGTTGGCTTATCTAACTATTCAGACTTAATGGAGGGCAAAATTAATAATAAGGTGTCTAATGGGTAGTAAGAGACGCTGCAAAAAATATATAAAACTAATAACCCCAATTAAATAGTATAACTGTTGTGTGTTTTTGTACCAGCACTATGGAACACTTTCCTTACAATGATTTACTTTCGTTATTTGTATTGTGAAGTGATTCTTTTAATTGGATTCTTCCCTTTAAACAGTAATCCGCTCCTGTGGGCTTATTACGGAAGCGCTTACAAGATGAAGACGTCCTATGGCGCTAGGGACGTCCCACGGTGTCCCGTTTATCCGGGAGACGAACTGTAGTACTAAACCCTGACAAGAACCTCATTGCTTCCTTCTCTCAAACCCTCTCAACCCCCTCGCCTACCCACTATCCACCCGACCCGTTCCCAAATTCTACCCCCTGGGACCCACGGCCCGGAATGAGCAGAAAATTGAAAGAAATATAAAAAGAAGGAAGACTGGAAAAGCAAGAGACAATCTTCCAATGTACGAAGGGAGACTACGATTATATAGGATGTCAACTAAAGGAAAATTGCATCTTCCTTTTTTTTTCCTACCCTTTACCTTACTTCCCTGTCGTAGGTAGAAACTTGTTACAAAGAATTGGATTGGGAAATGGGCAACGAAGGAAGAAATATTTAAAAGGGGGAGGGGAGTTATATAGAGGGGGAAAGAAGAGAATCTTAAAGACAATATACGTTAAGAGGATTGTTAAGAATTGAGTAATACTAAGACTATTATTGAATTAATTAGTACTAATTAAATCCTCCTTATCAACAAAATACCTTCTATTATGGTTAATAAATACGATACATAAATATCAATACTGCCATCATGTGTTCAACCACTCCGTAGTGCAATGAAAGTCAGTTATTTATCACAGGAAAGTAATTCAGTTTGAAGAAAAATACTAACCAAAATGCCAAAAGGGTTGGTTTTGTTTCTCATCATGTTTCAGTTAAAACAAACAGTTAGCAGTTTCTTAAATTTAAGCACTATGCTTTTATAAATTTTAGAAAAGGATCATCGATGGTGTATTGTCATGTTTAGGTACTTATTATTTTTTCCCCCACCATGACATGCTACCTGACCAGCATGGGCGTAGGGAGGGGGTCAATGGTGTCAACCGCCCCCGCTCCCCCCTCCGCCACATAATGTTCTCACCTTTTTAATATAAATCTTAAAGATGGCCTTGTATCAAATTTCAAAAAACTTATAGAGGCATTTGCTTTTAAAACATTTGCCAGAGAAGGACCACTCCAAATAGCTTTTAGAAATACTTAATTTTCAAAAAATTCCAGGCGAATATAGATATAAATTGCTTTCAGAGGCATCCAATTTTTAAAAGAAATATCCTTAGGAAGCCCCTTCATCTAACATTTATATGCATTTAGAATTACAAAGAATACAAGTGAGGACCATTTCAATTAGCTTCTAAAAGCATTCAATTTCCAAAAATGTGTTGTGTTGGGGAAAGAAAACTTGCAATAACTTATAAAGGCATCTAATTTTAAAAATAAATTCCAGGAAATGACCATTTAAAATAGATTTATAATTATTATTATTATTTAGCACCGCGTCTTACTAACCGTTCGGGCAATCTGCTTTAAGTACTAATTACGCAAATGTATTAGGAATTGGGAAGGTTGAATTAGAGGAAGTGATCCCGCGTTAGCGTGGAGGGAGAGAGAAAAACCATTTAGGGAAAACCTCCCTCAGTTCACCCGATCGAGATTCGAACCTCGATCTCTCTGTCCTCAGCAGTCGGGCTCAACACGACTAGCGTGTTAGCCAACTACGCCACCGAGGCGGGTCGACAAAAGATGATTACTCCAAAAAATCTAAAGGAGTAACTAGATCTCTAAAAATTGTGGACGGAGCACACTTATAATAGCTGTTAAAATGGTATAACTTTCAAATTTTCTAAAAGCGAGGAACTCTACAATTGTAAGAGCATTAATAGTTCTGACATTAACTGTAGAAGAGAATAGTAGAAAGCCCATAAAATTCGGTCTTGTTATTTGACTCTAGTCCCTCCTTTCTTCCACAAATAAAATTCCACCAATACTTTAAATAGTAACAATGTTCCTATTTATTAGCATTTAATAGTATTGATTCCATGTCCTAAGCTTATGATTTTAAAATCCCCCTCCTAAATTAAACTATCCCTACACCCATGGCTTCCGGAATATACACGTTATATTTAAGACACTACGATAGGAATTTGAAAACTCATATTTGAATGAATGTTGATTGGTAAGCCATTTATTAAAAACAACATTCTCTGCACACCTGGCCAGGATTCAAATGTCAACAACTAAATCACCGGCAAACCAGAATAGTTGCGCCTGACATTTAGTCCACGTCCCCACCATTGAGGGATTAAAAAAAATAATTGTATGCTGTACAAACAACTTAATTGATCAAGTGCAATAGTTTATAGGTACATTAAGCACTGAGCATTAAATAGGTGTATATTATTAACTCCATTGAGTGCTGAGGTAGTAATTTTTTTTAGCACCACGTTACCGTTTAAGGTTAGCCGCCTATGTACTAATTACACTAATGGAAGGCTTAGTTTATAGTAAATGCATAAGTATTTGCGGGGAAGGAAAATTTAAAGCCATTTAGGATAGTCCACCCTCAGTGCACCCAGCCGGGATCAAGCCCCAATCTCTCCGTCTTCAGCAGTCTAGTACAACAAGAGATAAGCGCGTCAGACCACGTGGCCACCAAAGCGGGCTGAAGTGGTATTAAACTTATACTATTATAATATTTAATGTTAATTTAGACCAAACAATGCCTTAGGTTTCAAATTAGTTAAATGTTATCCATAATTTTAGGTATAAAAAGTGTTTACCCAGGACCCTCCTTTTCTGTGTCTTAGGTTCACAATGGTGTTGTTTTATGTTAAAGAAGGTAAAATGTAATTATTTGATCAAGTATATTATAAAATTTTAACTATTGTTGTTTTTAGGCTTTTCCAATGTGTATTTTTTGTATAAACTATTTTGTAAATAAAAGATTTATTGTTCAAGCGGTTTGAAATAACAGGTATGTTATTTTTCTTTAATAATAACAGATTTTAGTCTATCCCTGAGATATCTTTGCAAACATTTATAATAACTGTAGGTATTGCCCCCTTTTGAAAAGATGAAGCTCAGACGCTATCAAATACAAAACAATGCACCATTATGTTTATAAATAAGATAGATAACATTTTTTAAACTCCAATTATTTCAATTAAAAAAGGTAGCCAGTGGTCTGCCACCAGCAAAATATTTTTGTAAAATTTCAATATCTAGAATTTTCGTATTGGTTGCTATGAGCAATTGACCAACAGATAAATAAGACCCTGTTTTTTTTTATGACATATCATCTTTTCATTTGGTACATTACAAACTATGCTCCTGTGTATATAGATTCTGTTGGTGAACTTTTGGTTGGGTAAACATTTTATATAGACAATTTGTTTTTATTTTGGATTTTAAGGCCATATTTTATTGTTTTTAAGTAATTTTTGAGTCTTTATTAATCGTTCTTATCCATTGACACATTTTTAGTTATTTTTATCCATCTATGCATTTTTCAACAATTTTCCCCCATTTATGCTGAATTATTATAGTTTTAAAAATTGTCAATATTTGATCAAGGCATGAATATTGAAACATAAATTTTTTCAACACACAGATGTCAGAATGATAAGATAATCAAGCCAATGAACTTTGCATCCACCTTTCTTGGAAAATACACATTCCTGGTGAGACCCTAAAATTCAGTTGGAAATGTTGCCTTTGGAAGGTGATAGTATTACTTCTGAAGCAGTTATAATAAAATCAATACTACCTAGGAGAATACTCGCACAAGAGAGTGGTTGGTAAAGGCGTTTCATTTAATGTATAAAATAAATGGTACGGGACTCCTAACGGACTTTCTTGCTCTATTGTTTAAAAATGAAAATATGTACTCAAAGTTCGTAATATATGTGATACAAAATAATACACACTAGCAAGTCCAAACATAAATTGCACTATACTTACGTAAAACATTTTTTGAGTCCCGGTTTGAAATTTTATAATTTTATTACTAAAGAATTTATGTCTTCATTTGTATGTTCGGACCAATATATATTGGGTCCACAAGGGTCGACAATTCATATTAAAATTTTTAAATACGTTTAAAATTTCCGAAATTTTCTTAGGCGTTGCCATTAAATTCCTCATTTATAAATTTTTTTTATTAAATATTGACTATTGAGTCTAAAATGGAAATAGATAATTGTTGTACAAACATTTCTCCTAAGAGGTTTAAGAAAAATAGCATAATCTTTTTGTGAGACGTAATTATATTAATTACGCTATGTCACTGGAGAATTATTACGTTTAAACTTAAGTAGTATCTATTTAAAACTAAAGTTAGCAAAATTGAATTCATTATTTGTGAATATCTCAGAAGCTGTTAGTTTTATAAAAATATATTTCAAATAAAAGTTTTTTTATTTTTAAAATACTACAATTTCGCGATGATAACCTATTTTTTATCTCAAATAGTTGCGGAGATATGGATATTTACGCTTTTGTAAAGTACCCTAAAAGTCATTTTCATGGTAAAATGAAAATATCCTATTTATTTTTCATCTTAATCAATGCCTATATACAAATTTTAATCAAAATTGTTAGAGCCGATTTTCAGAAAAATATATTTTTCTCTTTTTTCTTTTTATTAATTTACGCTTAGTCTTAAGGTTAAACAGACACACAGACAGACGGCATTGCAAAAACCACTTTTTAGGGTTCGGAAGGTCATGAGACGTAAACAAACATCCATCAACAATTCGGGTTAGATTATTTTTACGGTCGCAATACTTTACCCTTATTGTTTGAAAAGTTAAAAAAAAATATATATATATATAAATATATATATTTGCGTATAGATTTAAAGTTAATGGTTTGATAAAAATAATTTGCAAGTACAATATTTGTATTATAAATAGAGATACATATCTACAATGTGTCGTTGTCATAAAAAAATTGCCATTTGATAATTTTTAATAAATCATAATTATGTTTCTATTGGTAGTTAAAAATCTTAGTCAATTAAAAATAATGAAAATATTAATTTAATCCAACACAAAAAGTTTTAAACAAACAGTCCTACAGTAGTAGTTGGTAATCTCGTTCGTAATTTTTTCAATACAAACATTTATGAAAATTCAATCAACAATCTCAGTACATTAGGTTTTCTTATTCTATTGCAGAGCATTATAAAAGGTACTGTAATATTTTGAGATTACTTTTTTCTTTAGCAACTCCTAAAGATCAGCTTTTATCCTCTCGAAAATTCCAGGTTTGCGGTCATAGGCCTTCTTTAATTCAACTTCAACACTTTTTTTTTAACAATATCTTCTTTTAACTGTGATTCGGCATACGACGTTTTGTAAAACAGGGATCATGGGAAGTCTTTTGGAGCTTTCAAAACTTTTATGTCCATCAACTTCACTGCCTCATTCTTTGTATTCACTTTTAAATTGACTCCCATCTGGAT
Organism: Timema shepardi; assembly: GCA_902151425.1. Classification (NCBI taxonomy): domain Eukaryota; kingdom Metazoa; phylum Arthropoda; class Insecta; order Phasmatodea; family Timematidae; genus Timema; species Timema shepardi. The sequence continues at coordinate 474,359 of CABFVX010000068.1, forward strand.
AGTCACATTTTTCCAGTAGTAAAAGTTTTCTGAGCACATTTCATACACGTGGAACGGTTCCCCTGTTTATCTAGATATAATAGAATAAAGTCACTGATAATAAAATGAATAAAATAAATTATTAGAAAGATAAACAGTGAGTTTACCCTCAGATGATGACTCTGATTCCGAACAAGATCCACTACAGCTAGTACTACAGGAGTTGCTGCTTGATGAACCACTGCTATTATTTTTCTCTACATCAGACTTGTCATTATTTGACTGCATTAGATCTGGTTTTAGTATTGGTTCTGTATTTCCTGAATAGAAAAGTAAATTTCATCATTATTTCATAATAATAACTAGGAATTATTTCAAATCGAATAACCAAATTCAAAACGAACAGCGAATAGTACAAATAGACTAGATAATTCCATTACATGTTTGAGGAAATTATTTTAACTAGTAAATTAGCTTTGAAAATGGTTTTTTATATTTATATAGTTTAATAACCCATACATCTCTACTCCTGGTCTGGTTCATTGTTAGACAGGCTGGTCACTCATCAATGGTTGACCTTGAGAGCGCTCCCTCCCGATTCCCAAGACAAAAAATAAGCTCTTTCACTAGACGGACCTAAATAAATAACAGTTGACAGGATGAGCAAGGAAAGTAAGGTGACTCCCAATGTGTTTGTCTCTCAACCAGCTTAAAATAGTCCTCATCTAAAGTATAAATTAAATTTCTAATTAAAATGTTCATACCATCTTCTTTTAGGAGTTGTTCAGAGGTGGAAACATCTTCGGTTTATAACGCTTTCGCGGCTAATTTTACCATCAATTTACCCCGAGAAGCCATATTTACTGTAAAATAAATAATCATGATTAACTTAATAAGGTTGAGTAGAGTTATTATTTAAAATGAGGTAAATAGTTGTCAAGTCACAACTAAGAAACTGGTATCTAAAATCTATTGAGTTAAAATATTTTTTGGCTATAACGTCATAATCAAGAATAATCAAAACTAAATACTAATTAACAGTAATATTTATTCGAAAATAACGTCATAATTGAAAATAATACTGATTTCAATTTTACAAAATGAAAATAGTTTTTCAGAATAACGTCATAAAGTGAAGTAATACGAAAACATAACAATAATTTTGTTGGAAGAACGTCACATTACAAAATATTCCCAGCATAAAGCAAGTAAAATTTATTACGAAGAAAGTCACAAGTCGAAATAATACGTTTTTAATGATAACAGATTAAGCTAAATTTATCTTACTTTTTCAACATCGACGACTTAAGTGAAAATATGACTTTGTTTCTGAAAACGAAATAGACTTTACACATCAAACACCAAGTGCTAACTGAGATAACACATTATAGAAATAAGGCATGTAGCAAAAATGCACAGTGCAATAACGACATTACTGCTCTCTCTCGTCCATTTTTAGAAACTCGCTCAAGTCGTTCTTCCAGTAAAAAGTACTCAAGATTCCTTTTCATTTTTTGCAATTAACTAAAAACCGACCATTTTTGAGTTATGTCATTATTCTCGCAAATGAGNACTGAGATAACACATTATAGAAATAAGGCATGTAGAAAAAATGCACAGTGCAATAACGACATTACTGCTCTCTCTCGTCCATTTTTAGAAACTCGCTCAAGTCGTTCTTCCAGTAAAAAGTACTCAAGATTCCTTTTAATTTTTTGCAATTAACTAAAAACCGACCATTTTTGAGTTATGTCATTATTCTCGCAAATGAGCGATATATGTTTTAGTTTCCATCTTGTTAAGTGGTGTACATTCATTATGAGTTTTTGTTCATATTTTTATGTGACTTTTTGTTAATTTTTGAAGTATTATTTTAAAAATTATAAATAATTTTCTAGTTAATTGTTTGATTATCTTTAGTTCATCAAAGTCTGAACTATGCTGATAGCCAAGAAATTAGGATAGGACGTGAAAAAATATATTAAGACAAAAATGAATCCCAAGTCTTTGTGACTAACATAGAAAGAGAAAGCTTGTAGTGAGATAGTAAGAATTAAAGTGTAATTGAGCAAGATATAGAATTGCGGACAAAGCTGTAAGTAGGCTAGGCGTAGTATGGCTAGGTTTGCAGATGATAAGTTCGCTTTTGAAATCCTGGCTCTATGTACTGAAGATTTTTTCTAAATAGTTTCGCACATTATTTTACACAAATAAGGGTGCATTTTATCACAATAAAACTCCTTCTCTCCATACCCTATTTGTTTTAATAAGCAGATAGGCCGGACAGGAGGTAAGACATGGTGAGCGTATTTAAGAAACTATCAACGAAAGCAATATAAGTTCTCTAACACACCCTTCATTTACCCTAGAAAATGACGCTCTTGGCTTGATGGATTGCCTATTTTATAAGCTACTCCGTAATGTAATCCGTCAGGGTGAAAGGAATATACGTATTTATCATGGGCTTAGGATTCAGGGCATCATCCGTTAAATGATTTACACTTTATCTTAGCTCAGTAGCATATTTTCTTATCCAATTAAAAATCCTTTGTTCGATTCCCGGTACGGAATATAAGGGGAAAATTAGCAAGACTAGAATGTTCTCTTACTAATGGATGTTAGAAGGCCCGGGTAGCTGTAACTTGCGTCTTCATTAGCTTTAAATTAGTTTCTATGTCATGTCCTGATACAATTTAGTTAATAAATCTCATGTTATTCATAAATAGTAAAATATCCGTCAAACAACATTACACTACAAAATAGCAAGTGAAAAGAAAATGGGGCAGAGGATAGCTCAAAACAGTATAAAAAAAGGGCAGGTAGCTCACACACTAAAACAAATACAGCAAAATGAGTGTTTCTTAAACAAACGCCATTTAAATTACTTCCGGGGAATTGGGAGTAGTTTTTGTCAAAAAAAAGGAGGGTGCCAAAAAGGGGTGGCTGGAGGAATGTAGTGCAAACCTATATTGTCCCTGAGAGCTGAGGCAACACCATACACATTCACCCGTGCAACAATGGTATATATTGTCATCAAAGTACTTAACTGCATTTAAACAGTAGGATTAATTGTTTTTAATTTTAGGGATATTTATTGTCCCTCCAATGTTAATCTGTAATTGTCTCTCAGAGATGGTGAGGGTTAATTACTTATTAATTACTATTAATTACACGATCACCTGCTTCAGTCGTCACGTAGTCAAAGGCGATAATCTCACAAAATTATAAACTGCCGAGGACCAAGAAATCAGTGTTTGATCCCAGTTGGATGTAATGAGGTCTGGTTTATCCTAAATGGTTTTACACTCGCCCGCAATGTAGATTCGGGTACTCTTAATCTTAATTTAACCTTTTAAATCCTTATCACATCAGTGTAGTTAGTACATAGGTGTATAACCCAAACGAGTAGTAAGATACGGTGCTAAAATCCCTATTGATTTTTTAAAAATGTGTTGAATAATAAAATTAATAGTTATCTCAAATCGGTATATATTGTGATAAATAAATTAATAAATGCTCTTTCCTATGTCCTAGGTCTATAGGTATATAGGTATAGCAAAATACTGCTGGAATACACCACACATATACTATACTACTAGTGTTTGATTATGTTTTATTAAATTAATGGTCCTTCACAGTTAAAAATATCCTTTAGTTATTTATTTTGAAGTATTTAACGTAAGCTATCTGAAACAATTGATTATATAACTAGACTAAATTTCTATGAGCGAGAACGAAAGGGCCAACGAAATTTGTAGAGAATTATTTTTCACATACCTTCCAGGTTTGTATAATATATTAATAATATTTTGCACGGCGTCTTACTACCCGTTCGGGTTATACGCTTTAAGTACTAATTACTCTAATGGATTAGGAATTGGGAAGGTTGAATTAGAGGAAGTGAACCCGCATTTGCGTGAAGGGAGAGTGGAAAACCATTTAGGAAAAACCACCCCCAGTTCACCCGACCGAGATAGATTTATATAACATACCGCAATCGACATGGGACAAATGGCTTTACTTTCCTTCAGAAGGAAGTTGTGCTACGCATTTTTTATCGCTCAAGAAAAATAAGTCAACCAAAGTTGTGGTTGAACCAATGAACATCAGTTCCTGAGGCAAGCATTTTACCCCAAGATGAACGAAGTTGAAGTGTATAAGCTATTGTAACTATTTTATTTTAAAGCATTTTTTTAGTTCACAAGCTATAATCAAGTAGTTAACTATCAGCATAGTCTAATTGGAAAGTATCCACCTTAGTTTATAAGAGGGGTGGGAAAAACCCATTTTGATAACCGTTCCCATTGAACTTAGGCGAGATCCAAACCTTGATTGTTTTTAAATAAACTAGACTATACCTAACATAAGCCTATTAGTAATATGCTCAAAGTAAATAGGCAAATAGAGTAGAAATAATAAAACCAAACCTATGTAACTTATTTGGAATAAAGATAGAAATCCATTCATTGGAGTACTAATACGTTTTTAAAAACATTCTGATCTGCAATCCACACGAGCTATAAATTTCAACTGCCAATGTTATTGGTGCTAGTGAAGTAATCAGCCATCGTGGCACTAAAACCTTGGCCTTCCTAATAACTCACTGATGTTATTAGAAATCAACTAGGGGACAAGGAACTCGTCCCTCTTCAACAAAGGAAAACGTAATGACGCTGCAGAACCGAGTAAAGCCCCTTGATATTCTGTCTCCATCAGTAATTTCTATTGTTTTCCGCTGAACTACCCAGAGATGCTGGGGAAAGCTTTCGCTCTCTTCATGTATCTTCATTTCATCTCAATTCATTTTTATTTCCTCGCTTTTATATATTTATTCCCAAAACCTTTTCTCCCCTCTCTACGGAATTAAAAATAATGGGGGGAAACTTGGAAATATTATTTCTTCAACTAGCCGGAAATATATGAAGTCATCAAAGTGATGAAGGAAGGTGATCTTTCACTGATGAAGTGATTAGTTTCTAGTAAAAATAAATGCATAGCCCAAAGGAGAAATATTGATAACATAGATATCCTATCTTACAGTATTGCGTGTTTTCGAATACTGTTTTACCCATAGTAACAATAACTGGTAGAAAAATGGAATTAAATGAGGCTCAGTTTCTTGCCAGTCGCGAAAAGGTCGGAATTCGAAAACCAAACTTGGTGTACTGACGATGGTGTTTCCATGAATTATTACCACTCTTTCCCCATTTAAATTCAGGTACCAAAAAATTCAATTTACTATCAATTCCAGCCTCCTTGTCATTATCTATTTAGAATAATTAAATATTGCTTGAATGGTGTGAAATAAAAATAGTATTTCTTCCTGACATAACCAATCAAATCTATATAAATAATTTATTTAATATTAATTATAAAAACTACTCGTATTTGTATGCACTTACAGTTATCACAAAGCAAATTATTGTTTAAATTAGTTATCAATATTATAATTTTCCAGAAACACTATTTGACAATAATGGGATATTTGGTACGCTTTAATCAAAAATTGCTGACCAGTGTCAAATTCAGTAGAAAGAAAAAGGAAAAGGGGGCTGATAAAAAAGCTTTTGACCCCTCTCGTATAAGACTGAAAATAATTTTAATCCCCTGATCAGGTTAAATACCTATAAGATAATTATTCTAATAGGTTAGGTATGAGAAAGGAAGAATTTTAAAAGTAAATTACCTGAATTGGCTTGGAAGGAGATTTGGAAACCATTTTGGCAAAACTACTCTCAGTGGACCCAACTGTAATTTTAGCCCCAATATCCCCATCAACAGCAGGTCAGTCCAACACGAGAGTGATGTCTTAGAAGATTTGGTCACTGAAGCTGGTCATTCTCAGTGCTGTATATCATACTTGTTCCTCATATATTTTAGTTTTTATTTTGGCGAGGAAGAGGAGCATCCAATGACCCTATACCCCTTCTAACTGATTGCGCCACTAACCATGGTCCGCATTTGAAGTGCTATTAATCCTCAGCTTATACTAATGAATTTAAAAATATATATATATGCACGTTAACAGCCAAAGAATTTATCAACCCAATCTTTAGTTTTGGAAAACCACACCATGGTCTACTGTGCCAACTTTGACCCAGCAGGTTAGGATTAAATCTGGATATCCAATAAGTTTTTCAATTCATGTCTTCAGTGTGGAGGGATGTTTTTGTGTATTTGCCTTAAAACTCCCCTTATTCATTTCACTTTTTTAAAATAATGTAATTGGGGTATTTCTTAAAGTGCAATAAGACACGTATCACTAAAATAAGATGTCATAGTGATCTATACCACAACACTCCTCATCAAATAAAGTTTTGAGATTCACTGTTTTAAACTTTTTTTAAAGTTAACATTCAAATAAGTTTGAATTTACTTCTTAAAACTATTTTATTATTTAAAAATTTATAGTCAGGGAAAAACATCGCCCTAAATCAGCTTTTTGGCTTGTTCTAGTCCCTTGATTTAGTGAATATTTACAGTTTAGTGGGTTATTTATTTAAAACTCTACTACTTTTTGGAAATTGGAAACAAAAAATTAAAATAAACTACATATGTTTACATGTTTCCACATATGAAAATTGATATAAAATTATATAATAATCCTCAAAGTAAGAGGTTTCATCGACAACATATAATTGTTTAGCAGAGCTCAAGAAATTAATATCAAAAGGAATGATAGTTTTTTTGAATCTTTGGCTACTTCTTTGAATATTGTTGACCTTATAGATTTTTGCTCCTATTGACTGCGTAGGGTTTCATTTATTTAAATACTGAGGGAAGATGGTCGAGTTGAATTTTGAGAATCACTGCAAATAAGAAACAACTCACGTTTAAGATATATACTTAGATAAGAATAGATTTGAAGTAAAAACTTTAAATCTCCATCGGAGGGGACATGGTGTTGCTGGCTGGTTCTTGAAACCAGGAAAGGTAGCCGAGGGATATTTACCCTAACATTTTTATAACTCTTTCTCCACGAGGAGTCAGGTGGATCTTCTCTAAACTTAATTTAAATATTCTGCATTTCCCTAACCTATTACTAAGATCAAAAGGCGCACAATATAAAAAGGGTGTTAAACTAAAAACCATAAAACTATTTTTAAATATATTAGCTAAAATAAAATCTAATTAGTTAGTATTAAATTTAAGGTGTGCTGTTCTATAAAATTACATAGGATAACCTAAATATAGATTTACGTTGTTTGATTATATTATTCATATTTATGGTGATTTCAGAGATTAAGTTCTTACTATCAAGATGGATCACTATTTGTTAAATAATTCAAAACAGTGTAGAGCCAGAACTATTTTGTAAAATTCACCTGGAATCTTGAGAATTTTTTAAATTGCCTTTCTTTTGTAAACGGGACAAGAAAGAAAACTTTCATTTCTCTTTTATTATTATTATTATTATTATTATTATTATTATTATTATTATTATCAAAGAATACATGCTGTGACTGAATGATTGGAGATAAGACCCAACAATACAATCAAAAGAAAATAAGGGGAGAAAGTCTGGAGGATTGTTTCGTCTTGAAAATGTCGTTCTGTTTGTGTCGTTTCTATTGTTGTACTCTTTTGTCTCTGTATTATCTGACTTTGCCCACTCCTTCTCCCTCTTACGTAAGATCGCCCCCACCCACCCTCCTACCTCTTCTAGCCACCCCATACTCCAACAAGACTTCTTCTGTGACACTGGACGCTAAAACTTTAACCAAAGTATCGAGGAATTGGTGACCCGATAGATATACGAGGAAGAAAAAGGGAAAAAGATCGAGTTGGATTTAGTATTTTTTACGTTTATGTATGTTCAAATAGAATGTAGAGATGAAAAAAATCAGAATAGAGAAGATTTGCCTACATATTAAAGCTAGTCATATGTTTTAGAGGTTTATTTTAAAGAAGTGATAAAATATATTTTTAAATATAGCTAAATATCTTTAAAAGTATTTTTATTAAACTAACATGCCTATTTTATCATTGTTACCCATTAAAATTATAGATTGTTTAATGGCAGGGAATAGGAAGAGAAAGGTGAGATTGAATAAAATGTGTCAGGGCTCTCCTAGAGAGAGATTGAAATACCACAATGATCGGAAATCATCCCACATGCACCCGGCTGATATTAGAACACAGACCTCCAAGCTAGAGCAATTATAAATTATCATAAGTTTATGTTCTTGATAATAAACATCATTAATACAGTTTTCATCGTTACTTTATAAATATAAATATAAATATATATATATATATATATATATATACTATTCTATTTTATATTGAAAATGTAAATAGTAACTTGTGTTAATGAGCCAGGCATTATAAAACAAAGTGTTACTTTTTAATGATATAAGAATCTATAATACTCTGCCAAAATTGCTGGAATGATTTTTTTTTAAATGTTTATATCTTAACAAGATGGTTTAAAAAATAAAAGGGTATTTTACAAATAAAAGGGTACATTATAGTTTTCAGTATTCCTCCATTACCAACCTTATAGAAATACATAAACATAATATTTTATTTAAAAAAAATGTATTTCTTTCCGAATCCTTATGTTTTATTTTCACCAACCAAGAGTTAAGAAGGAACTAAGACGTAAAAGAGATTTCACTATAGAAAGTCTCTCTCCTGATGGATTGGAAAACTGTTGTCAAAGAAATCCTGACCACCATTAATTGGGTGAGCAAGGGGAGTTTTTCTCTTCCATTGTGTGAAATAACCAGGGTGTGATGGAAAGAGTTTTGTTACGCCTTAGGACAGGAACTTCCTTTTACGAGAGTGTGGAGGGTTAGGGAGGGACAATTCATCCCAACGTTCAAGAAATACACCAATATGGAATAAATAGAATGAACATAATTATTACTTTGGTTTTTATTTCTTCCAATTAAAAAGTAAAACAAAATTGGGTTGTGTTTGGGTCAGTAGCTTAATTTACTAATCACAAGTAGAAGTTTAAAGTTTTATATTACAAGGCTTTTAACCTAGGTAATTGAAAAAAAAAATGTCTAGTTCTTTACTATTTTTAATTACGTAAGATGTTCAAGATGTAATCAAAAAACTACGAAACAAGTTTAAAAAGCATGTAGTTAGTCCCTTTCCTTTAAACGGATAATTCAGTTATTTCTAAACCACTAATTAGCAACAATCTCAAATAATTAAGATAATCAAATTAATTATAAATACGTCAAAAGTCTGATAAGTTTTCTATTAAAAGCTTTGGAATTAAATAAAGTAATTTTATTGGTCATCATTGATCCACAGGGTTTTAATAACGGTACAATTAAATTGCTTAATTCATAGAGCTAATAATTGAATGGTTGCAATGCGAGTTAAGGAACATAAAAAAGTGTAAATTAAAAAAATGCAATAATGATAGTTTATCTATTATTTCAATACTAGAGCTTAGAGGCAGTCTTTAATATGTTTTAAATACTCTCATTTAAACATTGAGCCTACGCCTATTAAAGAGGTGTATACTGTCTACATCATAAAAATGTATTTGATCATATACTTATAGCATTTTTTTTGTCTCATTTGTTAATAGGTTTAGTATAATATTGAATTATAGTCCAAAAACTGCTCGAGCTTATGAATGTGTGATGTGCACAATAGTATATACTCATATGACGAACTACATAACTAATGTGGTTCTGAAATGTTGATGCTTTTGTAGCAGTAACGAGGTGATCTAAGTCCTGTGATCAAAGAGTACCAACAATTAATGTAGTCTACATAAATAACTTGGTAGGAAGGGCAGTTTAAAAATAATAAAATTTGCATCTTTAAATGTTGAGAGCATTATCTTATATTATTAGGCCATCAATATAATTCCATGAGTCTTTATACCATACAACAAAAATTGTTTATTTATACATATATAAGAGTAGGGATACAAACATTTTTTAAAACATGTTAGACAATTTTTTTTCTTTCTTCACAGTAATAAACAAAAGAGGTGGAAAATATAATAGAAATACGATTATTTAAAACTAGCAATCCCTTACGGCGTTGCCCGTGACCCACTTTGGTATAAGAATTATATAAGCCCCCCCCCCTTACCCCGGCCACGCCGCCCGTGACCCACTATATTTAAGAATTATGTAAGGCCCCCCCCCCCACCCTTCCTCATGGTGCCCGAATTCAAACATAAATCTCTGAACCTTAATTCTAACCAGATTAAAAATGTTTTCCTTAAAAAATGTTAAAAATAGCCTAATTAAAAGCTAATTAAAAGTTTAAAAGTCCTGGTTCTACGTACTGTACATTTGAAACCCCTTCCGTCCACCTGTGTTTAAAATGTCAGATCTCAGCGTGTCAGAGATTTGCTGGACATCGAACACAAACAAACAAACACAAACAGAAACATTTCCTTTTATTATTATAGACTATTGAATCACATCTTTTACTAAGAATATCAATAAAAATCAATATTTGTATATATTTGTGCTCTTCCGTATAGTTTCAAAAGTTCTAATGAACACTTTTATTTATTCAAACATTTCCCTAAAATTCAACGCGTAAGGTTTAAGGTGAAGGAATAGGGAACGTAAGAAAAGTTAAGGGTTCTTAAAGTTTTTATAATAATAAGAAATCATGTTTTTATTTAAAACAAATATTACGTCATAGCAATCATAGAGTTTAATTTTATACAAATGACGACCTCAACATTTATTGAATATTTATCAATGGTATCATGGAATTTAATGACTACTTTATTTCGTCATTTAGAATTTTTGTCATCTAATGACACTATTTCCATGGCAGATATTCAACAACTGTATAAAATTAAACTCTATGTTTGTACTGAAGAAATATTAGATTTATTATGGCAAAAAATAGTATTTTGGTATAAAAGTGGCAAGAAAACTGGCCTTTCTCGCGCTCCCTGAATCCCCACCTTAAAGCATTATTTCCCAAACTAACGCCAGTCGCGTGCCTTTTTCAGATCTGTTAATTTTCGTTAATTGATTTAACAAACACATATCATCAAATAATGTGTTGTTAAGTTAAACTTAATATCATCAAATAATATGTTGTTACGTTTATCAAATTAATATCATCAACTAATATGTTACATTTTAACAAACTTAATATCATCAAATAATATGTTGTTAATACATTTCAGTGGGACTTCACGTAGACCCCGAAATTCTACTATTGTTTGGGAAACATGGAAAGCCTACCTAAAATCTAGTCAAAGGCTTTATACTTGTTTTGCCATTTGATGGACTAAAATTCACTGTTAGGTTGTATACCTGCATCTGCGTGTAGAGCATATGGGACAACTACAGATATCAAGACAACTATGTAAAACCTAAACAAACAACAGTGGTGCACTTGAAGAGGAAAGAGAGTAGAATGGTGTAATTACCCATCAATCCTTAAATAATTTTAGTGGAATATTAAATCATAACTATGACATTTACTGAAATGTATATCAAAAAAGATGTGTCTCATACATAAGCTAAATTTTTATACTAAGTGAACTACAGTATATTGATAGGTTGTATCACTTTAAACATTAAAAGTACCCCTAAAGTGTCATTATTAATTACGTCTTATTTGCTGTCTAAACCATAAAAAAATTAAAGGTACAAAAATATCACTAATTAGGAGACATAATTTATATTATTTAAGTACGAGTACTTTAGTGGTCATATAGGTCTTAAAACAGGATAAGGGCTATAAATAAATCAGATCACACTAAAATAAACGTCATGATCTTTCAATCTCACCTAATTTCACGTAAAAACAAGACTAAATAATTTCAAGTGCGACTAATACTGATAAAACTGCTATAGGTGCTTTCACGACTTGAGGTTTAGTAATTTAGAAATCTCAACCACAACCAGGAGCCAATGATGAATTAAAATTTCTTTCAAACAATATTAATAGTTATTAATGTGATGTTTAATGTGAAATTTAAAAAGTTATATAGATTTTAAAAACGATAATTAGTTAATCTATAGAGTGAAAATGATATAAGAATAGTTCCAGAACACAAAATAAAATTTATTTTTTAATTCTGTTGTAAATTTTATTCTTACTTCATTCATTAATCAAAAATAAATGTATATACCAGGCACATTTGAGTTTTTCAACTAAAATTAGATTCTATTAGAAAAAAAAGAAAGAGGGCATTTTAAAAACTTTCATTAAATAAATAGTTTATTCATTTTCACACCAAAAAAATTCTTTTTACCCGAAATATAATTCTTAGTTTGTCCTTGATTGTAATACCCCCAATTCCCCACTAATAAGTGAGCCCTCATATAATTTATATCTTAAACCCTGGAAATCCTCCACATCGTGAGAACGAAACTTTAAACAATGTGACCAACAATATATATAGACAGTGTTTTATAATTTGAAGTTTATAATGAATGTAGGCACATGCACTGGTATGTTGTTATTCTTTTTTTTCTTTAGTTAACCTTAAAAAACAAGAATTAAATAAATAAATAGAATAGCTCACAGCTCACACTGAGAAGGTTTCCTTCCAAAGAATATTGAAATTGTAATTTAATTCTAAAAGATTGCGTTGGAGATAATATAAAGGTTTCAATAAAATGTAAGCATATTTATGTTAAATGAACAATAGCTTAAAAAAAAGAGGTCCAAAGGGTTGATTCAATGCTAACGTTTCTGGTTCAATTATATAAAAAAAATCATTCAAAGCTAAGGTTTTTTTTAAATAAAAAGGATTGGGATTTAAGGTCTACCCTTCATGAGGACCCCATTCTTGTCGTTTACCAATGCTACCCCAATAATGGAATGGTGAATCACACACACACGATGGTGACAATACGGTAATCCCTGAAAAGGGTTAGATTACATTATTTGATATGAGTTTTGAGGTAAGGAGAAGAATTGCCTCGTAGATAATCACTTGGGTTGCTTGAATAATTTTTTGAATGTTATCTTAGTTTCTGGTAAAATTGAACGGAAAATAATTTTCTTTTCTAAGCAGCTTTTGGTAATGAAAAGCAGCTCTATTTGAATTAAAACGAGTATTTTAATAACTTGGATGCTGAGCCCAAACGTAAACAATTGCAGTGACTATATGTTTATCCGGCCTGCACGTTGAAAAACTACATGTATGCAGCATAAATTAGGGAGTGATATTTAAAAAATATATATATATAGCACCACGTTTTACTTCCTGTTTGGGTTATACGCTTATGTACTAAACATACTAAGGTGTTATGGGTTGGAAAAACTATATTTGTAGAAAGTGTACTTGCATTTGCGTTGAGGGATGGAGGAGAACGATTTTGAAAAATATTCTCAGTACAACTGACCGAGTTTCAAACCTCAATCTCCCCGTCATCAACAGTCAAATCTAATACGAGAGTAGCGCCTAAGACCATGCAGCCACCATAGAGAGTAAATACTATTTGCTTGCAACAGTGATAGCATCTTATTTTATAGCTTATATAATTTTTAAAGTATTGATACTATCTGTGACAATTGGCAGTTAGAGATCAGATGATTTGAAGTTTAAATATATTTAAATTATTTTTGTACTCTTTTATTTATCCGAAAAAAGTTTTTTTTTTACAATTTAAAAATTGGACTCTCAACTTATCCACGCTTTAATAAAGTATATACAAAATATTGTTATAGAATATATGACAAATTTCCACACTATGTTAGAAGACATAATTCAAAACTGACACCATACATCAGAAGTTTCAGCAATGCTATTACGTATTTTAGGGTTCTGATAAAAAGGTTTTTTTTCTATCAACATTGCTAACAAACTAAATTATTAGTATTATTATCACCAAGTCTTACTACCTCTTCGGGTTATACGCACTTACGATAATGAGTAATGGCAGGGTGACTGCGAGATGAAATGGAGAACCTACAGTTTAACGTGGAATCCAAACCACGGTGGAGACCTGGCATTCCCTACATTCACAAGTTGTGGTTAATACATGTCTAGTCAGAGGTGAAGGAAGGGACTGGAAATCAGATAAATCTGTGCGAGGATCAAGGATTGAGCCCGGACCTCCAGCACAGAAGTCTGACATCTTACCCCTAGACCACCAGGTCACCTACATTAATAGTAGTATTATTGTATAGGTAATTGATAATATCTATTATCATATGATTTGACTTACGACATTTTATTCAAGGAGTATTAAAACTATCATAAAATCGTCAAAAATCTTGATGTTGAATGTACCAATTTTAAAACTATAAAAAACTAGTTGATCTGCTGTGTGATAACAGACTAGACAATGAAAAAAATTTGAAACAATTGTGAATTACCAGATATTAAGACTTAAAAAAAGTCTTCCCTATGAAAACCAGTCTAAGGATAGTCTGTGTCAGGATAATAAAATTTCGAATCATTTTTGTAACATGTTTCCATTATATATTAAGTAAATTTAAATCTCTCAAATCACTAATAACATCGCATCAAGATGAGGTAGAGCTAAACTTGAGATGTTTTCTATTTCCTTATAATAAAATAAGTTTAAAGACAAAATAAATAAAAGATTGCTACATAAAATACGTCTAGTTTAATATTCTGCACTTATTACTTATTGAATATTTATGAACATTGCAGACTTTGAACTGACTTCTTTCTTTTTTTTTTTAAATGTATCTTTTAAAATGCCACTATAGTTATAACAAACATTAAATATTATTTATATTACTATTTATAGAAAATTAAATTAAATATTTCCATTGTAGCCATTGAAACAAACATTAGTGATAGTCTAATATCACAATAATCCACGACAGGGGTATTAAACTTGTGGCCGTAGGCTAATTGCATCCCGCGATAACATTTTTTGCGGCCCAATGGCTAAAGAAGTATATAAAATTATTTCAAGATATTATATGACAAATACATATATATTTTATATAATCAACTAATAAAATAAATGTATATTTTATTTAGGTATTTTAAAGTTATTTTATAAATGATTTTTCTATTTTATGTGAAGAAAAGTAATACGTTTATGTACAAATGTAGTTTGAAATGCCAAATTACAACTTTAGTAGACAAGAAAAATCGTGCTACCTTCTGTTATAAAAACTTAAGAAAACGAAAAAAGACAAACACAAGAGATCATACCTCACAAGGATTCCTAAAATTCACCTGTTGGAGACAGGCCTAATCCCAAGTAATTATAGATGTATAAGAATGAGCTGACAGGAATATTTAAATATTTGTTCAATTTTAATATTGTAGCTACAACAATACTGTGGCCCACGAGCCAATAAGACACAGAAACCTTGTCCCTGGGACTTAAAAAGGTTGAAGATCCCTATGTCTACGAATATATTTTAACTTTTTTTTAAATCTCAAAAATGAAGTTATGACCACAGCGAGTGTCCTGCACCATTTTGAAGAAAATTGTTCCCAAGAACCAATAATGGTCAACGTTAGTTGCTAGGAAAGGTGTTTTCTAGCATCATCCACAACAATGGAAAATCTCTTGAGATTGAATTTATGTGTAAATAAACAGGCAAGAAAGATAATTATTATAGCCGACACTTTTTACACTGAGAATGTACTTGTGAGATCATTTTACGCCTAGCAAGATATCATCGCATCCTAACTAACAAGGAAGTTTAATGGAACTTCCACTTGGTTTATTTTTGATAATCCAATTCTTGCTGATTTAAAATTATTGATTCGATCTACCAAACATTTTTGGCTCTAGAAAAGTGATAAGTATTTATATATATAAAAGATACAGATATATATATATATATATATATATATGTGTAAAAGATACAGTAGAATTATTGTAGGGAAAACCTTTTTAAAAATATAAGAAACAATTGTTGCATTCTATCAAATTACATGTTATTTTATAATTATTGGAACTAATTTTTTTTATTTTACATAAAATAACACATTTACAGTACATATTAAGGTAGTTTTAGTGACTTTTCTAACTGACAAATAGCGTTCTTTCTACATTGTTCAGACTATACATATAAAAAAAACACATACATACTAATAAAAAAATTCGAACTTAATGGATACTTCACAAAATATATTTTTGTAGATTAAAAAAAGGGGTACTCCCCTTAATTGGTTATGTTTGTGGCTACGAGTAAATCGATTCACCCCGACTCTTAACATCCTGTCTTGAAAACAACACAACATCCGTTTCATTGCAACTGGAAGCCGCTGCATAAAAATTGTTAGTCAAACCAAGTGTCTTACTGTCATAATCTTTTCTTAAATAACTGGAACAACCTTTTTCGCACGGGGTAACTATGGAGGATATATTTGGAAATTAACTATGACGGTGGCGTTTCCGTACTTCATGGAAGAATAAAAAAATTATCTGTACACATTTTTAGTCTAAAAATGTTTTATATTAGAAGAGAAAATCCCTCAACTATAAATATTTTTCAAGGTATTAATGTTAATGAAAATCTTAAGAACTTAGATGTAATAAGTCTTGGTGAATATCATATTTATATATTCAAGCTATACACATATATAAGATATGATAATACTTTGATACGTAATAGAGATATGTTATTTAATAAATTCTCAAGAAATATGAAAATTATAGAAACAGAAACGAAACGATAAATTGGAAATATGATTTTAACAGATCAAGGAGAAGAGTATGTCACAACTAAAATTACATAAAACACATTTAAAGATCATATATAAAGACTAAGGAATGAGGTTTATCAATAAGGGAAGATTTTGTGATATGATTATGAAAAAATAAAACTTTTAAAATATATAACAGAGAAATAAAGATTATGGATATATTAAAATGATTTTATTGGATCGTATGGGAGGAGTTAACATACACTAATAAAATTTGTTGGATAAAATCTAATTTCAGAACTATGAAATTTTTCTAGGTATTTCTTTGATTTAAATATTTCATGTAAATTTAATAAATATTATATATAACCTATTTAGTATCCAAGTTCATCACTTTCAATTATTTTAAAAGGATTTATAAAATATAATAAGCATATATATTATTTACGCTGATGTGTAAGGGATGAGAAACTTAGGATAAAGTATATATATGTATATATATATAAAAACATATATATATGAGTATTATATACACGCATGTATGTGGAGAGAAGAAGTGGGCAAAAATTTTGGAAAAGACACCATCCCTTCATAATCACGGGATTTGAGCCAAAGCGTTAAATTAAGAACACTAATTCACTGGCACTCGTTTTACTGTGTAATAAAGTTCTGTTAATTTGTATTATACTTTTTTTTAGTACAAAGTGCTATATATATATATATATATATATNTATATATATATCTTAGTACCACGTCTTAATACCTGTTTGGATTATAAGCTTATGTACTAATTACGCTAGGGGTTTTCGAAATTAGAAATATAATATTTATATAGAATTGTACCCGCATTTTCGAGAAGAAAGACTTGATTTTTTTTTTTTTTGAAAATTCACATACAGTACACCTGACAGAGATTCTATTATCGATCTCCCCGTCATTGGCAGTCTATCCAATTGCAAGAGTGACGCCTTAGACTATTCAGCCACTGAAACGAACACCTCTAGTAATATAAGTTTAAACTGTATCTTTAATAACCTCACGTCCATTGATTCCTAGTCAGAAATACAACCATTTCGAAGTAAATATTAGTTTACTGTTTGTTTTATCTTTATTTACCTTCATGTGTTGGTCAGTCAAACGTTATTGATGGCTGAACTTGAAAATCACTCTATTATGAGAATGGTGAACACTTTTTAAAATATTCTAATGACAGCTCTTAGTCTTGTCATAAATTAATAGTTGATTTCAAAAAAAGCAACTCAAGAAATATTACCTTTATAGAGGAATGCTAAGATACATAATTTAAGAAGCTCTTAAATTGGAATCTTCGCATGGAACATGAACAGTCATTCTTCAGTCATTTTCAAAAATATAAAAAGTGAGTTTTGGTAAAAAAAGAAAAAAAAAGAAGTGGAAGTAGGACTTTTTTGAAATGAACAATTCAATTTATAGCACTGAGATGGTAGGTAGCCTTATAATCTTAAATCAGTTTTTTTTCTTGGAAGAAGTAATGGTTCATTACCCGAGTGAATTATATGCGTTTGGACGATTTACTAAATTTGATTTCCCATCTTATCTCAGGACAAATACATTAAATGTATACATTTTAAATCCAGGCATAAAATTATGTACTTATATGGGTTAATTAATTTGTTACAAGCCCTATAAGTCTCCGCGTAATTAGCGTGTGTTACTATTATAAATAATAATAATAATGAAATAAAACTAGCACCACATCAAACTACCTGTTCAGGTTATACACATTACTTATTAACTACGCCAATGATCTAGAAATGAGCTATATTGAATTTTATAAGAGGTATACCCGCATTTGCATGGAGAGAAAGTGGCAAACCATTTTGGAAAAATCACCTTCAGTAAAACCGACCAGGATAAATCCCCTTTTCCTGTCACCGGCAGTCTATTCTAGCACGAAAGTGAAGTCTTAGACCATACGGCCATCGAAGCACTCTTACGCATTTAAGAGCCTTCAATAATTTCAAGTGACTATTAATCAGGCAGCATACAAGTGTTTCAGTGTTCACGATAGTTAAAAGAGACCAGACGTTACTAATCCAGGATTGTCAAGAGCCTGAAAATTAAGCAACGAAAACAAACTTATTTAAAAATGTTTTAATAAAAGTTTTTTTAACATTCAAGATACTTGCTTTAACTTATCTTTTACGATATAGGACAGGGGCTACGAGCTTATGACACGCGTGCCCAAATTAGCACGCAGAACAGATTTTTTATCACCTAGTATTCACTGGAGTCTAAAATAGTAAATACATTTAAATTCCTTACAAAATATATTAATTGGCCTTGATAACTATCACATGATAAGTTTCTTAATCTCTTTAGAACTGTTATCTATCAATGACATGCTATTTTTAAAACTTTCTTGCTCATAGAAATTTAAACAAATTTTCTATATAGATTTCTCAAACATTCATTCAATGGTATGGTATTATATTTATCACAAACATTTTTTTTGCAAAATTAGTATCTAATTATAATATATAATTAGATAATAGCTTATAGAATTAATTAACCGATGTAGTTCCACACCCTCATATTCACTATCACCATCACCTAATCTCATCGGGAAATGGAAAGAGCATCCACGGAAAGTATGTACTATTTTTAGTATCTTCAGGCGTTCCCTGGGCGACGATACTTAAATACTGATTACAATGTCCACTACTTGGCTAAGCATGATGTAGGCCAGACGCACAATATTATCATTTAAAATTAATCAAAAGCTTTTATTAGTAATAAGTAACGATTTAATAGTACAGTGCATTTAATTACCGAACATTCCATGGTACGCGAAAGAATTTCACTGAAAAATAACAACATATCGGGATGTTTACATTATAAAATAATGACATGGTCAGATTGCCGTAGAAATGATGTAATTTCTAAGTTCAAAAGGCTACTATTATAATTGCATGTATTAATATGGCAGGTCATATTATTAAGCTGAAACTTTTCTCATATGTTATTAAATTTAAGAGCTGTAATATAAATATATTGAAACTTTATCCACGTTAATTTTTTATATTTTTTGTTACTTTTGATGACGATACGACTAAAATTGAAGCCATACAATAAATATATGAAACATATTTAATGTGCCCCACTGGGCTCTTGGTTAAAGGCGTCAGTCTAATATATACTGGCTTGTTTGTGATGGGGATGTCGGGTTCGAATCCTGACTGTGAGTATTAAGGTGTATGTATCCTAAGTGTTTTTCCATTCCACTCTTCATCCATACAAATTTTAGTGCACTTATTATTTTTTTAGCATCACGTCTTACTACCCGTTCTGGTTGTACGCCAATGTTATAATAATAAAGAAAGTTAAAGGTAGATGAAGCGTAGCCGCATTTTCATATAAGTA
Organism: Timema shepardi; assembly: GCA_902151425.1. Taxonomy (NCBI): domain Eukaryota; kingdom Metazoa; phylum Arthropoda; class Insecta; order Phasmatodea; family Timematidae; genus Timema; species Timema shepardi. The sequence continues at coordinate 494,293 of CABFVX010000068.1, forward strand.
GAGTGGAAAAATTGTTTTTAAAACATTCGTACATCATACTTGGATCAGACATTTGATTTCATCGTTATCGGCTTTATAGTGTCTTAGCAAGACACGGATTAAAAAAAAAAAGATGTGTTGGAGGGATACTGTTCCATTTTCTTTTGGTTCTTGAACGTGAATGTACCACATTATACTGTTTCTAGACTACGTTATCAGACAACAAATGAACTAATAAATAGGGAAACCTCATCCTAACGCCCTAAATCTTTGTTTGAATCTGCAGTGCGCTTCCTAGAATCCTAGAGCACACACCGGCAGCAGTATTATTACAAGAGAATTTTAAGATCATTATCTAAACACAGGAATATATAAACATACAACTTTCAAAACAAACACAGCCATTGTGTATCTAATACAACTCACACATCCTTAACTTATTTATTTGAGGTATTCATTTTAACGTGCACTTTTTGAACTGAATGATTATATCAGCACACGAGAGTTTCTATGAACGAGACCAAAAGGGCCTACCAATTTTGCCGGGAAAGGTATTTTTTGCGTGAATTTTCAGAGTTATTCTACATGCCAAAATCTACATGGGACTGGCGTCTTCAATTCCCCTATAAAGGAAGTTGTACTATGGATTTTTATCTATAAAAATCCATCAAATATTCCTTAATGTTTTGTTATTTTAGCACCCTCTCCTACTACCTACGAACGTAAAAAATATACCTAAGTCGAATCATAGCCATTATTTAGCCTCCAAATGGAGTAAGCCACAAAAATCTTAGATAAATATGTAACCTATATATCACTTACAAAACCCGCTTAAGTGAACGCTTAGACTAAGATGTTACTTTTGCAATAAACTAGACTTCCGATGACGGGAATATTGTGGTTAAAATAACGGTCAGTTTTAATGAGATTAGTTTCTCCAAAATAGTTTTTCACTCTTCCTCCACGTAATGGCAGGTACATTTCCTCTAAAATTCAACCCCACTCATCTTTCACCCTCTAGCGTAGCTAGTACATGTGCATGGGATCCGAATGGACGGTAAGACGCGGTGTGAAAATAAAACACCTTACGAATTCACGCAACACATAAATAAACAGATATAAATGTAATAATAAATAAAGTGAGTACTTTGGTTACTTTAATCACAAAATTAAATAGGCCTAGTAATAATATATTTAGTTACATATGTAAAAAATTCAATGTGGAAAATAATTTTAAAAAATATTTCTATTTATGGTAGTTTGCTAGTTAGGGTGAGTTTAGGGCAGTATTTTTGAAGTTTTTATAGCTTAAATATTTTTTTGGACAAATAAAATCAAATATTTAATGACAACTTTTTCTCTTTATTTGAAAAGAATGTCACCAAGTGCTGTTTGCCCATGAGAAATATTCAAGAACTGTTGAGATTATAATATGCAGAATACTAAATTCTATGTTTATATGGAATAAATATTTGATTTATTTTGGTAAAAAAATTATGCTCTAAAAACTGCAAATTAATGCACTAAACTTGCGTTCACTTGCACCCACCTTAAACACTGAATTACGAAATAAACGAGATTTCGAATGGTGGTGACGAAATGAGACGAGAGAGTAAAGTAAGTGACTAAATTTGGAAACGTGTCTATAATTAAAAGCCGACCAAAAATTGATCTGACGAGACTCGAAGTGGTGAAAGTAAAGTTATTGATGTATAAAGGCCTAATAAAAAACATATTGTGTTAGGAATGAGGGGGCTATAGTTAAGTAGAAGTTATCCGCATTTATACGTAGATTGATCAAAAAACCAGTTACTTAAAACCACCCTTAGTACATTCAACCAGGTTTCAAACCCTGATCCCTCGTCTTTTTCAATCTTGTCTATTGTGAATTTGACGTCCTATAGTAGACTATTGGACCACTGAAGAGTAAAATATTTTATTTCATATTGCAGGTATTATTATCCCTATAGGCTTATCCAAAACCAACACTGGCTACTCAAAAAACACAGGATTATAGGGTGAATATTAAGAAAATACACCCTAATTCTCTTTGAAGGAATATATGGAAATAACCGTTGGAGCAAGAAGCCTTTTCACAAATACTTATTTCAGGCACCAAACGGATATGAGGCCATAACCCTTAAACTCGGAGTCTGCTTCCACTTTCCACAAAGTGACATAAAATTACACTTTGGAATGTAAAAGTTTTTAATTTTATAGCTATAGTTAATTATGTATCCATTAAAAAACTGTTATGATTTTATATTTTTGTTAACTCTAAAAAACTGTTCAGTTGTATATAGGAATAGCACTTACTCATCCAAAAAGAGTTTTAATAATTTCTTATAGAGGATATGTGCTGTGGGAAATATTTATGTATCAAATATTAAAAAAAAAGTTACTGATTTTAATTGAAATTGTTATATGCAAATACAATTTTTAATAATTTTCATTTAGCTTTATTTAGCACCACGTCTTACTATCCGTTTGGGATGTATTTATATGCACTAGTTACTCAAAGGTGTTAAGAATTAGGAAGGTTGAATTAAGAGAAAGTGTACCAGTATTTGCGTGGAGGGAGATTAAAATCATTTAAGAAATGCTACCTTTATTAGGTCCTGCCGGGATTGAACCCAGATTTCCCCATCATCGGCAGTCTAGTTTATTGCGAGTGTGATGCTTTATACCATGTAGCCATCGAGGTGGGTCATACATAGCTTTTCTTAAATAATATAAAAAAAGATTATTCGTGGGAAAAGTTATTTGAAAAAAATTATAAGCAAAATTATTAAAATCTAACAGTACTCCCGACACATTTTAAACTTGTTTGTATTTGATAATATTATAACGCCGTGATTAAAACTAGCCCCTTAAATATTATAAATAGACCTATTTAATTGTGTACCCTTGACAAGAATATAATCAAATATATAAGATAAAAAGAGACATTATATTCAACACGCATTAAGTTTTAATCGTTTCCTTCCTAATTAGTAAAACAATATGAAAAGGACACAAAACCACTCTTGTTCAAGTAGATCTGTTCCTTTTGATTGCTTAGGAACAGTTAAATATTTAAACCAAAGTTGGCAAAGACAGGAAAATCAACATTGTAGGATAATTATTAAAGGAGACAGGTTATTAAATCCATGCTAAATTATTTAACATCCCAATACACATTAAATACAAATTAGATCTACATTGAATCATAAATCATCCCTGAATGACAATATACATTACATCTAAATTACTATGGTTTTTACATGTTTTTGTTTTACTTCATATCCTTCGTTTGATGGGAGACGCAACCAATTTATCTGCCTTCTTGGAAATGCATGTGTATTACATTTAAATTTTGCCTTTCCCCTTCCTATTCTATTACTATATATTTGCGAATAGCTCGTATGAGTAGTAAGACGTGGTGCACGCAAACAAAAAGTGTTTTTCTTCGCCACGTCTTATTTACCATCCATGCTGTCTGCATTTAGCCACGAGAATGAAGTAGGAATAAGTAAAGAATAATCTATAGGAAAAGTACCTTCATTTAAGTGGAAGGAGATAAAAAAAAGCACAGGGGAGAGGGGAGTGGAAACACCTTAATTCAACTCAACCAGGATTCTAGCCCTGAACTCAATCACTGATAAACCAGACTAATTGATGCTGACATTCAGTCTGCGTGACCACTGATGCAGGTAAAAATAATGTGTTTAGCCATTTTAATGACATAATAAAAAAACTTAATCGACACCACACGTAAAGTTTAGGGCCCATGGGGGAGTTTACAGCTTCAATCCACCTACCTTCAAAGTTTCAAACTGCGTGTACTGGTTTAGGGTTGGATAGTAAATATTTGAAAGTTCAGTAAAACGCCAGAAAGAGCGGTTTCAAAGTTGTGTCGCGTAGCCCCCCTGCCTTACGTTCATCTTTACTACAACATAAACATCACATGAGTGGGTTTTTTTCCTTTTCTCCTCGCTTTTTGGCAGGTTAATCGATTGAACGTGGTGCGAGTTTAAATTTTATTTTCTGACTTTTCTAAACAGAGTCTCGGGAATTGGATATATGGGAGGATGGCTTATTTTTATGGGGCTAGATCCACGTAGATTTTTAATAGCGATTCAAATTTGGTAAGTTTGGATGAATTATGTATGTTTGTAGAAATATAATAAGAAGATTTTATCTGAATGTTTCATTAAACTGTTTTGAGATTTATATATTGGTCTTATTTTAGTAGTTATATTACTGTTATTTGCTAAGTTTAGATAAATTATATATGTGTTTGTAGGAATAAATAATAAAGGTTTCTTTGAGTTTTCCCTTAAATTGTTTTGAAATTAATATAAGTCTTATTTTAGTAGATATAATAATTGTTTATTTTAATAAAACACTAATGCTCTGTTTATGTTCAACAGAAGGAGTAATGAGGAATTAGAAGTATATTCAAAAGGAATATGCTTCTGCACTATCGTGAACCTATGTATGGACAATCAAATTGAAGTTCTCTTTCAGTGCACATGTTCAATTTTCAAAACAGGAACGATGGCAGCCAAGTGCGACGCATGTCTAATACCTTGGACCACTTGTGACTCACTTTATTGCTTGTGTGACATAAACAATACAATCCATGTGACGTTTTAGTTATAGGAAATTAAATGTTTTGATTTTGGGTCACCTTCTGAAATATTATAGGAAAATAAAAATAACATAATATATTCAAGTATTTATTCAACCGTGTATGAGTAATTTTTGGGTTTTATGCATACATTAATTACGCTATTTATAGAAATGAAAAGGTAAAAACAATTAGTGAATGTACCTAAATTTGCATGTATGGAGAATGGGAAACAAAATAGTAAAATAACCACTATCAGTAGACCCAAACTTGATTCAAACCCCGATATTTCAGTTACAGTAAATATATTCTAACATGAGAGTGACGCGTTAGACCATTTTACTGATGAAGTGGCTATTAAAGGATAGGTCATATTATTTATATTTGTAATCCTATACATTTTAAATGAGTGATAATGTAGCACTATACTTGATTTTAAAGCCGTAATTTGAAATTTATAGACACATAAATTAGTAACTGACCAAAATCATAGCTAAAATACGATACGTATGTAATATTACTCACTTTCTCATAGAAATAAGTAATTAGTTCGTAATGGTAATCACGCAGACTAAATGCAAAGCTAATATAATCTAGTTTACAGGATGGCGTTCAAATCTAGTACTGGTATATTGAGGATGGTTATTTAGTATAAATGATATTTCATTTTTCTTCAGCACAAATGCTGATAGATTTCCTATATATTATATATGCCATTGGACCAATTGCTCGGACTGATAGTAAGACATATTGCACGAGATTTTTTCTAGGAATTAGGAACTAATAACTCCAAAGAGGTTAATAAATAAGTTTTTTTTTTAGTTTTGATAAAATATTTTTGCTTATTGCTTTTAAATGATAATGTTTGAGAGTCTGTGAGTCTCACCAGTACCTAATGATTATCTTAATATATGGTAACTTTAAATGTGTTGACGCTATCAAGTTTAATTTACACTTCACTTCCATCTATAGGACTGTAACCCGCCTCGATTACCCTAAGGCTTCACTCCCACAAACGACTTGACTGCCATTTACGGTTAGATCATGGTTTGAATCCTGATTGGGTATACTAAATAATTTTTTTCTTTAATAGTTGCCCACTCTTCAGCCCCTCAAATTCGGGAACACTTCCTTTAAATTTATCCCTCCTTATTCCTAACACACTAGAGTAATTAGTACATATGTGTATATCCCAAACACGTTGCTAAAATATAGAAACTGTAAAATATATTTAATAGCGTTGAAAAAAGGAGGGGAGGGGGAGGAGGGGTGCAAAGTTGAATATATTTTGAGTGTGTTTGGGGTAGTTTCCAGCATGCTACTTTACAGTGTGTTTTTACATTCCTTCCCCACGTTAATGTGAGTGATCTTCCTTTTCATCAAAACTACTTGGAGTAGTTTTAAAAAATATCATTTTTAATAAATATGTGCTTTTAAAATAATAAGCTACGGTGTAAGCCCAATGTAACAACTGAATTGTAATTAGAAATAATGATTTTATTTTCATAAAATGGCTTACATTTAATATTCTCAGAATGTTAATTAGAAAATTTTATTTTATTTTCATAAAATGGCATGCATTTTATATTCTCAGAATTGTATTCACACACATACACATTTATATATTATATACAATTCTAAGCACCTTCATTTTAAATATGATATCGGTATACATATTTAAACAAACTACCTTTAAAGAATGTATCATTATCCCATTTATAAAAATTAAACCTTTCAATATTATATTGGTATAAAATTATAATTACTTTTTCTTCCAATATAAAATTAGAATTAAATTTTAAGCATGTTACCTTTTAAAATGGTGTATATTAGATACAATAATTATAAAGGCTTTAAATGGGGTCGGAATACTATTCTAAACACTTTACTTTTCAATATGATATCGGAAAATGATTTTAATCTTGTTACTTTCCTTAATCATATCCAGAGTTACTTCTCAACTATGAAAGGTCATCATCAATATTATATAGCTCGGATAGCTTCAATATCAAAAAGAAGACTTTGTCGGAAGAAAGAGGAAAAGAGTTAGAAGAAAATCCTTATTTGTGGTAATATGCAATTTCCGGACAGTCCTTGGTCACACCTATACTCATAATGGAGAGTGTTGAGAGCCAATCATGGTGAAGGGTCAGAATACCCCCAACTCCTAATTTTCTTTCCAACCCCTCCTCACCCCCTAGAAGTGTCCCAGAAGCCGCGTTAAATCTCTATCAGGCGCGTTGGATCGGGTCATGGCCCTGTTTGATGCCTCGCCCGACGCTCGTAAACCTGCAACTACTGGCGTCATCTTACAAACAGAAGGGGGTGGGAAAATGGGGCACGAAGGAAGTAATGGGGGATAGACGTTTGGTAGGGGGTGGGTTACCTACCCACTGGCTAAATACTACCGTTACGTACATAGATAAGTCTCTTGATGGTAAAAAGAAGAAACTCGCGATCTCTTAATGAGGCAAATAAACTCGAGACTTCATAAGATGCCTGTTTGCCTCTTCCCTTTGCTTGTTTGGAGGAAAAACATCTATTTGTGAGAAAAAAAAGAAGTGGGGAAGGAGAGCTAAAGGTTAGGATCAATGGAAGGTTAGAGAACCTTTAATGAGATAAGTCAAATTATGGGTAGCTTACCAGTTTTACAGAAAGTATAAATTTGATATGTCGAATTTTGCGATGGACTAATATGCGGCAATACAAAAAAAAACATAAATATAAAATACATACACAGAATTTAAAATATATCTATCATAAAATACAATACAGAAAATAGAATTGATAGTAATATTATTTTGCCGGTAAATAGATAAAACCTGCTTACTATTTCAGATATTTTTTTCATTCTATGTGCCTCACCTCTCGTTTTGGCTATCCATACCATATATTTACTACACTAATGATGTACTGATTATAAAGGTATGATTTAGAGGAAATACACCAGCATTTGAATGAAGAAAAACATCCACTGTCTACCCGAACATGATTTAAACCCTGATTTTCCCATCACCGTTTACGCCTTAATCCACATACCCACTGATGAATGATTTTAGAATAAATAAAAACGTTGATGCCACCGTTACACGTCCAAGAACTTATATTATAAAAAAAACTCTATACCATCAAGCTATAACAACTGAGCGACAACTGTCTGTTGGCGAATACAGTGCCAATTTATATTGTAAAAGATGTCTTGTGATAAGCCAAAACGAAACCTTTGGCCTTTAATCTCAGATTTATAAAACGAACGCTTTATTTTTTCATTAAATCACCTATACATTTGTCCTCGTGAGGTTAAGTTGAGTACATTCTAAACCCACTATTTCACAGAAAGCGTTGGGGATTAAACCCAGGACTTCTGGATTTGTAGTCAGGAACTCTGAGCACTATACCACTGAGGCGGTCCGAACTTACATGATACACATATAATAATTAATGTAGTATTTTCATTATTTATTATTTGTTGAACTTGCTAGTTATAGTGTTCTCCAAACAATTATTCACGTGCAGAAACTTAATAATCAGTGGGATTTAGAAAGAGTCCAAAGGTAAAAATATCTGACAATTACTTTCTTGCCATTAGAAATAAAATAACTATTTTTATTTTAGTTCTGTATGTGTATTAATAAGTGAATGAGTGAGTGAGTGAGTGAGTGATTCATTGAGTGAGTGAGTTAAGGGGTGAGCTAGTGAGCGTGTGAGGGAGTTAAGGAGTGAGCTAGTGAATGAGTGAGCTAGTGCGTGAGTGAGTTGGAGAGTGAACGAATGAGTGAGTGCGTGAGTGAACGAAAGTGAGTGCGTGAGTGAATTGTAACCCCACCATTATTTTCTTGAAAATAAAGGCGGGTACACAATAGTAGTCTAGTACGACCCATCAAACCAACTTGACCCCATCGCTGATATGCCGAAGCTGGTCACGTGACCACGCCTCCTCCCTCTCTGATTGGCTGCTATAAATAGCCTCCTTCCCCCCCACTCCCTGACCTACTTTCCACATCCGTTTGATTCCCCCCTCCTCCTCCTGACCTCTCCCCTACAACCCCCAACCCGGACATGTTGATTTTTGATGATTAATTATTAATTGGTTATTGTTAATCAATTAATTGGTAGGCTAGAGGTGTTGGAGTTTTTGTTCGTTGATTAGGGGGTTGTAGTTTATTATGTCTGTCGGGGGGTATAATGAACATTGGCTCTTCTGTAAAAAGACTCTGTCCTGGAACAAGCAGCATGAACCTCGCATTATGGCGGTTGGTGGTAGAGTGTGGTAATTGGTTCCCCTGCCTTGAGACCCCCCTCCTCCTTCGCAACCATGTCACCAGTCTGCCGGGTCGACCAGAATAGATCGTGACCTCAACAACCTTGGGTTTTCCCAATGACGCAATAATTGCGTGTTATGTCGCAACCCTGGCACCATGTTGGCGGGCAGACAAGATAAGTTGAGACAAGAATACATATCGAGTTCATTGACCCGAGCAACAGGTTTTCCCAATGACGTAATCCCAACCCCTGGGGTTTTTCACCGATAGAGAGCATTGACACAGATATAATTATGCACAATCAGGGGCAACGGCCAATGTTTATTCTACCCCTCGACAGAAATAATAAACTACAATGCCCTAATCAATGAATAAATACTCTAACACCTTTATCCTACCAATTAATTAATTAATTAACAATAATCAATTAACAATAAATATTTATCAATCATTAATATTTAATCATCTAGAACCAACATATCCTGGGTTTGTAGACCAGGGGGGTGGTAGGCAAGGGCTATAGGGGAGAACATTTCGTAATCACTACTTGGGAAAAGAGGTCAGAAGGAGGAGAGGGAGTCAGATGGAGGGGGAGAGGGGAGGAGGAAAACCAACAACCAATCAGAGAGTGAGGAGGCGTGGTCACGTGACCAATTTCAACCTATTAGAGGTCTGTACTGGTCAATTCCCCTAGCTATTGTGATCTAACCATAGATCAAAAGTACTCGGCGGATAAATTAAAAGTGGTCAATACAAAGTTCGGGAGACGCCTAATAGCCTATCTAGATGGCGAGTTTTGTGTATTTTTACCCTGGCGTTTTGGTACTCTAACAGATGAAGACGTGTGTGAGTTGAATAAAGAAAAACTGGTATTTACCTGCACCGGAGTAAAACCCGGTTCACCTACCATTGTGAACTTTGAACGCGTTTAAGAGGCAAGTAGTTAACAACAACAAAATCGGGCAGCGGGGCCGTTAATACATGTGCATCGTGAAACCTACATAACGTTTAGCTCTCAGGTACGCTCACTATGTTTCGATCAAGCTATATTCATTTAATATTTGTGGGTCATACGATTAAGGGGCGTGCCTATACGACGGTAGAGAATGTTCACAGTGTGGCGGTGAGCGATAGACAAGTAATTTACAAAGTAGAGGAGCGAGGCTACATAGAGTTTTGCGTCTCTGCCTGTCACACGTTAAGAGCGATGGAAGTACTACCCTACGAGAGAATCAAGGAAACGTATATGTGTGATATGACGTGCGCAGTATAACTTCCGCAAGGGGGCCACTGTGGCTGTGTTTCCACGGCCACTACCACTGCCCTTCCAAGCTCCGCATCATCCGGCACATTCATTCACGACGCCACAGCCTCCGCCCCCAGAAACACAGGCGTACACACACCTAGAGTCACAGGCATACCTTCCCCCAGAGTCACCCGAGTACCCACCACCAGAGGTGTCTACCTACCAGGCATCAGACTCGTCCCAGTACCCACCACCAGAGTCGTCTGTCTACCAGTCAGTAGAGTCACCTGCGTGCCCACCGTCAGAGGCATCTACCTACCAGGCATCAGATTCATCGGCGTATCCACAGTCAAAGTCGGCTGTCTACCAGTAAGCAGAGTCACTTGAGTGCCTACCACCACCGGAGGAGGTAAAGTCCGAAGAACCCGTAAATTTCGAGGATTTAACAATTTACAAAAATGATTCAAATGTTAAAATTATAGTTGAAATTCCCACCGACTACATACCGAGTCTGGGCAGTTTCGGTAACGTTTTCCTTTCAAAGTCAATTTATTATTCGAATTGTAAGCGCTTTAAATCTAAAGCACGCTGTATGATATATCTTGGAGGACAAAGTGTGATGTTTAAAAGTGAATTAATAAACTAGACGTACTCTGCTGCCATCATCGAAGCTAGCAGTGACACTTTGAAAAATAAAACACGTCAGGGTTGCGACATAACACGCAATGATTACGTCATTGTGAAAACCCAAAGCTGTTGAGATCATGATCTACTCTTGTCTTGTTGACCCGGCAGACTGGGGCCAGGGTTGCGAAGGAGGAGGGGGTCTCAAGGCAGGGGAATCAATTACCACACTCTACCACCGATCGCCATAACGTGAGGTTCATGATGCTTGTTCCGGGACTGAGCCTTGTGACAGAAGAGCCTATGTTCATTATACCCCCCGACAGCCATAATAAACTACAACCCCCTAATCAACGAACAAAAACTCCAACACCTCTATCCTACCAATTAATTAATTAACAATAACCAATTAATAATTAATCATCAAGAACCAACATGTCCGGGTTGGGGGTTGTAGGGGGGAGGTCAGGAGGAGGGGTAAGGAGGAGGAGGGGGAATCAAACGGATTTGGAAAGTAGGTCAGGGGGTGGGGGGAAGGAGGCTATTTATAGCAGTCAATCAGAGAGCGAGGAGGCATGGTCACGTGACCAGTTTCGGCCAACCAGCGACGGGGTCAAGTTGGTTTGATAGGTCGTACTAGACTACTCACATTGTAAATACAAAATACCAAAAACAAACAATAATTGCAGAGGAGCCAATAGGATATCATATGACAAATAGGCCGTACTTCGGCATATAGGTCATTCTGCTTCCATGAACCCACTTTACAAATATTATTTAGAGGACTCAAAATTAAGCCAAAATCAGGGGTAGAGGATGGGATAGTTTCATTCATATAGATTCTATATCGGAATACAATAAGAGAAGATAGACATTAACATAAGATTTTAAATAGTGTATTTTGATAAACAGTAGATACATGATATTATAACCAAAAAAGGTTAAAGTTAAACAGTGAGATAAATTCATGAACATAAGTGTATATTAGAAGGATAATTCCAATTGTTTACTTTTAACAATCCCTCATGATTTAAAGGAAAAATATAAATAAATATAATATAAAGTATATTATAAATATGACAATAATAGGTCTCACTCAACATCCCAAGCTAACTATAAATATATAGCAATTATTAGAAAAGTACTAACAATGGGTCTGCACAATCACCCAGATTTGAATACAAATATCAATACAAATGTTTAGCATTAGAAAACTAATCCCAACAGGTCTCACTGACCATCCTCAAAAGTTTTTTATAACAAGTATAGTAATAGTCTTTCTTGTAAACATAAATATACGTTAGTGCAATACAACATATTACAAAAAGGGAAAAGTCCCAAAACATTAAAGATTAATAATCTAACTTTACAGCCAGATGGGCTCTAAGTTTCATATTTTTCCTAAACCTAACATTTAAAAAACCTTGACATCTTACACAACACAGGGTATACATTTTATGCAATAATAGTCCACACAAAACTTAACAAAGGAATCATCATTTTCCTAACCTTGATATTAGATCGAGAAAACGCAGCTAACCATTGCGTTCAAAAATAGAACTTTGCTTTTATTTTGCCAACTTAACAAACTTGCAAATATAATTTAATATAACTAATTCAATTTCTAACCAAATCAAAGTTAAATATACTATCCCTACCCATGATTATATAATTTGAATTAACTAACAATATTTATGGCTGAAAAGTAATTTTGAGATTATAAAAGTCGAAACGTAATTTATATCATGTGAATATCCTCGACACCAAGATAAGCCAAAGGACGGTATCCTGACAAGAGTGGTATACCAATACAAGTTACATGATTATATACGTTTGATATTCAGGCTCGGAAAGGGGGAAGAGGGGATGACAAAACAATGGTGAACATACAACAAGGAGGAGGGGGAAGGGGTAACTAGAGGACGTCGAATGTTCGAGCATGTGGTGGATGGAGACGAAACAATAGTTTCCTGGCCACATCATTGCTTTATTATGGAAGTACGTCACGCTTTCTCAGAATGCCACACGCTAATTCCAGGTGTGAGCCTACACACTGCTTGCTCGTTTAGTCTGATGTTGTTATTGTTCACTGCATGTTGTGCGTGAAGTACACAGGGGAGGGGCCACTGCTGAATGAGGATTGGTGAGTTCAATCATGTTTGTTATTCAGTATAGTAGGTTTTTACTATTTTTGTAGCTTTATGCCAATAAACGCTACAGAATGTGCGAGTGAGTTAGTTAGTGAATAAGTGAGGGACTGAGTGAGTTAGTGAATAAGTGAGCGAGTGCATGAGTGATTGAGTGCGTGAGTGAGTGAGTGAGTAGGTGGGTGTGTAAGTGAGAGAGCGCAGAGTAATCGAGTGAGCAAATGAATGAAAGCGAGAAAGATGCTTCCATACCTTACATCTGGCAGGACTATCCGCAGTATTTAAACTAATGGGGTAGAAATAAATCTAGTAGAATTCATATAGTATGTACCAGCATTTTTGTTGAGGTAACATAAGAAAATATTCACTGGAGATAAGGAAATTATAATTTATAAAGAATAAATCAGTGTTTTAGTTAAGGGAGAGTGGTGAGTTCTCAATAGAGATAAGGACAGTACATTTTGTAAGAAGTGTACCCGTACTTGCGTTAGATGGAGGGGGAAATTTTTCAGGAAATAAAATATATACATTTGGTTGGGTTTAATTCTAATTTTAAAGATTGATTAAATATTTTATTTGTATATTGAAAACATATCCTGGTCTCTAAACAAATATATGAGATGAGAATAAGTAAAAAAATCAGAACTTTTAAAATAATCAATTTATTTGGGTTCTTTGAAAGCCCTTTAAATTTTAACAATAAATATAATAGCAATAGTATTAATTAAAAAATATTCTTGAGTTTCAAATTACTTAATTTTTCAAACATACCAAATCACATGCGTTCATTCCTAATCCCCCCCACCCCCCAAATGTTTCATTTTGGAGGTATATATTTACGCTGATTCAGTCATTTGATCTTTATTTTTAAGACGTTTTGGAAAATTGCCCCAAGTGGCAATCTCATTAGTAGAGAAACTTTTTTTCCCTCTTCTAAACCTGTCATGGAAGTTCCGTTTGACTGCATCCCATTCTGAGCCATAACGTAAAATATTTAAGAGCTACTTGGATTCGAAATGGCCGTAATTAAGAGAAACATCCATAGAAAGATATGGGCTGGCATATAAACAAGCTATTCCTGGGTAATGACCACTCCTACGATTTTCCCAAACATTTTTATTACTAACTGAAAAAGGATGCAAGTCCTTTTTTCAATAAAAATTTCTAATGGTCAATCCACTATACACTCTAAGGTAATAAAGTGAAGAAAGTAATCTATATCTAAATTAACATAATAATAATTTTAAATAATTGTCTATTACTATAAATATCGTACATTTAGTGGCAATCAAACAAATTCTAAATGTAAGAAAAATATCGCGAACATATCAGATATAGTTTACAAGGGGATTTGAAGCATTTTAATATGTGATAGTGTGCATGAAAGCAAGATCTAACAAGATCTAATTTATAAACACATATAATAGGTTTCAAATTATTAACTCCATCTATACCTAATGCATAATTAGTTGAAAATGCTATAAAATTAAGTATAATCTTATGTGTTGTTATTGTTTAGTGACTTTTTTGCATTGGTTCTTTTACTTGTAAATAAATTATGATTCTAAATTATCACACATTTTCAGTAAATAAATTGTACGAAATAATCGCATACACTTTATTATATTTAATATTATGGCTTGGAAACAAATCTTCAAAAATAGGTTTACAGTAAGCTCTTCTTAAGTAAATCTGCTTCATAAATACGAAACTATTTATAAAATGTAACGTTACATATACTTAAGCGGTTGATAATAGACAAAACAAAAACAATGGAAAAAGTTGATATAATAATACGTCCCATTTGACTTTATTCTAACACCAGGTCTTACTACCTTTTCAGGTTATACTAATTACGAATTAGTAAGGGATTAGGAAGGTCGATTTAATATTATGTGTACCCTCATTAGCGTAGAAGAAGAATGAGAAAACATTTTTAAAAAGTCACCCTCAGTACACCCTGTTGGGATTTGAACCCCTTATATTCCTGTCACTAGCAGTCTAATATAAAACTGGATAGAGACGGCTTAGTCCGTGTGGCCAACGAAGCAGGTCATTTGGCCTTGTTTCCGAGCTATATTTATGGTTGCACTCTAATAATGTGGATCTGCTTAACATTTTAGGTAGGGCTCAAAATGGTTACCTTCAGCCTAAATGGGAGCATTAAAATGTAATGTATTTTTAAAGAGGGAAATTTTGCACACAAGGACAGACTAAAGGCTTGTATTCCGGTAAAAGGGGCATTTTTAGAAATTTCTATGGTGTTAAGCAGCTACACCTTACTGGAATACGAACATAACTATAATTAATAGACAAGATCAAATGGGACAGATGTTTATATTGAATAATTTCTTTGTTTTGCTTAATTCTGTCCACAACTGAAGATGATCCTACATTTACGGTACACCCTGTATACACATTATATAAGACAAAATGTTCAGAGATTTTTAACAAATTTCAATTTTTTTTTAAATAAGTTATTTATAAACAACCTAGAAATGGTTTTTTTATTTGTAAAATTGAAAGAGTATTCTTATTTATAATGAAATACTATTCCCAGATACTCATGTTGAACTCAATATTCAAATCCAATTCAGAAAAATGTAAAATTTTCTATAGTGTATTGTAAGTAAGTTAAATACCCTTGAATTTGTTTAAAATAAGTATATACTATATTTTTTTATAAAGTAAAATATTTTCCAGATATCAATTTTAAACAAGATAATTTCAGATATTTTCAAAATTTAATATTAAAAAAAAAGATTTATCATTTAACCACAAAATAGGTGAACTGGTGGTCTAAGGGTAAGGTGTCAGACTTCGGTGCTGGTGTTTGTTGTTCAATCCTCGTCCCGGCAAAGATTTATCTGATTACCAAACCCTTTCTTCACCTCTGAAAAGATGTGTATTAATAACAACTTGTGAATGTGTGGAATGCCAGGCCTCCACCGTGGTTCGGATCCCACGTTAAACTTTAGGTCCTCCA
Source organism: Timema shepardi (assembly GCA_902151425.1). Lineage (NCBI taxonomy): Eukaryota > Metazoa > Arthropoda > Insecta > Phasmatodea > Timematidae > Timema > Timema shepardi. The sequence goes on from CABFVX010000068.1 coordinate 510,149, forward strand.
TTTCATCTCTTAATAACCCTACCATTACACATTAGCGTAAGTGCGGTGCTAATAATAATAATAATAATAATAATAATAATAATAATAACTAAAAATAATTATCATTTTAGAAAATCCACTATATGATTATTTATGATGTTAAAAGCTTCCAGATATCCATTTTGAGCCAAATATATGGAGCCATTTTTTTAAATATTTAAATTAAAAAACGGTCATGAGTAGTCTACATCTAAACGGACTTTCCCCCAAAAACAGTTTCAATTTTTTTGTGATACATTTCTCATAGACACATGTTAAACCAAACTTTAAAGCCATTTTCAAAATATTTACAAATATTAAAATAATTCAATAACAAACTACACATTCACGAAAATTTACCCCAAAACTATGGATGGTGGTATCATTTGGGGAAGTAAAACACTTCGTACATATCCATATAAAAACATTATCACCATTTAAAAAAAAAGTGTATTAAAATTATCACTAATCAGTAAGCGACCCTTTAAGTTCCAAGGTAAAAATAAATAAAAACGTTGCGAGGCATTACTCTATATTATATAAATACAAAGTTTGAACAAATCCATCAAACGGTTTCAGATCTGTGGTAACGAACACGCAGACAGATATAATTGTAAAATCCACTTTTTAGGGGGGTTCGTGTTTATATAAAACGTAAAAATAGATTATAATACTTTATATTGATATTAAAAGTAGTAATTGTACTTATTTTATTTTAACCATTTAGATTTTTAAAAATTTCAACGCTATTTCACTAAGAAAAATCATCTCAATGGAGTTTTAATTATTATCTATTCAAACATTTGAAGATATTTTAAGGGATAGTATTATATTTTTTTTAATCTACCTAAAATGTGAAAATATGAATCTTTTATGAATAGTAAATTTAAAAACACATATTTATAGTATACTTATAAAATAATATATTTTTCTGCTAGATGTTGTGTTCCAAGAACATTCGAACTGTAGTTGGTCCAACTGCTATCTCAGTTCTTAAAGACCCTGGTATTTAGACGGTATTTCCTCTGTGTAACCTTATTTTTATACGTCTCTAATGGTCATGGCCTCTTAAGGGTGTAATATGTGATACATGCAGTCTTGTACGTAAGAAGATGATGATTTTACGACCCTCGATGTCTCATCTTTGGGCGGTGCCTCCTTGGGAGGTAATGGCCGAGGATTATCCTCTTCTCACATGTTGAAGAAATTACTCTTTTAAGCTGAACATTTATCATTCATTCACAGAGGAGTATCCCAGAATTAGAAGTATTCAACAGTACTTTGTAAAAAGCAGTTATTTATTAGTGTTAGACATGCTACATAAAATTATTTGGACCTCTATTCTATAAATAAAACTTAGCTAAGCAACTAATTGTATAACAAATCAAGACAATGGTCTCAAATGTGAATTTGAATAGAAATTGAATGAAATATTCTAAATATACAAATAATATCACTAAAGATGTGATTTTCATCAAAATCACACGTACGTGAACATTTAATCTTTTATGTATTTGATTGTAAACAAATTAATAAATATCCTCAAATATTTATCATTATGATAAAGTTGAATATTTGTCTGTATTTATAACTAGAACTAGACTTAATATCCAGGATTATTATTTCAGATTCTTATGATAACCTATGCATAATCCTAAAGTTTTTGTTGGTCCTAAACTTATTGTAATAAAACATAAGTTGGAGGAACATAATACTATAATCTTTTTTAAATAATTTTCAATAAAGTGAATATTGTATAAAAAACAACATAAAATAATTCATTGATTTAATTTAAAACACTTTTAGCTACAAAATGACATGTATTACTAATTTAAAAACTCAATAAGAGCAGAAAACAAATACGAGAATTTGTTAATATAATAACTTATCTTGTAATTTAGGGGGGCTTTTATATATACATAAAACTGAACATCCAACATTATATTTATTAACAAAAATAATATTAATAAAATTTACTTATATAAGTTGGTATTTTTGATAAAAGTCAAATCCATAAATATCTTGTAATTTTTTCACCATATGAAAATTATTGAAGAAGGGTTATACTTATATTAATGAGAGGGCAAGCCTTCTAAGTTAACCTAGTAAATGGATAAGGGATGCGGAACAAAATCGAAAGTGCAGCCACACACTGAAAACTTACCCTCTCTGGTTAGTATCATGCACTAAAACCTTCTCCCTTTTACTCATGAAGACGACCAGCACACCCATTACTTTTAATGTAAAAGTACCCCCTCTACCCTAAAAAAAACCCCTACGGAAACCAATATTAATTACTTGATGGGTTGCATATCTATCGAAATGGGCCTCTTCCTCTTGAAGCAGTGTAAGGGGTGAAGGGAGGTTGAAAGCCGTTTGGGTTGGTTTGTGGCTGCAAAGGGATGGGTCAGGAGTTTGATTATAAACTCGTCGTCTGACCACACACATATCCCCCACATACCCCCTACCCCGGTATCCCCAAACACAAATTACCGTCTTACTTTACAGCTTTAATCACTCAATGTTTCAATGGCAACTGGGCTGAGTGCTTTCACCGGTTTCGTCCAGACGAGAATAGGACGACATCGCTTGGGAGGGGGGGAGGGGGGGGGTAGACGCTTAGCAGTAGTGTGGTAACACTAAGGGTAAAACAATTAGGGAAAATAAATATATAGTTAAGTAGCCATGTAATTTATAAAGAAAGCACAACTGCGACTGCATCTTAATTTTTTATCGTTATTAATTTTTTTGACGCGTTTTAGTACTCATTTGGATTATACATATACAATAGTTACGATATTAACATAAGTATGAGAAAGGTACAACTTTGGAGGAAATGTAACAAAATTTGAGTGGAGGGTGAGTATGCGAGAATTCATAAATATACACTTCCAGTACATCGGACTTCTATTCAAATTCCAATCTTCTTATTGCGGGAAATACAGTCTAACTCAATAGTGACGAGTTTAATCAGTCAAACACCAATGCACTGTTAATATGTAATATATATGTATCAAGCCAAACCCTATAAATAGTATTTATTTATTTATTATCCATTTGAGATATATAAAGTTCCCTTTCTAAACTGACCGATTATATCAACAAACGATAATTTTAATGGGCGAGTGCTAAATATCCTAAAACATTTTCCTGGAAAGGTATTCTCACATACCTCCCAGGGTTCTTTTAAATGCCACAATCGAGATGGAATCAACGGCTTTACTCCCCCTCTGAAGGAAATTGTGCTACGGATTTACATCGCTCAAGAAAAAACTCGTCGACCACAGCTAGGTATGACCTATGAACATCAGGTACTGAAGCAAGCATTTAACTCCAAAAACACCGAGGTAGATTAAGACATGTCTTAAATCACCCAATTACTGGAAGTCGTACTAGGGTAGTATGCTTAGATTTGCTAAAAAAAATTTCAGTAACCAGTACAGTTTATTCGCAGTCAACCACACAAATATATTAAGGACGAAGAAAGAAGAATATATAGGAAATTTAATTGAATTTGCATGCAGGGGGGAGTGGGGATACATCTGCCTTGGATCTGAGCTCATATATATTCATCTTCGAAAATCAGGTCTATTGAGAGATTGACACCTTTGAATATAGAGAATTGATGTAATTTAAGGATTGCTGTATTTTTATTCTGCACTAAAAACAATTTTTATCATGTCTTATTATCCATATGGATTAAATACACTATGAAATAAATACACTAATGGAATAGCAATGAGGAAGGCAAAGTATAGAGAAGAGATACCCACATACACGTGAAGGGAGAGGAGAAAATTATTTAGAGAAAGAAATACCTCACTACACCCAAATGTAATTTGAACCCGGACTTCTACCTCACTGGCAAACCAAACAAGGTGATCTTAACGTCAAGAACTTGTGACCAACGATGTGGGTAGCAAAGAAATACAATTGCACAAATTAATGTTTACATCAGATAAACTTTTTTTTCTAAGGGATTAGCATTACATTTTACACACTTTCAAAATAAGAATCCATTTTTAATCGTCATTACAATAAATTGTGTCGTTAATGCTCAACCTTGAGTAAGCGCATGATCCCAATAAAATAATAATTTATAGTGAAATCTCTAAGTAGAAAGTATTAGACACCTCCCAGGATTAAAAATAAAAGGTCCGTTAAAAAACTATATTTATTTAATCAAACCTCTTGAACACAGTTTAATACATACAAACCATTATACTGTGGATATTAAATAAAACAATATAATTACTGTATTGTACTAAATTATATGCGGGATAGTTATAAGTGAATACATATTGTATTTAGCTTACTACTTTGTACTATTTTAGAAATTTCACTAGATGAGGAAGGAGGGACTGCTCTCAATTTACGCAAAATAGTGGAATTTATTATTTTCCTACAGTTGGTTACTATAAGTGGACCAGTGTTTTCAATCTTCATACTTTGTTTAGATTGTTATATATAAAAATCCGTCTCTAGAAGTGTCTATGTCCGTTATGGAGAAAGTTCTTTATTGGGAAGTTGTTTTGCCGTAAAAGCCAATGTTATTTTGCCGGAAAAACTTATACTGTCCTTTATAAAGAAGAATCCGCTAATCATAAATGTCCCTTAAGGCAGATAAATTGTTTTACTTAATTTTCTATATTTGAATAAAAAAATAAAGCAAATGGTCATATCGGAAAAATCTGAGTACACCCGGAGGCGATGTTGGCTAGGTTTCTCACAAATACAAAAATAAACAACAAATTACCCATTTATGTGAATATAAGAGGTTGTTGAAATCCATTCTCAAATTCATAAGGTATTTGTCAATAAGTGTTGACACTTAAAGACAAACAGGACAACCCATTGTATACAAATTTCACCAATTTTATACATACAGGATTATTCATATCTTGGGGTAAAATATTATACAGGCTAGGAGGTGAAAATACAACCATTTCCATTTAATTAACTTTGCGTTGGATACGCCAAATCGTGGCGTTACAAGACGTCTAATTTGCCTATATATGCACCTGAGTTTAGGAAACACATCCATCACATCTCACAACCTAACACAGACATCTCTATCAGTCCATCTCTAGACACACTCTATGGTGCCAGCGTACCAGAGCCGCTTTGCACTGGATATAAATTAAACTCTAGCTGAAACGGCAGAGAGACATACAGTGCCAACTGACATCTCGTATCGCTAGCGTTTGGCGTTGCCGACCCCAAGTCCACCTGTTTAGTCATCCCCTACAACTTTTGTTATTTTCTTACCCGATGATACTAATAATCCTGAATTTAATCTAAAATGTTTGTATGTTATTTGCTCACTGAATAGCTATTAAGACATGGCGATAAGATAAGTATGATATTAGGTTGATGCAAGAGTGCAGTTACAACGCAGTTAATAGGATACAAAGATTATTTATAGAATTTCCAGCTAATAAGAAGATATTTTTAGCAAGAATTTTAGATTTTTTAGAAGCTAGCAGGAAAATAAGCTTGGAAGTGAATTCTGGGAAAACTAATTACTTGATAGCATATATAGAATAGCTTGAGGATGACCATTTAGAGATTATCGAGATCAATATATCATTAGGCAGTGTATTCACATTTACAGGACTTTGCACCGGCAGTAGCATGGTAGCAGCGGGACTGGCGCACACTCCTATGATAGTGAATCAAATAGCGGTCTTAAAGGGTAAATCATATTGGAATGACCGGTTTGAGATTGTTTGCAGCGTGACACAGATAGCATATAGTCCTAAAAGTATAAATCCTACATTAATGAGTTCAAATAGTTATAATTTTTTTTAAACCAATGGTGACGATATTAGAAGGGAAACTAGGAAACTAATAAGTAAGGAAATCATGCTTTCACTCGGCCAGTAGTTTGTTAACATCTTACCTGTTGTCTAGAAATGTGAGTATACAAAACTATAGTTTGGTGGTTCTTTGATGGTGAAACATGATTATTTATCTTACACGATGAGAAAACTTTCAGGGCATTCGATAACAAAGGGATCAGTAAAATAATTGGTCCAGAGAGTGATGAAAATAATGGGTCCCAGGTTTGATTCCTGTGTCAAGGTGTGATTTTTCAATTTTCATAGTATGATATATGTAGATGAATATAAACTTATTTGAATTTTTTTTAAATAAAAATATTGAATAAGCAATTAAATATAGGACTTTTTGGAAAAACCGCTACCGTTAACTAAAGGAAATAAGACGATAATATTGTGATATAAGTTCAGGCAATGATTAAATATAATATTTAATTTTATTAAAATCTAAAGTCTTTACGTTATCTTTTACTTACTTTAACGTCTGTGATGTATGTAGGCCTACTCAGATATTTTTTCTCTCGTTAAGTTTGATTAAATAACTTGTAACTAAGCAGTTATACCAAACTAACTTAAATTTAAAACTGTACTAACTTTATATTTAAACCCAAAATAATGTGGTTGATTAAATAAATAATAGACATTATTGAGAAAATTAGATTATAGTTAATTAAATTTAAATGACTATTTTTTTAGAAATTAAGTCTAAACATAAATATACGTTTATTTTGTCTGCGTACATATTTTATTAACACCTATCCAGGCACATATTTAAGTTAATGGAGCAGGTACAAGGAAGGTATAATTTTGAGGTAATATACCTACATTTGCGTGAAGGAGAAGTACCCCAACCATTCAATAAAATCCACCTTCAATACACAAAGCATGGAATTTAGCTCTGTCTCCGTCAAACCAGACTACACAAAACCATATTCCCATTAATTTGGGTGACAGAAGATATTAATTAAGTTATAAATAGTGTTTCACTAGATGATATATATTGATTGATCAGTTAGAGATAGTGCTTTTATCATTTTGGTATCCACCCACTGATAGATGGCCAGTTAATTTTCGTTTTTGTCCAAGCAGGAGATAATTTAAGCTGTTTGAATTAATATTTTCGGGTTTATTTATTAAGTACCAAACTCTCTCAAATCATACAAACCTGCAACGTCAGACACACAGCATAAGGCGTAAAGCTCTCATTTTCTGGTTAACATCAGTGGAGAGGTTGGAGTTTGAATCCCGGCCGTCTGTTGTGAGGTGTTTTAATAAACTGTGTATCATTACTAATTCTCTCAATTCTACATTTACCTTCGCTATTCTATCAATGTAATTATGTGGATAATGTGGATGGATAATAAGATGTATTACACGTAAATAGATACACACAATAAATTCACATTACAACAAAAATAATAATTTCTCCCTGCACATTTTTTTAGTTTTAGGTAAAACAAATTCCCAAATTTATATTTTCTACCTGTTCCCAAGTCCTCTCTTAGGCTCTTTTTATTGGTCATGTATTTCTTGACTATTCCTCTCACTGATCATAAGCTTTTACTTTTTTTTCTGTCTATTTTTAGGTCTCTGTGAGCATATCTCGTTTCAACTCTCTGTCTCTATTTCTCTCTCTTTTTCTCGCAGACTCACACGTCCGCGGTCAGTCCCTACAGTACTCGCCACTGCATCTCCGTCAATTATTCACAATCAAATCAGAGATAAAAGGGAAGGACCCCAGCACAACCTTGGATGTGGCTACTTCGAGTCTGGTAGGTTGCGGACGTGAATTGAGGGAGCGAGCGGGTAGATTGACCCAACTTTCATGACTTTTTGTACAAAACCTTTTTTGAAAGATATATCACATAAAAAGTATTTATTTTGTTAAAATGAAAGCTTCGTGATGTAATTATTTTTAAAATAATTTCATTGATAAGAAGGACACTTTTATAAATAATTAAAACCTTTAGAGCTCATGGACATTTAAGCCAAAACGAAATAGGTTAAAATTTAATTATTTTAAAATATTAAGCCACTTACAATATAATATAATATTATATTCTATTATATAATTTTTTGTGAATACATTATTTGATTTAATTTTTTTTTAAAATAATACATTTATTTGATTTTCGCTACGTAAATTAATTAAAATATTTGTATGTAAGAAAAAAATAATTTAACTACGGTTGGGTCCCAGAGTGAACGTGGTTTGATTTAATTTATGCTTGAGTCGATAAATATTTACGCAAAGTAATATTAATATAAAACAACGTGTTTTGAAGTACCTATATTAACCAGTTTTAAATATATTTGGATGGAACAATACTTACAATGTTCGAATGAGCTTCGTATCAACCGTATTTTAAATGGTCTCCTATCACTGGAAAACTTTAGTTACTCGCTTTAGTGGTCAAATGAGCTAAGATTCTAAGGCGTCAATCTCGCAATAGACTATACTGCCAATGAAGGAGATATTGACCCTTAACTATTGATTAGGTGTATTGAAGGGGTGGTTTCCTAAATAGTTTTATACTTTGCATCCATGCAAATTTGGGTAAAATACCTCTAAATAGAACCTCTAACATTAATAACACATTTTCGTAATTTGTGCACACGTGTATAGCCCGAACGGGTAGTAAAACATGATGCTAAAAATAAAAAACAAAATTTTTAGTTTGGTCTTATTGTGATTCGGGCCAATGTTTATGACACTTGGTTGACTATCATATAAATCCCACAGTCTTAAATACTTTTACTACGAAATAATCATTTAAATAGTGTACCACCGTATCTTCATAAAAATGTTGGTACATTTCCTCTAAATTTATTCATCAACCCTAGCTTCCCTACACTAGTAATTTAAATATATGAATAGCCCGGATGAATTGTAAGACGGGGTTACCCGAGGAAAAAATCAACTTAATCTACAGTATAGGGATGCTTAAGCAAGATTAAAAAAGGTGTCTTTAAATAAGTGGTATGTTGACCAGCATTGGTTATTTATCAAACAAACTCATTTAAGTATTTATTATTGTATTTAAGAAACGAGTATAAAAACTATTAATTATTTTTAGTCAATATCAATTTTTAAATAATTCCTGTTGAAGTTTAATTACTTCATTTGTAAGTCAGACAAGTTCTAAATTCACTTTTGTAATCTTGTGATTTGGGCTAGCCAATGTAAGTTTAAGATCGTTCAAATGAGCAGTGAAATAAGTTAAGTTATAAATTAAAAATTATTTTCAATTTTAATAAAAAGGTATACAACCTGAACCGGTAGTAAGACGCGGTTCGAAATAATACATATATTTATGTTTATATTAATAAACACCATCCCTGCAGCTGTATTGCTTTATTGAGACACTACTTATAAATAGGTATCTAATTTGACTACGGGTGACATCAATGGTCACATGGTCAAACGCGTCACCCTCGTGTTTGACTGGATTGCTGGTGACGGTGAAATTGATGTTCAAACCCGGTCAGGTGTACTGAGGGTGGTTTTCAATACATGGTTTCCCACACTCTCACCACCCAAGTGCAAGTACATTTCCTCTAAAATTCTACCTTTCCCTACCCTATTATATAATATAACTAATGTAAGTAGGTGACCTGGTGGTCTAGGGGTAAGGTGTAAAACTTATGTCGTGGGGGTTCCGGGGTTCAATCCTTGGTCCTGGCACAGATTTATCTGATTGCCAAACCCTTCCTTCACCTCTGACAAGACGTGCATTAATCACAACTTGTGAATGTGTGGAATGCCAGGCCTCCACCGTGGTTCGGATCCCACGTTAAACTGTAGGTCCTCCACTTCATCTCACAATTACTCTACCATTACAGATTAGCCTAAGTTCGTTAAACCCAAACGGGTACTATGAACCATTAGAGAAAAAAAAAACATGAGATGACGCTAATTAGGTTATTTATTATTTTTACAAAAGCTTTACCAATAGTTAAGTTACCAGATTATATGAATGAATGTGTTATTCAAAAAAGTGCACTAGAATTACCTCAACAGCAAAATTTTACTGAATTGCAGAAACATCAAATGCACATGGCTTTGGTTTACATGACCACCATCGCTAACTGAGAACGTCTTGTGAGATTAGATCAATGGAATCAAACCGTGTGAGGTCGCATCATTGATCATCGCTCTGTCTGGGATGCGGGAGGGGAGGGGGGAGGAGATAGAATACAGGCAGGAGGAGGGAGTGAGGAGAAAGTATCTGGAAGGAATGAGGAGGCGGCAGGAAGGAAACCCTGGACTCCGGGGTAATTTGGGGGAGGAAACGATACGACCCCCTTGGGGCTTGAAGTTAGCCACACTTTCCTTATTTCCAGGCTGAAGGGTCAGAGTCCTCATCCTTTACCCACTGCCCCTCCCTTCCCACAAACCCTCCCTTTTCCCCCACAACCCCCGGGATGAAGGTAATGGGCCGTGCGTTGGTTTGGGGCCCCATCTTCACCTGAATGTATTTCTGCCGTGGAGCCCGTACCTTTATACCCGGTCTCTTTGGTGATACACAAACACGAGATAATTCAATTTTTAAAAGAAAATTTAACTATTCTAGAACTAATTTGGTTCGATGTCTAGACTTATAATAAATAATATAGACATTAGTTTCATCTATTATCGATTATACACGCGGAATATATAAATGGTTTTGAACTCTGTTTAAGAATATAAAATTAACTAGAAGAAAAACTAGCCAAATATTACATTATTTACTAATATTAAAATTTATTAGTTTATATTATGTGAATAAACGTGAAAAAAGACCGAATAATTACAACATTATTCACCTCGGTGGCGTAGTTGGCTAACGCGCTTGTCGTGTTGAGCTCCACTGTTGAGGACGGGGAGATCGAGGTTCAAATCTTGGTCGGGTGAACTGGTTTTTTTTCTTAAATGGTTTTCCACTCTCCCTCCATGCAAATGCGGGCTCACTTCCTCTAATTCAACCTTCCCAATTCCTAATCCATTAGCGTAACTAGTACTTAAAGCGTATAACCCGAACGGGTAGTAAGACAGCAGTGCTAAATAAATTACAAAATTATGTCAAAATAAACATATAATCTAAAAATATTTGCTTAAAAGCGATCATAAGAAAAGTAAAGCTATGTAATATTCATTATTAAAAAAAAATGAAAGTAAAACATTGCAGTTTAAAAAACAGCATAAATGAAATATTGTACTGTAATAGATACAAATTAGTCCCTGTAATTAATTACCTGCAATAATTATAATTTCTACTACACCAATAATTTTTTGGTTCTAATTGTATGTGAAATTTTGAGCGTATATTTTTATGGAAACCTCTTTCAGTAATTTTTGTCCATCTGGGGGAGGGAGGGGGGGAGGGATTGTATAACTACTTGCAGATATATTAATTTTATACCACACCAAAAAGTGGTTTTTTCCTGTACGTTTTGAAACTTTAAGTTTCCCTACATCCTCTACCTTCCTAATTAATTGACTGGCCATTGTTTAGTAATTAAAATATATCAGACACTTTCAGTTATATGAGGTTGTCCCTCTACATGTAAATAAATATTTAAATTTTCTATCATATGAGATTCGTTCCATAGTAATAGCTTTGGAAATCTTTGTAGAATAAACGACTTCCTTCCCATTATTGATTGTTCTTTCATTTCGAAATTTAGTTTGTTTTCATTGTGTTTGAGGTATATCTAATATATGTATGAAAAATTGCAATCTTTTAACATAGTGTAAAGTAATTTTATATTAGCTTTTGAAGTTTAGAACCCCCAACCATTTCTCAAACTCCTTATTAGAAAATTAAAATATTTGGATTGGTCATACAACATTCCTGATAATTTCTCTTTATACCATCTACAAGATTTGTTATCTGTAACCTCTTCCCCCATTCTACCACTTATTTCCTAGAGTTCTATATTACTCTTTAAAAGTATCAGTTATTATCGTTATTTGGAGTAATACATTCATCTTTCTGCTGAATTTTATTTAATAGCACACTTATAAATAGTTGTTTTAATTAGTTTAAAAAAATTTGAATACCCTTCCCCCATTTCGCTGACTCCAACTTTGGCATTTCATATTTTAGGACCTAATGAATATCTTGAGTAGTATCTCTACCTACATGCCAAATTCCAATGCCTACATTTATTTATATATCTATAGTCCCCACAACCTAATTTACTGGAATCATATTTTTCCCATATTTATTCGTTTAGGAATGAATTATTTTGTCAATGAAAGAGACTCTTCCTCTCCCTATTTTTAGATACTTAATTTTGATTTAAAAAAAACGTGTTTGGGTTATTCTTAGACCTTATCGAGAAATTTGAATATTCTACCGTGCTATAAATTAGTTTTGAATATAAGACTTGGAAATTTTGAAAACCTCTATTTAATTAGACTCCCAATTACATTTTTAAATTTTTAAGAATGATTAAGCTAAGTGGAGCCAGCGAAATAAATGTTTGGATCATTTCAATTTCCTATTTCACTTAAAGGTGTGGTTTTGTGTTTACATTCACCCCCCATCCACCTTAATCAAAAAGTCATTTTAAAACTGGAAATTATATAACTTTATTTATAGTTTGAGGGGTCCTTTAAACTTCCTTCTAAGTTTAAATTTTATAACACCCTTTTATATAGTGGTTTATATTAGTTTTGAAATTTTCGAAACCCCCTCATTCATTTGACAGACTTAGACTTTTCTTGTTGTTTCTAAGGGTCCCTTTATCCGATTTCCAGATTTTAGATTTTCGGGACGTTTATAAGGGTTCTAACAATTCACGCAGAAGAATTTTGGAATCAAGGAGAGAAAAAGGACACAAAATTTCTTTATATATAAGAAAGTAAATGTTACGAAACAATCGCACAAACTTTCTCATATTGTGTTATAGCTTCGAGGATAATATTCAAATATAGGATTAAAGTAAACAACACTTATTTATGTTTTCTTCATAAATATAAAAACATAATTTTGTTCATCATAATAACACACTTTATGGATAAATTAAGACCCAAATTAATAATACTTAAAAAAAAATTAGTATACTTATTATAACAAGCTCACCTAAAATTATTTATTTGTAAAAATAAAAATTATTTTTATTTATGATGAAAATCTATTTTCGTACTCCCATTTTCAATTCAATCTTCAAAGTCATTGGAAAAAAATCAAATTTTCTATAAATTTTCGTATGCAAGCTACCCTTAAATTAATTTATTTTGATAAATGAAACTATACTATTATTTAAAGTGTGAGATAGTACCCCGCTATTAATTATGAACCAAGTCGGTGGAGTTATTAAAAAGACAGATTTTATAAAAATTGTGCATTTGTTAACTACGATTATATGATTTTTTAAAGAAGAAAAAATCTTTAGTCTCGATTTAAAATGTAAATAACTTCAAATATAACAATTATCCACCAAATCGCTGGGGAAATTTTTACCAGAGACAGACAGACAGACAGATGTTAAATTAACTTTTTACTTTAACGCTACCTTTAAGGTATAGAAAGTATTATGATCGTCAAAAATATCAAACTCAAGATTTTGATGAATTTTGACGTTTCATTATTCTACCCTCCCTCTGAATCCGAAAAAATTGTTTTTGCCTGTCTGCCTGTCCATCCTCTCTTCTTTTGTACCCCGGAGTAGAGCCTAAACTATTTTATCGATTGGGCTAAAACTTAGTATCCAGGGTTTTCATAGGGTTGCCCTGAAGAATTTTTGGAATCCGATATCTAACACTAAGATTAAGGATAGTTTCCTTAAGGGCCAATTTTGTTTTTATTATTGAAATCGGGTCTATTCGAGGGCCAGTCAAGGTCCCCCATGTCACGTCATCGGTCGAGGGTGAGCGCGGTGCTCACACATCAAAATGTGTAGTTTTTATTTTAGATCATTATGTTTTTCATTTTATTTTTATTTCATTATAATATTTTTATATTTTTTATACTTTATTTTCACTGAAATCATTGAGATATTTTATTTATTAGACCATGAAACCTTTTAATTTCTTTATGTACAAATTAACAAACATATCTATAGCCACAAGGACATTTACTATTTTATTGTTAATCTAATAAAAGATTTTCATATAGTAAGAAAGCTACATATTTGTTTTTAAAATTTTAATTTTAAGGAATTAATGTCCTCATTTGTATGTTTGGAACGATAAAAAAGAATAATATTGTGTCCACCAGGGTCAAAACTTTGAATTAAAATTTCAAATTCCAGTTAATGTTTTTTTGACATTTTATTAGGTGTTGCAAATCTTCATGCCATCGCATTGTTATTCAATTCCTAATTTATAAATTTTGAACAATACAAAATTTAAATATTTACTATTGAGTCCAAAATGGAAATAGACCATTGTGGCACAAACATTTCTCCTTAGATGTTTAAGTAAAAACAATATATGCTTTTTGAGAGACTTACTTATATATTCTACTCTATAGAATTGGTTAATTATTGCTTTAAAACTTTAATTTAGCCTTACAACTAAATCTCAAAAAATTGTATTAATATATTTTCCAATATCTCCAAAACTTTTGGTTTTATAAAAATATATTTCATCTAAAAGTTGTTTATATTTATTAGTTCTACAATTTTGCAATGATAAGTTATTTATTATCTCAAATAGTTGCGAAGATACGGACGGTTCTGCATCTGTAAAGTACCCTAAAGTTAATTTTCACCGTAAAATGAAAATAGCCAGTTTATTTTTATTCTTAATCAACACCTAGATAAGAATTTTAATCATAACAGTTAGAGCCAATTTTGAGAAGATCGTGTTTTTATTTCTCTTTTCGCCCTTTATTAAACTGCTCTTAAGTATAAGTTTAAACAGACACAAAGAGAGATGGTATTGCTAAAACCACGTTTTAGGGTTTCGAGGGAAGGGGGGGATGAAGGGGTCATTAGACGTCAACATCCAACAAAATTTTAGGTTATATAATTTTACGGTCGCAATATTTTACCTTTTTGGTTTGAAAAGTTTATATATATATATATATATATATATTTGCGTATAGCTTAAAGGTTATTGATTTTATAAAAATATGATAAAAATAAAATATCTGTATTATAAATAGATCTAAATATTTGTAATGTGAAGTAATTTCATATCTCAAATAGTTTAGGAGATATTAAAAAAAAAAACGTATCTTACCGGAGCCCTTAAAGTCATTTTGCCCATATATTGAGAGTAGCCAATTTCTTAAGAATATTTATGCATGTTTAGAAAGAAAATATAATCTAAATCGTTAGAGCCGATTTTGAGAAAAAAATGACTTTCAGTAAACAGCCTTAATTTTAGGGTTGATATCCAATTCTAAAAAACCCTCGGGGCAACACTATGAAAACCCTAGATACTAATTTTTAGCCTGATCGGTAAAATAGTTAAGTTTCTAGTTGGATGTACAGACAGATCGACAGACAGACGGAAATTCAAAAACAACTTTTTAGGATTTGGGAGGACATGAAACTTCGACATTCATAAAAATCTTGAGCTCAATTTTTTTGACTATAACAATACTTTCTCTAACTGTAAGATAGCGATAAAGTAAAAAGAAATATCTAAAATGTTACACGATGGTTAAAAAGGTATATAAATACAAACGTATGTTATAATGGTGGCACAAAATAATGTTTATTAAATAAAAATAAAATAATAAATAATTAAATAAATCGATAGACCAGAGTTTCTACTCAATAATAAATGTTATAGTTGGAAAAGTTTAAGAACAGTAAAAAAAAACTAGATTTATTAGCTAATACTCAACATACGAACGGCCGAGGGTGGGTTCTGCGTCCATTATAAACGCAGTCTTAAATGTTTATTAAATTAAAACTCACTGAAGGTGGAGTTAGCCTCTATCAGTGATGTCAACCCACGCGTAACACCTTTATTGACAGCTAGATAGTAGCACATGGAAATAGCTGATCTCGGGCTAAAATAGTTGGTGAAATAAAACGAAAGTGAGCGCTGCGCTCACCCCTCGACCATTCCTGGTCAAATAATTTTGATTAAATTTCATTTCTAATCATTGACCAATATTACAAACCAAATGGCTACACTCATATCGTATTATCTCTAATAAAAAATAACAATCGGATGCAAGAACACAAATTCACCGTTAATTGAATGGGAAGAAACTTAATTTCTCAATGACCTGTGTAAATGGGAACGTGGTTTAAAGGTAAAGTTGTATGGTCTGATTTGCTGGTCACGGAGATGCGATTGTGTATTGAGGACATTTTTAATGAATGGTTTTTCACTTTTTCCTCCAACACAATAATTGTTATATTCTCTAAAAACTCTACCTTCCTCATCTCTACCTGTTCAGAATGTAGATTAATAAAAAGAGTAGACAGATAGCCCGATAGTGCTAGAAAAGAAACAATAATACTCAATCAAAATGTTGTTATATAAATTGTAATTTATTTCATATACTTATATATTAACTAATATAATACTTTCAAATGCATATTAAATATTTCTTAAAACTCTATTTCTGAAAGGGTTTTTATTTAAAACAAACTATTTTTATAACTTAATACCTCATTATTAAAAAAATAATGAGATATTTTATTTTTGGAAATGTCTACAATTTATTTTGCATATATAAGATCAAATAATGTTGTTATGCTATGTTGGGAGTGTTTATGTAACTTCATGACTTTGGGCAAGTCATTTCCTCGCCCCACAAGAGTGATTATTCTTAACTACAATTGCGAGGTTTTGTCCTAGCTAAATAGTTTGTTATCGCTGTGTGATGTGTTGACAGAAACAATGCAATGAATAGCTCTCAGCTGTTCGATATTGGTTTTGGAGTAGATGGCTCAAGGTACATTTGTGTATGTGGATGAGGGGATGTGGTGAGAATAACTACTGAAACAAGTTATTTAATTTTAATGTAAACTTTTATATAACTGTTTTAGTTGTACTCACCAATAATTTTGTTGTTGACTACAGCTCAATGCTAAAATAAGTTGTTGGAACACGTAGCCACTAATTCGTGGACAATATAATTGTAGGCCGTACCAAATACTAGGTAATGATGGCTTTTAACATGACAAACGTGATTTATTGAATATTTGAAAGATAATTACTTTAATTTCAAGTAATTTTGTAAAGTTGTGGACTCTTAAAATAATGAAAATAAATATTGCAGATAAAATAAATCGCATTAGAAATATAAATGTAGTAATATATATATTGTGGAAAGCATTAAAAATAAATATGCACAGCAACATTTTTATTCTCTCTTTTTTTTTTAAATAGATATTTACTAAAAACTCGTAAGATTTGTGAAGCTATATAACAGGTCTATACATTATTCTAGAAAAATTCTACCAACTATTATAAAGGAAATAATATATACTGCTAATTACTTAATCAATAGAATTAGGAACTAAGAACACTGTTACAGAAAAATTAAGAAAAGCGAAACATTTTTGTCAACCAAAGAGCTTAAGAGTCAAATTCATTTTAAAAGACCTGAATTAAATATATATTTGCTCATACCTTAGAAATTATTAGTTTTATAGAATTATATTTCAAATAAGAGATTTTTATCCTTAATACGACTATAATTTTACTAAAATAAGGTAAATTTAATATCTTTAATAGTTGCTGAAAAAATGATCAAAATTGGAAAATTTCCCCTAAATAAAGTATCCTAAGAGTTATTTTCATAATAAAATAAGAATTACTATCTTGTTCATACCAGTAATGATAAAAAGTGTCCAGGTATAAAGTTTAATCAAATTTGTTGAAGTGAATTTTGAGAAAATCAATGTTTGCTTTTTTTTTATCCTTCAGTAAACTACCCTTGATTTTAGGGTTGGATGTCTAATTACAAAAATCCTTTAGGGGGACCTTATAAAAATCTCAAATACCAAGTCTTAACCCAATCGGTAAAATAGTCTCGGCTTCAGCCCAAGGTGCAGACATACAGACATGGAAACAGCTTTGTGAAAACTAATTTTTGGTTTCAGGGTTCATGAAACTTCTACATTTATCAAAATTTCGAGCTCAATTTTTTTGAGAATCACAATATTTGATCTTTGGAGTTTCGAGAGAAAGTAAAAATTATCAATATATTTTCTTTACTGATTCGTTTTGTTTTCAAAAAGCAAATTAACTTTTAAATTTCTTTAACCCATTCATAGATAGACCATAAGTGGAGAATTAAATCAAATCCATGCAAACTCATTTACATGTTTGTTACATCTATTTACTTATTTAACTATTTGTTTGATGACGTACCCACGTATGAAATGGAACTCTCAACCTTAACGAATAGTTAATTTATTGATCAGTAGTATAGTGGTCAAAGTTCCTGGCTACAGATACTGGAGTCTTGGGTTCAATCCCAGGAGGATACGAATTTTAAGTAAAGCAATGTGGCTGGAACAAAGTCAACTCAGCCTTATGAGGACAAATGAAGAGCTACTTAAAAGAAAAAGTAGCGGGTCACGTCTATAAAACTGAGATTAACGGCTTTTTTCTGACCACATCAGTGATGGTGAAACCATATAAATAGGGAGGCATTGCCCCCTTGAATAAATCTTCCCCAACCCCTAGTTGTTTTTCAAATCCTCTTATATTATCGATTATGAAATGGAAATATTGCCTTAAATCAAACTTCATATTACTTTTAGGTTCATCCAATTTTCAAATTTTACCAGATAAAACTACTTCAAATAGATTATAAAATGATCAAACTGTTAGAAAAAAGTTCAAGCGAGGATCACTCTAAATAGCTTCAAGGTCCATCCAAACTTGAAAGATGTATACATGAGGATCATTTTAAAAGCTACTATATTCATTTAATTTTTTAAAAAATCACGTGAGGACTATTCGAAAAAGTTTCTGAGAGAATTAAATATTCAAAATTTTTTCGCTAGAAAACTACTTCTAATATATTGGAGAAACATTTGATTTTCAAAAAAATTTCTGGATGAAAACCATTTAAATAGCTTCCAAGAAGATCCTGTTTCAAAGTATTGCTGAGAGAAAATCAATTCGAAAAGTTTCTAATGTAGAAAAACTCAGGCGAGGATCAATCTAGATTGCTTTTAGAATAATTCAAATTTAAAAAAAATCCCGGAGCAAGACCCCCTTCAAATAGATTTTAGAAAATTTAAATAAAAGCAAAATTATGAGGATTATTTAAAATAGTTTCTAGAGTCATCAAAAATTAAAAAAAAAACATTGAGAAGACTTCTCCAAATAGCTTAAGAAAATCAAATTTTCAAAAATCGAGGAGAAAAATTTCAAACGGCACTTATGGACATAAAGTTTTCAAATTTATATCAATGAAGTAGTAAGGTTGGGAAAGGGGTGGTGGAAGGAAATAACCTATTTTGGTTTTTGTTTGCCCCACCCCCATCTACGCCAAAAGACGGTGGCTGCTTTGTTGATATGGTTTGATTGCAGGGTTGCCATCTTGAATTTGTATTATTAATGTTGTCTTACCAGCATTGATACTGTCAATGTTTAAAGCTCCAGAACATACGATTTGATGTATAAATATATAAACGCAATTTTATTGATTTGTTTAAGTAGTGGATGGATATAGTAAGATC
This sequence comes from Timema shepardi, assembly GCA_902151425.1. Taxonomy (NCBI): domain Eukaryota; kingdom Metazoa; phylum Arthropoda; class Insecta; order Phasmatodea; family Timematidae; genus Timema; species Timema shepardi. Next base: position 529,606 of record CABFVX010000068.1, read on the forward strand.
AGGATAAAAAGAACATAATTTGACAATAGCTAGAGTAGTTAAAAGTATTTAAAAAGTATTTAAAAAAGTATAAGTCATACCATCTGCAGCGGAATTTTTTTAGATTATATAAATACCAATAAAACAAACCTAACAGTATAGTGCAATGTTATCAATGATGATAAAAAATAAATTATAAGGTGCATACACATTCGTTATTTCTCCTTTACCCTAAAATAGAGATCTTTACTAGGAACTCGTAAGATTTGTGAAATAATATAGTAAACCTTGTTTGCAAAATACTCACTAAATATTATAAATGAAATAATACTATCTAATATAGAAATAATGAGGAAAGTGGAATATCTCTGTCCACCAAAAAGCATAATAATCAATTACTAAATTCCAAAGATCACAATAATGTATTTAATAAAATTATTGGCTTGGAGCTCAGAAACTTTTTATTTTAATAAAATATATTTAAAGAAAATTATTTTAACTTTATTTGTACTACAATTTTTCAAAGTAAAGTTATTTTATATCTTAAATAATTGTAGAAACATGAACAACATTAGAAACTTTACGCTTATGTAAAATACTTTAGAAATAATTTACATTGAAAGATGAATTGTCATTTTATTTATAATGCTAAACAGTGGCTAGATACATAATGCAATAAAAATTATTACATTGAGTTTAGAAAAAATCGATTTTCTCTCTGCTTTACATTCAGTAAACTACCCTTAGAGCTAGATATTTAATTACAAAAACAGCGTGGGAGAGTCTGGTTAAAACTCTGAATACCAAGTTTCAGCCCAATTGGTTAAATAGCTTAGACCCAAGATACAGACAGGTGGACAGACAGACAGCAATGCGAAAACCACATTTTCTGTTTAAGGGAGTCATGAAACGTCGACAGTTATCAACAACTCTAGTTGAATTTTCTTTGAAAATTACAATACTTCTCTCTCTATGAGTCAAGGAAATAAAGTAAAATAGGCATTGATGTTTTATGAGCGCCTCTTTCTAAAGAATAAACCAATAAAACTTATAGCTTGTGGAGCAGGTGTAAGCCTACATAGTTATTTTAATTGACTAATTTATTTATATCTTACAAAAAAGTAACTATTTATAATATTATGATTTTTCATATACTACCCAACTAGAAAGATTAATATAATGCATATTAAATTTATATTTTATTCAGAATCATTATTTGTTAGACTACATATAGTTTATTATGAACCTAAAATAAGTATTCAAGAGTTGCTTTAACTTATAAATATAACGCCTTCAAACATATATAGTTTTTCAACTGAAACAAGAAGAACGTGTTAAAAATAAATTGAAATTTTGAGCTCGTCAAAATAAGGAATGTCCATCCATCTACATCGGTAGCTCATATTTCCAACAAGGAATATCCGTTTTCTTCACCATTATCCATTCTTCATTGATACACACCATTTCTTTTTTTTTTATATTATTTCAAACACAAACACCAAAATAAAAGTAAACTCTTACAATACCATGTCTTTTCTTCTTGCAAACGCATCATTACTCTTTCTCTCTATATATATTTTTTATATACCAAAATAATTTTCTTCCCCACTAGATTCTCTTCCCCATTTTCTTTTCGGCTTTCCACTTCCTTTCGCTTCGCCTTCACATTGTCCTCAATAAAGACAGGGTGAGATCTCATTAATTTCACATCGAGAGCTCGCTGGGAAGCCGGTGACGTCAGAGCCACCTGTGCTGGGCTGAGCGCACGCTCAAAAACACGACACGCGATGGTGTTTTGTCACAGAGTGACAATAGTGCTGCTGCGACTGAAGATTGGAGAGAGGGTAAAAGAGAGAAAGGGGGTATACTAAAGGAAGTTATACCGGGGTTTCCCCGCATGATCTTTTGACTCTTAAAATAGTTTGATTGGAAGGGGTTATGAGGGAGGAGGGGGTTGAGGCAGGATGGTACTAGACGGCTGACCTTTAATGATGTGTCTTATGGTTGAAGGACGGAGAATGAAGACAAAAATGTATGTATGTGTAAGTAAAGATTTTAGACATGTTGTAGAAAAGAAACGGAAAGAGGGAAATGGGCACAAAAGATACTGAAGCGTTATCAAAAACAACAATTGGTACCTCATTAAGGAATTTTGATCCTTATTTTTAGTGGAATAAATAGTAACAAACCCACCAAACTCACAGTGATGTAATCCATTATACATTATGTATTGGTCATATACAAAAACCGTAAATTATTTCAATTACATTTTGTCTCTTTCATATCAATCATACGTGCAAGTATATTTTATTTAGCGATCCACAAAGTATTAGAATTTCTGCTGTAAAAATAAACATGCTCAATGTGATCTTTTCCCCAATCAATATTTGAAATATATTTGATCATTGTATCAATTTACGCATGAGTAGTGAAGCTACAACTTAAAATCCTTCCTGTAAAATATGTAAATGCACATACAAACAAATGGCGATATTCAGTCACATACAAATAAAATATAATAATCGAATAGCTATCATACGAAACGTATAGGTAATAATCTACAAATTTAGATTAGCACCCGAGTGCCAAACATTGAGCCCTAGCCGAATATGATGAAGGTAGATAATAAATTATGTGTCTCAACATCTGTATTATAGAAAAATAGGCCTACGAGTGAATTTTTCTAAAGTTCAAACTATAATAACCTAATGCCCTAAATTTGGTGTTCTCCTGATTCCGAACGGTCCTGTTTGCCCAGAGTTCAGATTGTGAATATGAGGTGTTTTATATAATGGTGAGGAGTCCAGATTGCAGACACGCCATGTTTCTATGCTATTTTACCACTAATTTGATAATACCCACGGTGTTTTAGCAGTCGTACGTTATTTTAACATCATCAGTTTTAATTAAACTAAATTGCATGCACGAGTATTTATAGGTTGGGTTAGGTTAGGCTAGGTTAGGCTAGGGTAAATTGGTTAGAAGGAAAGTCTCGGTATCTGGTGGGTGCTACTAGTAACCCCTTTCCCCCGTGTCACCACCCTCACATAGGAATTCCCATGAGTTTCTCTTGTACTTATTCGCAATCTGGACATTGGATATTTAAGATGGCCATAAAATTGTGGATGTGTTCGCAATATGGATGAATTTTTCCCTGTTCTCAATATGGACTGTTCGCAATCAGAATACAACCCTTTATTTTGTGTCTAAATTCGAATGAACTAACAGGCAACTAAGAAACTAAGAAGACTAATAAAATAAATTATCTAGACAACTCTATTTGTATACTTTCCATCTTATACTAAACTAGGTTTTGAGCCTGTCTATGACAGACTGATTATAACAATACTAACGAATCAAACATAGCATAACCTTTAATAATTGATTAAAGCATGGAGGTTTAGTTTTTGTTAGGTTGGGTAGGCTTATAATTAATACATAATATAGAATAGCCGACTCTGTGATCTAAGAGTCAGAGCTCATGGATAAAGATACAGAGGTCCAGGGTTCAATCCCCGGAGCTATTAGATTTTTTGGTGAAGCAATGGGTCAAAAAAGGGGGTTAATTTAGCCTCGTGAAGAAGACAAATGGGAAACTTATAGCAGATAATTTCTAGAAAGCTGAGATTAATGACCCAAAGGTTCATTGTGATAATCAATTATATTAGGCACTATCATCGCTAACTTATTTTTAAAACTGAATCATAGGCCTTTTTAAAATATATGTATTGATGAAGTGTCATGTTGTGTCCCCAATATTTTCTAATATTGGCCGATAAGTAAAAATCTGATTCGTTGTTGATTTATTTAATCAAAATACACACTGATGACCCCAATTAATTACTCTGAATATGGAATCAATCTCATTAAAATCAGGTTAGATAAAATTTTATGGCATGTTGGTTAGATATAAACTTTTTAATTTTGCTTTCTTTTGTACTTTTGAGAAATTAATTCGTGGTTATTTTACTAATGTCACACATTTTAGCTATATATCACCGAGAAATAATGAAATTCTTATTTTACATAGATACATATTTAGGAATACTCTTATTATTAATGAAAGGAAGAATTTGTTTGTATGTTTTTCATCAGGTTTGCGTGATATCTATAATTCGCGGAGGTATGAAATTTAAAAATTAGTTGCCCCTGTGCACATCAAACCCAAAACTTTAACAAATTTATTTGTTTTTTTAAATAGATAAAAAACCGTATCAATGAAGATTAAATATCACAGGGATTACATGTTTTAGCATTAAAAAATTTATTCGGTAAACTTTTTAGGCATTTTTCTCTTTTGGCGCTGTTTACGACATTTTAGCATTTTCACCTAAACTATTTTTCCTATGCTAAGCCTGGTAATGAATGTAAAAATAAGTAAAAAGGACAAATTGGCAAAAAGGGTAAAAAGTAAAAATAATCTAAAAGGACCAAAACTACGACAAGATCAAAAAGGGTAAAAAGATTGAAAATTAGATCTAATGAAAATTAAAGGGGAACAAAGGTCAAATGGGGAAAGATCTTTTCTGGCCTTTTAACCTATTTTTATCCTTTTCACCAAATCTATTAACCTTTTAGTCCCTTTTAATTCTTATTTCCCTTATACCCTTTTAATGCGTTTCACACATTTTACCTAAGTTTTTTTTACCCAAGTGAGTTTTAACAGCAAAATATTTTTTAGCCAAAATAAATAGAATATTACGTCAGTAAAAAATTAGAGCTAAATTTCTTAACATGGTGATACCAACAGTTATTCAATATCTGACCAGAACATAAACGCAAAATATGAGAAACTTTTTAAATTATGGGAAAAAGTTGTCTTTAAATTCCAAATGCCCTTGAAAACTATTCTAGAAATTTTGAAGTGAAGAAAAAAATTTTACTTTACATTTATAGTGCAAAAATATTTCATTTATTTTAACAAAATAATGTTTTTTTAAAAAACCCACTAAAAACACTAACATTTTTCGGTCACCTAGATACCCACCTTAATATAAATACTTTGATTAATGCTAAGGAAATATTTTCTTTTGGAACCACTATAAATAGCCATCACCAATTAATTCTTATTTTTTCGAAATAAAATCCACCCATCTTGGGAGAAAAACATTTTTATCTAAGAGGATTAGTAAGTGCTTGAATCCCAACGTTTCAACCTTCCTGACCTTTCCAAAATTAGAATATAGAAAAAGGGAAGAATATAAAATCATGTCATTTCCAATAGTCTAGTTGATTATGAAATTACATATTTTCCACATTTTAAATCAATAATTTACGTACCATTTTGAAATTTATTATCATTATCGGTGCCTTTTGAATTAACTTTATTACCCTCACTAGTTTTTGTCTTAATTTTCAGAGTAATAAAACACGTTCTTTATTTTTTTAAACATTACATTAGGCAAAATATTAAGTCCACATTTAAGACTAGTTGCGTGTGCTTCTTTATAAATAAAGTTTCACATCAAAGTGTAGTTTGTTGGCTAAGAAAATAGGCCTGGTGGTTATTTTGAGTAACTTTTCAAACAATGTAATAATAATAACAATAATAAATTAAATATGTAGTAGGTTTGTTGCTCACATACAAATGAATACATAATGTGCTATGTTATAGATTTTTATAATTTTGTAATGTTAGAAATAGGCTATACAAATATGCACTGTAAGATTATTACTATAGTATATATCATTATTCTAATTTTCTGTTGATATTAAATATATGTTTTGGTATAAACATACCAGATCACTAACCAAATTATTGTTAGTATTATTTTTTCTAATTGTAGTAGTTGGGTTCATTTTAGGAGAAGCAAGTAAATTCCCCATTATTTGGGTTAATTTATTTCAAGGCAAACTTAAGCATTTCACTGCACATGGAAGTAGAGGCTTGCAGGCTTCTGTACGTGTGGAATTACAGCTGAATATAATAAATTGTAATGGAAGGCCACCTCGTTACCTTAATTGGGAAGCAGAGATAAAAAGGTTACCCGCTTGGCACTATTCTGTATAACGAGGTAAATCCACTCCATATCGACGCAGTTGGGCATGTATCGAACTACGTGTAGAGGCTTACAAATAATTTTTCCCCCAGGAAATTCAGATTTTTATTTTGTTTTAGATACTTAAGGTTGGATTGTAAGGACCGAGATATAAGGCCATTGTTTTTGTAGTTTTTATATCAAATTATTTTAATGGCCAAAATAAATTAAATATTCCTCTAGTAGGACCACAGAGTTTAATTTTCTTCTGATGGTGGTTTCAAAATTTGTTGAATATCTGTAATGAGCATAGCGTCACTAAGTGACCAACTTATTAAATGAAGAGATAAAGTTGTCTTTAAGTTTCAGGACACCCTTTACGGATATTAAAGGACTGTTGTTATCACCAATTAAAGAAAATTAAGCTTTGTTTATACTGGAAACATTTTTATTTTGACCAAAAATAATTGTTATAAAATTTCAATAAACACTTACCTTTTCTCAGGTTCTATAAACTATCACTTTAAGTATATATACAATTAACGCCAATGGGTGTCGTTTGTAAGGCAAGGACAAACCGTAGTGCAATGAATTGAGAGGCAACTTGTGGCTGCTTATGTTCAAGGATCTATAGAAGTTGTTCTCAATATATTTTTGTCCACGCCACACTAATTCTTCAACGTGGGTCATCATGGCACATTTAACGTGTAAGTTGGCAATGCCGCGTTAAAATCGGCCTTGCACAAGCACAGAGACTTCTCTCAGTTGAACAGGACACACGCGTATGTTTGTTCTCTATTCGACCACTAATACCAATTATTTTGTTTGAAAAACAAGCTCGAGTTTCTCAACTCAACCTTTTGATTTTAAGCCTTTACATTCTTTGGAAAGTAAATAAGTTATAGCTTTCAAATATTTCTTTCTTAGGCTTATTTATTTTTAAGAATATAATAAGTTAGTGAAATTACTTTTAATAAATTTTGCTATAAACAATAACATAACCTCGAGAATTTAATGGAGCATCCTTCTAGAACCATTGTAGAGTCACAAATCACTTGTACCGTTGTAGAAGAGGTAGGTTGCTCAGCCATGACCTGACATACTTGTGGAAAGGGTTTCAAAAGAGATATCCACATATTTTCTGGTAATATGGGTGTATTTATCTTAAGACGCTTGCTAGTCTCTAAATATTACATTAATTCATAAATAGCTTTTGATTGAAATGACAATTAAAATAAACAGTTACTTGCATCTTACTACATGTCCCAAAGTTCAACTAATCACCCTAATGAGGTAGAAATGAGTAAAGTAGGCTCTAGAATAACTTTACTCGTATTAACTTTAAGGGAAAGTAAAACTTCGTTAAAAAACACCTAACGTACACTTGTATGAATATAAGCTCAGACAATCCCCAATCGGATAACCAGACATGATTAAACTTAAGCTTTTATCTTCTTGTCCACCAGTGCACAAAAAAATTAAATAACAAACTAAATTGAATCCAAAGATCTAAATATAATTTGAAAACTCTATTTACTATTACACTCAGACACCTTACCGTCTAATCAACAATCCACAAACTTAAGTCAACAATCATAAAAGTATGGTTTTTGCCTTTTTTCTTCATGGATGCTGAACTACTTAATTTACTCTTAAAAAATAACAAAACAATAGAAAGTGTTTTAAGACAAGGAATTAAAGAAAATATTTAGTCAAAAGAAAATTGCAGGTTACATAATGAGAAACTTCACAATCTCTACTTCTTCTTTGAAACTATTAGGTCAATAGATTAAAGAATATTGATATGGAATGAGAATTTAGTTTGCATAAATGAAACAAGGAATATTGATTGATGTCAGGAAGGTCTAAAGTAAAAACCTCAATTGGTAGTCTCAATTTAAGATACAGCGATAATATAAAGATATATAGGAGGGTTTTTTAGGCTATTAAAACGGAATATTAAATTAAAAAATTAAGATAAAAACGCTCATACAAAGTTGTGATCTAGCAAGCCAACTGATTGGACCATCTCTACTGATCGAGTGGTTATTGTGATTCCAATCTAATACTTTCGCAGTTCTGCCTTTCTTGTAGGTTTAAGTCTTCTAGCAGCAATTACAATCCTTGATATATAAGGGTTTTGTATTTGTCTCAATTCACTGTACCATCAATAAAAAGGTGTCAACCAATTTTTCTCCAATGAGTCCGCATCATAGATTCACAGTCAAATGGTGCTTTCTTTAAACTTGGTGCAGCCATCGTGGATTTTCCTCACTACAATCATTCATATTATGTCGGTTAACTTCCTCATGACTCATAAAACAAGTTGCATAGGAGCTAGGCACGTGGCACTGCAATTGTAATATTGGCAAGCACTTTCTGTGATTTAGGGCCGTTAATGATGACCATAAGAGTGTATTCCCATTTCTAGGTGGACCTGTGTTATTTACTATTAATTGTGGTATGCTCCGCTGCCTTGCCTCAAAATGTATATATGTACAATGTCACGCTCTTGTGCAACCTGTTGTACACGCATGCTTTCACAGCTTTGTTCTCACGGTGCAGCATGCCAAGACTTTGAACAGTATTTAGTGACATTAGCAGAGTTCTCCGTATGTAAGTGGATTTTATATTACTTTTGGTTCAAACAAGCTATATGTGCAGCTTGGGATATGGATTTCCAAATAACCTGTATACTAACTACGCTAAAGAGCTAAGAATGAGAAATGTTAAATTTTGAGGAAGTGTTTCCGTATCTGAGTGAAATATAAATTAGGAAAAACCACCCTTGGCACATCCGACCAGGATTTGAACCCTGGTTTCCTTGTCATCAGCGGTCTAGTATATTGCACGAGTGAGGGCTTAGATGACTTGGCTACTGACACGAATGATAAATAATGAAATTTCACTTTTTTAAGTTTATGGTAGCCTCTTATCTTAAGTCATTTTTACTAAACACATTGTGTGCACCCTAGTTACAGTCAAATTTTGATTGACAAATAAGAAGTTATATTCTGAAAATTGAAACATTACACCTGGACACGGGAATCGAACCCGGGACCCTCGGCTTAGTACGCCAATGCTCTTACCACTGAGCTATCCAGGATTCGTCCCGTGCCCATGGTCATTCTTCACTCATAGTTTAAGGCAGAGTCTAAGATAAAGTCTAAATAAGAAGTTGTTAAATATATTTTCACGTAGGCCTATTCATACGTCAAGTCATGTAATCTGCAGCTATAATTTTTGACAAATAATATCAATAGATAAAAATAAAACAAATATTTAATAGTATTTTTTTTTAATTTTGACCAAAAGATTATATTTGTATTTCCAAAAATATTTTACAATTAACATCAGACTGTGATACAGCTGTAATAATTCAGACGTTCCATCATAAATACTTTTTATGTAATTTTCATTTAAAAAAACCCAGTGAGATTGAGACTAGTGAACCATTTTAATATTGTTTTTTAATACTACTGATTTGAAATTTTGTTGACATTTAAAAATTTGTAAAAAAAATCAGAGATTCTAAATTCTTCCGATAGTCGATTGAAAAGTTCAGGCTACTGCACCTATATAAGATTTCTAGTTCAAACTTAATCACAAATCTTCCGACTAATCAGTCGTTAGATAAGGTGCTTCTAAATCTATACCAATTTAATCATAGGTTGTCATATGAGTGCCATCTTGATAGTGTCTGTGAAGTCATTTCTCTTGTATTTTTCGTAGTGTTAAGAATGTAAGCGCCGTGAAGATAGGTTACACCGCAAATCAGTCTTTCCAGTTGCAGCTTCAAAAGGGGATATACAATACAAAAATCCATAGAAAGCAAAGTTATTAATTTCATGTTTATAAAGACCTTTAACGTATAAGAGCAAGATAATGTACATGAAAGGAAAGACTAATGGTGAGAAGCTTTTTAATATAAAATAATTATGATTCACAATATTCATACACAAAATCAAACATCAATAATCTATGCTACGGTTGACCATTCGTCACCAAATACATAACGGACTAATTTTGGTCACTAATTTGTCAAAAATCATGGAGTAAATAAGTAAGTAAGTAATTATGTAAGTGAGTAAGTAGGTTGCTATTATACCGCCGGCTATTAAAGAATGTAAAAATCAGAGTATACAAAACAATAATTTTACCGGTTGTTCTTTATGATTTTGAAATGTGTTCTCTTACCCTACATGACGAAAATACATTTATGGTTTTGGAAACAAGGTGTTTATGAAGATATCTGACCATAAATGGATGAGGATACTGGGGTTTGGAGAAGGCTATAGAATGATGAGTTATATACCTTGTACCCATCAAAATACATAAGACATTCAAATATCGGCAATCACGATGGGCAGGAAATACAGCGCGAATGGGAGAATATAGAACCGAGTTCAAAGTATTGACTATCGAAGAGACCATTGGTAAGATATAAATTCAGATGGGAGGATAAAATTAGAATTGACCTGAAAGAGATAGGGTGTAATGAGGTGGACTCGATAGAGCTAGCTCAAGATAGGATAGGTAGCCTACTTTTGTTAAGTGCGACACTGAGCTTTAGAATTCCTAATGCCACAAAGTAAGAACATATAGTAGAAAGGAGGTTTAATAAAATCCGACGCTAAAAAATTTAAATATAATTTTCCAACAATGTACATGATCATAGCTATGATGAGTACTACTTACTCTTTTCTTCTGATTTTTTTACTTTTTTAAATAGAAGTAACGTGTTGTAAGCGAGGATTTTTTTGAATTCATGTTATAATTAATATTTACGTTGGGTGTGTGTAGCCCTGAATACCAAAAAGTGTTGTTTTTTACGATTCTGTATATCCGCATGTTTGTCTGCGTCCATATCTGCCTATCTGTCTGTATATTTGTTAGTATGTTTGTCCCTGTTTCTAGATCATAAATGGTTTGATGTATTGGTGTGTTTGTCAGACCAAAGGTAATTACTCTAGATTACTCCGTAAACACACTACAGTAAAAATATACTAACCATCTTTGATATATCATTTTATAACTATACATACCGGTAGCTTGATTCCATATTTTTAATAAATGATTTGAATATTTTTAAAAATAGTATTTTAATTAATTGGATACTAATAATATTTATCGTGTTAGACTATTTATTAGTGTTATGCAATGTTCAAGAATAAAATGCTTTGTAAATAGTGTGTTAATACAACCAAGTGTATAAAAATATTATGTCAATAACTCCAAAAGTAATAAAGAAATAATCACAAGTATATAACTAATAAAGTTATAAGAAATGCAAACTGAACATTGACTTTATTTTCAGAATATTTTTTCTCACATTCAACTAAATAGCACGTCTTGTCATCACATTTTTACTACTAGATTTTACGACTATATTTTCTACGTAAACACTTCTTCTAAAATATAGTGCGTGAGAGAAGGAAAAAAAAAATCCTCAAACCAATCCCTTTTCTTTTTGGCACCTTTGGCCCAGTATAAACAACACCCAAAAAAGGAGTGAGAAAAAAAGTGGTGGTGAGAAGACATAAGGTTATGCGAACGTTCAAGCTTGTTTTTTAGTGTAGCACTTGGTAGCAGAGGTTTATGAGCAAGGTGGACGCTAATTGGCTGAGCGCACCTGAGCCACTAGATGGCAGCTAAAGTATTCCTGGCGGTAGAAAATAGAATTTTAGAAACTACCTTTTTGTAACCACAGTGAAGTAAACCATATGAACCATATATGTCCTTTTACTTTAAAAAATTTTTTTTTTTATCGAAAACATATACCTTTATAAACAAGGATTATAAAAACAAATGACACACGAACTAATATCTTTATTTTATCTATCAGTTAATGTTTTATTTGTCTAGCCTAACAATGGGTCAATGATTTGAATACCAATAAGGGCAATAATTCACCTTCAAAAAATTATGTTTGTTCCCTTAAAAAATTGATTTAAAAACTATCTGATTTTTTTTTCTAAAATTAGCCTAAAACAAAATTATTATAATTCGCAAATGGCTTTTAAATCTGTAAGGGCGTATTAATAAGAGTTCTGGAAAATACCGTTTGATATTGATTGACCTATGGTCGTTTTTCATATATACACGTCCCAAATAATTTTTATTCTAAACTACTGATTCTGGAAAAACCCACTATTCGTTTGACAAATACTATATCACAACTGTATGACATAGATTTTTCATAAATATACACTCATCTGCTTAAACTTCGTACTCTTTACGTTCATCGAACAGTGGAAAAAAACTTATCTTCAAGGAAATACTGACCATCAAAGCAAAACACAACCGCTGTCTTCACCTTCCACTCTCTCCATCTTATCAGTTCCAGAAGATCATTCACGCTACAACCTATATCCTGCATCAAACGCTTTTATCTGGTATGCATAATGTACATGTTTTATTAAGACACATTGCTTTTAAAATATAATCAAACCCTTCAATTTCCTTTGAACTTTTTTAAAAATTAATATATTACTATATTCAATTTCAACTTTTTTTTACCAACATCAATAAACCATCAATGCGTAGCTATTATTTTTAGGATAGTGTCTTAATACCTCTTCAGGATGTACGTGTATGTACTAAGAGGTGACCTGGTGGTTTAGGGGTAAGGTGTCAGACTTCTGTGCTGGCGGCCGGGGATCAATCCTCGGTCCTGGCACAGATTTATCTGATTACCAAACCCTTCCTTCACTTCTGGCAAGACATCTTGTGAATGTGGGGAATGCCAGGCCTCCACCGTG